>JBBMJY010000001.1:24846847-24927514 GCA_037833715.1 Toxotes lorentzi | reverse complement strand
TGTGTGTGTGTGTGTGTGTGTGTGTGTGTGTGTGTGTGTGTGTGTGTGTGTGTGTGTGTGTGTGTATGTATGTATGTATGTATGTATGTTTCAGAATTCCTCCATTCTTGTTGAAGTGTAAACAGATCCCCCTCATAGCAATTCACAGACAGTAATTTTGTAGTCTAGGTTTTTTTTTTTGGGGGGGGGGGGTTTCAGCCGCTCTCAGCTAAGAATCAGGAGTGCTCCTGAAAGACACCCGTAAGCTCATGCACCAAAACACAATACAAAATGACGTGTGCACACACACTCTGGGTTTAATTATTTCCTCCTGAGCGCCAGTCTGAAATTCCTTGCACCGAAAAATACTGGAGAAGTCTACATTCTCAAAAGATGGATGATGAACAGCTTTCACCTCCGTGGACTTTGTTCATGCTCTCTCTCGTTGCTTCTCCATGGCGTTAACTCTCTGAAGCATAGTCCACAGTTTGAATTTCTGTTTCCTTTTTCATGCAGAGCATCTAGATTTTACAGGCCCAAGTTTGCCTGTTAAAGTGTTCCCAACAGTGAAAGTGTATTGCACACAGGACACCTTAAGGTCAATATGATAATAGGTGCTTTGGGGATATTATTCAGCCTGTACTATACCTCCTGTTTTTTATGTCTGAAGTAATGTTTTTTTTCCACTGCTTTTACCGTTTCTATGGAGTTGTGCAACTCAAACCGCAGTATGTAGTTCAGCAGCAGCTATTATTGGAGCAAGACATAGAGCTAGTACTATTCAAAGGAACTTAAATTGTGAAGAAAACCTTTTAATCTGTGTATTATTCAGTCCCAAATATAGGAATCGACTAGAGCGCACTGAGTTTATGCTTCTCACACAGTTGAGAATAGTTTTCGATGGAGCAGGCACATGTTTAGATGAACTTTAGGATCCATTTGATTAGTGAGCGAATTCCTGCATTCCATCATTCGCAGACCATCATTTTTAGTTTTAAATGCATTTACAAGCATTGTAACTGTTCAGGCAGCTCTTTGGGGAGGTCTTTATTTTCAAGTCGACTGTAGGGTTTTGGAAACACATGGAATTTGTCAGCATCTATAGTTAACTTCCTTTTCTCATCTACCCCTGAATTGAGGTACATTATGTCTGCATGTGAAACAGTGTAATGCAGGGGACATTCTGAAAGGCTGACATCTGTTTAAATGTTAGAGTCTCCTTCAGACCCCCTTCTGCCTTAGCCATATGGAAAACTTATTCAGAGAGAGGGTCAAGAAAAGATCTGCATGTTCTTACCAAACACAAGCTCACCAGTATTTCCTTCCTTGGGAAAGAAGAATTCCCTGAGCCTGTAGGTACATGTAACCAGGAATTTAAAACTCAAACTGCCTGGTGTCCAAGATTGAGGAATTATTACAGACATTGCTCTGATATCTAAAATATCCCAGTATACATTTGTTGTTGTTTGGACATTATATTTTAGTTTTTGACTGTCTTTTATGGTCAGCTTTTTGAATTGTACCACTTTTGTTACATGTTTGGTGGCTTTATCATTTTTTAATTTTTTACAAATGAACAGAGTCATAAAATACAAAAGGTCACCTTAGTCCAGTGCATTGGACAGTGCATTTTTTTTTTTGTTTTGTTGTTTTTTTGTTGTTTTTTTTTTTGCCAAAGTAATGGCAGGGCTCCAGGGTTGGCCATGCCTGTTTGTTGGCTGATCAGTCGGTCCACTGCTTTGGTCCAGAATGTCTGGATATTGTGAAAAACTATGAGATCAATTGTACAGACATTCTTGGTTTCCAGACAGTGGATCCTAAGGTCTTTGGTGATCCCCTGACTCTTCATCTAGTGTCACCAGAAGGTTGACATTTGTGGTTTTACCTGAAATGTCAAGGAAAGTGATTTAATAATAAAAAAAAAATCCTACTGAGTTCTTCCCTGCACCATCCCTCCAAAACGTTTGGTACTAATCAGTGTAATACTTTTTGCATCATCCTGCTGACAAACAAACAAACAGAGAGGGCTGAAAACATAACTTCCTGGGCAGCTACTATGTGACAAGCATGCAATGAGATTCATGTGATTTTATCAAACACCTTTATCTCTGTCTGCATCAATACAAGTATTTAAATTTCAATCACAGGACCCTTTGAATTCACACGTGCCACTTTCTTTTTGGCACATGCACTTTGAACCTTTCACGTCACTTGACAGAGAGCGATGATGTTGATTTGCTCTTGGGAACACCAAAAGCTTGTGTCATTCACATCCTTATCTGCAGTGAGTCTTCCTTTCACCAATAAATCTGTCAGTGATTTACTCAAACGCCTGCCAGATGCTTTTAATATTTGAAGCATGTCATCGTCTCAGGCCTCCCATTTTGCGCTTGTCATGTTTATTTAGTTGGGGTGGGAATCATGACTAATTTCATGTCACTTATACTTAAAAGATGGATGTGAAACAGGTTAAATGCATTCTTTTGAAAAAGTAAAAATATGCCCAAACACATGGACCACAGCTTTCTTTTTTGTTTAATCACACTTATCCACCTCCTCACATTGGTATTTTAAAAGTGTAGTCAGTCCTTTTTTCAAGATACCTTTGCAACCATTCTCTAATACAGTAAACAGTTTGAATTTCTCACCCTCAACAAGACATAATCGTATGTCAAGTTTTATTGGATCACTCAGAATAAATGCATCAGGTTGTACATATAGAAGCATTATTTTAATTTATAAGTTAAATGTGTGCTTTCTGGTTTGGTCTGTTGTCAAGGCAATACCCTCAGGTTTTTGTTCCAGACTTATTGCCTGAATTAAGGTGGCATGTAAATAAGTGAAGAGTGACAGGAATGGAGAGAAAGTAATACAGAGAGGCCTTGACGAGTGAAAATTTTTGTCTAAAATGTGAAAGATAACTGTGCAGCTCTTAACTGACTAACAGGAACAATGTTTACTTTATCCAGCCAAGTGTTTTCAGCACGTAGCCTTCATCAGGGTTTTTTACAGAATAAGTAGCACCACACACAGCAAAATGGCTGACGCTTAACCAGTTATCTAATGAGGACTAGACGCTGTTGAATGTTGTGTTCCAGTTCAGGAGCTGGATCCTCTGAAGTCTTCACTTCTGGACTGAATATGTCTGAATAGGCCTGTACCGTTTTAACAATTCTTTCATCCTTTGTAATAACAAGTATGCTGTAATCTGTTGTTTGTACTCAGCTTGTACTCTCAATGTTAGGGAAATCAAGGGCAATTTCCAGGTAATAAATATATATTCATTTGGGGAAGAAGTATGGTTTAGCCTCGGCCTCAGTCTTTCATGAGGATGCAGCCTTTTTCTGTGAGCTCATATTTAGAAATGTCTGTATGTGAGGCACATTAAAACAATAAATACACACAGAAAAAGTTGCAAAATATACATATGTAAAAGCTTAGGAAATATCAAAAGGAATTTGCTGGACATATTTTGTGAAATTTATTGTTGGAAAGTTAAAAAAAAAAAAAAACTGATTGGCAGAGAACAGTGACACTAAAGGTGCAATGAGATTTCTCTCTCTGTAACAGCTGTCCCTTTCATGTCTTCGTCTGGCCTACCATAAAAAGATCCCCAGTTACTAGTCTTGGCAATCAACCTGCACGTCAACCTTCAGCTGTAGATTCTGTCAAAAAATCCCTGGCACTTCACCTCGCCTTTACCTCAACTTTCTGGTCTTAATCAATTTTAGCAGTATGAAGATCTCTGTGAACCTGTCAAAAGTCTGAAAAAGGCCATACATGCCCTACATGCAAGGTGGAAAATATTCCCCAGCATTGTGTACTTAATAGTATTTGTGGTGCTTGGTAACACATTTTGATGCTGTGTACAGACAGATTATACCTAGCAGCAGACTTGACAATTTTAATGCTTCAGTTTTATTGACCCAAAGCATTATGAGTCAGTTAATGTTGATCCAGAACTGTGCAGCAGCACTGGCTAGGTCCACAAGGAGAGCAAACGTTGCTCTGTTTTTTTTTTAAACAGACTTTACTAAAAATCAATAAAGTATGGTAGTTTAGATCAAGCTTTCTTATTTCACAGTGCAAGATGAAAATGTTTTGTGCCACAGCTCAAATTATAATTTCTCCACATCCATGTAGCCATGAAGGTCAGGGAGGTAAATTTTGTCATTGACCCATGTTCATGAGGATCTTTGCTTTACTTTGTGGATGTATTTTTTTCCAGATGAAAATTCATGACCTCGAGCGGTTTGTACATTTACCTATGCAGACACTCAGTCATGTAAACACATCATCCAGCTCTTTAGGACCTAAGGGGAGCTGAATATGGTAGTATCTCTAAATGTACATGTAAAACCTTAAACTTAAGACTTTTGCTTATTTGTTTAAAGTTAGTTTTTACTTTTTTACATATTATTCCATTTTACTTCAAAGTAGTCTCAGTATTTTACTACCTACATTTCTTATTAATTTGTCATTTGTAAAACACTGATCTCGACATACTAGTATAAATGTACATGCTAAAAAGATGACCCGTATATGACCCCTTTTCTTTGTAGTTCTCTTGGCAGTAATTTGCTGTATGGTTTATGGTAGTGTGTTTTTATTGACCTCATTTCCTGTTTTGTATATCTACAGTATAAGTCAATTAGTATTCCTATTTAATTGGAATCGTTATCGTAAACTCCCGACGGATTCGACCGAGTCTCTCGTAAACAGACGTACTTGAGTTTGGACTTTGCTCCATTAAGTCTGCTGACTGATTCTATTACTCAGCCAAGTAGCAGCTGATTTGTCAATTCCCTGTCTGGCTGGTGTTTCCCCTTTGCCATCTGGTCTGAATTTAGTCTTCTGTGTCATCACTCGTCAGTTGACAGGAAGGCTCCTGGAAACATAGCTGTGGAGGTCCATCAATGGAAAAACTTGTATATTCTTCCAAACCTGACCATCACTTCACACGCCATTTGCAGCTTCAGCAAGACTTTCCAAACACGTGCTCTTATACACGTGTACATGCTGTGTTATCAGCCTAAAAGGAATTTGAGGAATCCGAACTGTAAACTTCGACTTCAGTCTTTTGGTTCGTCAAAATTAGGTTTTATCATTGTGCAGTGTGCGATAATGGACTGCTGAGTGTTCTAGCAACTGGGACTTGTCAGAAACAATGGTGGTCAGCCAAACCTTTCACACATCAGGTCTCCCTTTCCAGAAATCTAGAAATTGTCCCATTTTCAAACCCCCCCCCCCCTCCCCCCCCCCCCCCTTTTTTTTTTTCCATCCACACATGGTCCATTTTTCACAATGTGTTCCTGTAATTCCCTCTCGGGTCATCTACATTTGGGTTAAATCCCTTTTCTTTGTCATCTCTTTTGAAATTTCAACACCTTTACGTGAGACTGCACGGATAGCTTGGTGATTACAATGATTGGATTTTTCATCTCTGTGGCAAGCCAGACCTCCGTGGCTCTTCAAACAATACAGAAAGCAGCATGAGCATAAGTTGGCAAAAAGGACATAATTGACAAATTACTGAAAGGCTCGGTAGAATTTTGGGAACCTAAATTTGCTGATGGAGAAAGGGTTGAGTTTGGATTAGTGTGTGGAGGGCCTGCAGCTCTCCAGTGAGAAAACACTGCTCACTCTGTCTACACCAAACTGTGACTGCAGGGGTTGGCTGCCCTGTCATCCAGGTCTGTTCCATTAAAAAAAGGCGTGTTTGTCAGATTAGTAGAGGGTGGAGTGAGTTTCTTGCTGCTCCACTGACACACACACGCACACATTATGTACACAGTCAAAACACGCGTACATACATGCTAATTGCTGACTGGAATATACCTATAACAGGGTAGCACAGTTTCTTTTTGATTATTCAAATGTCTGGACTCATCAGTCCAGATTATTTTGAAAATCCTCACAATTTAAAACCTTATTGAAGGCCTGCAATGACTACGCAGACATTTTCTTTCTCTACAAGTAAAGCCTCTCCACAGGTTTCTTCAGTATGTTGTCAAACCTTTCAGGAAAAAAACCCAAAATGTTTCAAAATAAATGTCTTTGACAAATGCTGGACTTTAAATTTTACATTTCTCAATATAGATATGAATGACAAGGAGTTATTCCCTCTTTAAAACAAGTAATTTAGTTCATCTCAGTTGTCAGGCTAATTTACGTCAGCAGGTTGTGTAACAAATTAACACTAATGAATGTAAAACATGTTGGCAGTATGGTAATGTAATGGGTGATTTGTCTTCTCAAGAGCACTAATGATTAGTCATTTTGCAGAACTTCTACTTGCGGCTGTTTACACACTGAGAGGTGAAAAACCTGGCTTAAATAAGAGTTGGAATGAGGAGAAAGTCAGTCAAAGGAGGCTTTATTCAGTGGTAGAGGAAGTATTTAGATCTTTTACTTCAGTAGTAATACTGTTAAATGTAAAATTCTTGCACTGAAAATGTCACTTAAGAAAAAGTCTGTAATTATTATTAGCAAAATGTATTTTGAAGTATCAAACGTAAAACTACTCATAATGCAGAACAGTATCTCTTTGTGAGAGTTACTATGTACTATTATCTATTGTGTATTATATTTGAGGTATATTGAGGGCGTCTGAATTCTAGTGGACTAGAACAATAAAATGAAGGTAGTTGTAAAGAACAACCATCTCAAATCTGCACTTAAGCACAGTACTTGAGTAAATGTATTTGGTTTCATTCCACCATTGGTTTTATTGGTACTGAAAAATATATTCAAATAGAGTCAAATAAAGAGTATCTAAGACTGGGATGTCAGGGGACCAAACTGCCGCTGTAGTAAAGCAATCTTATTCCAATTTATTTCAGTAAAGTCTCTAAAATGTGCTCTTAGTACAAACAACAGCTTTAATCTAAGTTATAGAGCCTCTTCTCTCTAAAAAGGTTGTTTTATGCCCATCTGGCTCTGAGTCCCTCCACTGTGCATTCCATAGATGGCCCATTGAAGTGAGCTGATCCGAGCTCTGTGATAAAACTTAACCAAGTCAAAACAAAAGCTCTCTGGATAACTGCAGTGATTCAAGCAGAGCTTTGAAGGCGCTCCCAGCTGCAGAGGAGAGTGACGCAGCCCTCCGAGCTTAAACAGAGCACAGTGAGAGCCAAACTGCCATGAGCTGCCTGACAGCCACAGGAGCCGTGGCTTCAGGTTTCCTCGTCTGGAAAAGCCACTGTAACAGACCACGACCAAGGGGGAAATGGGGGAGGGGATTATGCACATATACTATCTTGTCAGACTGTCAGAGGTGTCCCTTCATGCACATGCCAGCACAGTCCTTCCTGTGAAAACCGCATGGATTTTACACAAATGAGCACACACCAGAAACTCAAGGCTGTCTCAGTTTGACACTCCCCTCACTGTGTTTTATTTCATGCACACAAATACTTAAAAAACACATGCTAATTCTGACATGGTATCTCTGCTAACTGCAGCCGGGAACTATGCAAGACAGAGCAAGGTTGATTTATTGTTGGCACAGGCCTTTCCAGAATAAAAAAACCTTTAAGACCAGAACAATGAGGGTTCAGCCTGATCTGGACCTAGGCGTGGGTTTACTGCTGCAGGACACTGAAGCCTTCATAAGAGAATCGTTCACTATATTTTCACTTTTTGTTCATCTGTCAGAAATTCTCTACCATTTTTTCCAGTTCATTTCCTCCTTTGTCTTTAATGCCTTAACACTGGCACAGAAAGAATTAATCAAGTCTATTCAGTGATGGAGGAAGTATTCAGATGATTTCACTGGAGCAGTTCTAATCAATATTTTTATATTTTAAAAATGGATTGATCTTTATAAGATCTTTCTGCTTATTGTTTTGATTTTCTGGCCCAGAACTCACAGCTCTTTTCTGTGTCCTGTGTGTAGCTGTGTCAGTTGTCACAAAAAGTTCTACAAACTTAATGTGCACTACCAAAGAGCAGACAAAGATAGTGACTGAGCTGGTGAACATAGTGCAGCATTTAGTAGCAAAAAAAAAAAAAGCAGTTGATGGAGATCTCAAAACAGAGCTAAAAGGGGAGTAAATATTGGGCTGAAATTTGCCAGGTGGACATAAATATGACTCCAAATCTGCATTAACAGTTTTTGTTTAGCTACTTGGAGGGGAAACGGACACAAGCTCTGAACAAAGCATTGACATACCATCATTCTAAGAAGTTAATATGAGGATCTTGTTGGCAAAGTTATTTATGATATGGAGCAACATTAGCATTTATTCTGAGCCATGTTTCTGTCCACCTGGCGAGTGAAAGTCCAGTACTCACTCTCCTTTTAGCTTTTTTTTTTGGTTTGTACCCACGCCTGAGAAAAGATATCTCACTAATACCTAGTCATTTGGATTTTAGCTTTTTCGTGGTTGAAGTAGTTAAATCTAAAACAATAAGTTCTGTATATAGATCATATGTTTTAATTTGACCAGATTTGTATCTAAAGCAGTTTGGATGAAAAGGTCCATATTTGTTCTTTAATCTGCAGCCAGTGTGAGCTGACAAGAGACTAAAATAACATTTCCCCCGTATCCCTCACATCTAAGAATGGTGATCAGTCTTCCAAGTTAAAAACAAGCACATGTGAGGAGATGATTACATGATTAGGAGGCAGATATTCATGCAAAGTTCTCATCTTTTGTTCGACCCAGGCCGCCACAGCGTGAACTCACTTGACAGCAGCGGACGTGATCAGTTTTCAGAATGAGAATGGAGCTGAACTGCGGCCAGGACTGCACAGCTGATGTATATGCACAATGCGATCCAACGCTGTAGCCTCTTTGTCACGGGTGACACCCTAAACTGTGGAGCTGAAACAACCACTCTGCCTGTACAAGACATCCAGGTCCAGTTTCACAAGAGTAATTGTAACATTCAGGTTTGACCTTAGCCCCAGTTTCTCATTCTCAGCCTTTGTTTCCCTCCACCCTCTTGACAAGTTTTAACAAGCAGAGGGTTCTTGACCCTTTGAACTGAGCAGCCAGAAACTCATTGTTTGTGACAACAGCCTGGAGGGAGGTCTGCGAGTCATGATGATCACTGTGTTTCTGAGTGATGTTGCATCTGGTGCGCTTTGTGTCTCTCTGCCTCCCTGCTTTAAAAATGTATTATTTAAAAAAAAACGAGGCACTGAAACTCCCTGTTAAAGTCAGCTTGTTGCATCTGTAAATCTTTATGGCCTTCAGAGCGAACAGTCACATTTTCTTTTAAAGTTCCAGACACTTTAGACGATGATAAATTATGCATGACGTCTCTGTCCGTCGACTGCAAGCTTTAGCCTTGTACTCTATGATGCAGCCATTTGGAAAGTTGTTTTGGAGTTGGTGGGCACTGAAAAGAGACCCAAGGAGGAGCCACAAACATCAGACAGGTACACAGTCTCCTCAGTTAAACCCTCCCCCTCCCGCAAATGTACTTAGCAGCTGTTTCTGTGGAAGTCACAGGAGAGAGACTCCATGGAAAAAGGAGTCCAGCCAGCTGGGTGGAGAGCAGTGGGAGGATTTTTTCCACTTCTGTCTGTCTGATGGAGTCATGCTGATTTTTCTCAGTGAGCTATTCATCTTGATGTGTGCAGGCTATCGCATGCAGTGAGAAGCTACAGCGTTTATAGATGAAATGGATGAAATGAAATAAGCAGGGATCCAGTAATGGTCTTGTAAATTAATAGTTTCCTTTTTGCAGCAAAACAAACATAAAATCTGTCATACTGTTAAGCTCTTCTAATAATCTAATGTGTTTTTTTTTATACATTTAGTTAGATTTTTTTTTTTTAATTCTGAAAAAATTCAGCTGCACATTGAAAATGTGCAAATTGTTCATTCTTTATCCGACCTTAAGGTTAGCAGTGTATGTTGATGTAAAGTATATGACACTGGCCATGATCTATATCTCATCCATGCGGCACACCTGGAAGGTTCTGGTCCATTTTTGTCAGTCGAACTAAACAGGGTAATGTTGACTCAGGTGTCCTTAGTATCTTTGTTGATTAAAGCTTATTTCAGTGAATTCTGAGTGGAATGCATCTGTGGCTATCATCTATGTTTATCATCTGCCAATGTCCTTAATAAAACAGTCATCAGAATTTATTTATGTGACGTGGAGGTGATGTGCATAAAAAAAAAAACATGCGGCTCCTCACTCAACAACAAGCCAAGACTGGTTTATAACAGATGATGGGGAGAATAAAAAATAAAAAAAAAATTAAAAAATGAATGTAGCATCTGATAAAATTGCTATGATGCAGAACAGTTCTGTTTTTGTTGTGCAGTGTTTGTTTAGCAGTTACATGTCAGGACAAAGATGGACTGTTGGAAAAGCTTCATCCTGGCGCAGAGACAACTTACTTCGTGTCAAACAAGATCTGGAAGGAAACTACAGTATGTATGTAAAACTCAGCCACAGTGAAATGACATTTCTTCCATGTCCTCTTTCTCATTTCAGAGCGTTATTACTGGGACTCCAAACTGCGCATTCCCACTGCTGACTACCAGGAAGTCCTCCACGACGATAAGGCAGCGCTGGCCTGGCTCTTGGCGCTGCGCCGCGTTGGCATTGTCTACCTGAGGGGGGCTCCGGCAGAGCAAGGCCAAGTGGCCAGGCTTGCTGAGAGGATTGGCTATCTCAGGCTGACATTCTATGGGTAAGACTGCATGACGTTCATACATTCTGCTCCAGTCATCCTCAGCCAAGCCACTGTTTAATAATCTGACTCCCCACTAAATCTTGAGCTGTTGAATTTTCCACTGATCATAGTTAAGCTGGAGCAGAGCCCAGGGAGTGTTATTAGTAAAAATTAAATACAAAAGATCTGTATTTACATCTCTTTTCCAGGGAATCAAACAAGGCAGACTGATTTTTCGATGAAAGGTTCTCGCTCTACATTAACCTTTAGGAAAATTTGTCCACCAGTCAATTATCTGTAACTCCATGGAGAAGCTTAGAGAGTGTCTGTTGGCCCGTTCACCGCACCGCAGTTCATCTCTTTGACTTATTGCAGTGCTGATTATTTGAGGACAGAGACGGGAAAAACAACCTAAAAGCATTCCAGCTTTTTTAAGCCAGAGGAATTACCTGGTGCACTCAGTCAGAACAGAGGTTTGGAGCGTAAAGCTCTCCCACTGCCAGCAGATGAGCTCATACTGCTGGAAGTACGGAGACTGCAGACTGAAACTGAAGAACTGCCATCAGAGAAACTAGACTGTTTTACGAGTCAGGCATCCAAACGAGGCATGCAAACAGAACATGGAAGATAACTTTACCTCATTAGTTGCTCCACTCCTGCTGCATCTCAATGAAGTGTCTACTTCAGAGGCTACAGAGGAGGTATTCCTGTGAAGCTGCCCAGTTTCCCCTCAGGGATCCCTGCTAAGTTCATCTCACCTCATCCTTTTCTTCACACAGCCTAATTGTCACTGCTGATCTTCTAAGGCCAAAATTAAATAATTAACAAGGAGTTTATTAATGATTATTATCTTTGTCCTCAGGCACACATGGCAGGTCCAGGACAAATACATGGCAAACAATGTAGCCTACACTTCAGGAAGGCTTAGTCACCATACAGACTATCCTGCATTACACTTCGCACCCGGAGTGAGTAAAATCTGATTTATATGGTCTTTGTTGAGGATTGAGCTGTGCTAAACAAATATGGTATCACTTGTGAATTTATGTGCTGCTTTTAAAAGTTTGTTTCGACTGCAGGTATTTGGCTTTCATGTCACTGCAGTTGTAAAAACGAGCATTTGTGCGGCATGTGTGTCGGCGGTTTTAGGTGCAGTTCCTCCACTGCATCAACCAGGCCGTGGAGGGAGGGGAGAGCGAGGTGGTGGACGGCTTCCACATGGCTGAGCAGCTGCAGAGAGAAGACCCAGAGGCCTTCAGGACACTCACCTCACTCCTGGTGGACTTCACCGACACGGGGATTGACTACTGCGACTTCATGCTGCAGTCGAAAAAAAGCGTCATCGAGTGAGTGGAGACGGGGCTGTGAGATCACGTTGCTGTTTTTTTTATTTATTCTCATATACGCACACACATTTACTGTCTCTGTATGAAGCACGACATTTGAAGGCATCACCTTGTAAACACTGAAATACAAGCACATCAAAAAACAAGATGCAATGGTATTATCTCACCAGTGAGTGAGTTTATGTGTGTGTGATTTGAAATGGGACACTGCCATCTGCTGTTTAGAATTATTATGTCGGCTTTGCCTCCAAAGTCCAAAACCCTCACAGAAGAGTGTTATAGCTGCATAATCATATTCATTGTGCTGGAATGAGATGTTTAACAACCATCTTATGCTCATGTGTCCACATTCCTTTGGCTGTTTATTTTAACTTCAACATCAAAAAATTATGAGATCTGTAGAAAAGATTATATTTTAAACACGGAGTCTGATAAATAATGGAAAAAGCACCGGAATCAGATATTATTTTCATAATTGATAAATCTAATGATTATTTTCTTGACTAACTGATGAATAATAAAATGTCAGAAAATAGAGAAAAATGCCTTCAAATTGCTTGTTGTGTCTGATCAACAGTCCAGTGTTCAAAGATATTTCAGTTACAATTGAGCAAATCAACACATTGGAGACTCTGAAACTACAGAACAATGATGAAACGATGATGATTAATGAATAAAGATTAATCAGTTAGTTGATCAACAGTCTGCAAAAATTCTGATAATTAATTGTTTAATTGCTAAGTTACACATTTTCTGTATATAAATATCTCAAATATCAATATTTGCTAGTTTTCATTGTCTTCTGTGTTAATAAACTGAATATCTTCGGGTTTTGGACTAGTGAGCATTTGAAGACAATTTGAAATTTTAAATTCACCAAATTCAGATTATACCAGATTAATCCATAATGAGCAATAATCACTAGCGCTACTTTTGAGTTTGACGTTCTTGCTGATTCATTTGTTTGTTAATTGTCTAATCAGTTAATCAGTTAATCGTTTCAGTTCTAAAACGAATTCCTGTCAGTCTGAATATCGAACTTCTCCCCCGTCTCTCTGAGCAGCGTTGATGTCGAGGGCCGAGTTGCGAGGATAAACTACAACAACGCCACCAGAGATTCGGTGCTGGACCTCCCCTTACATCAGGTTCAGCCCTTCTACAGAGCACTGAAGGCCTTTGTGGAGATCATGAACCGACCAGAGAACGTGGTCACCTACAGAATGGAGCCCGGTCAGTGTGTGCCTCTCAAAACTCTGCTGATATAACTGAACATTAACAGCAAAAAAATGTCAAAATGTAAAACCCCCTGATCACAGTTATAGTCACAGTTATAGTCTTAAAAGTCTTTAGTTTAGGGGATGAAAAATTCAAGATTCAAGATCTTTATTTGCCATTTGTACACAAACACTCAGTCTGGGCACATAGGAACTGTTGTGCGTTTCTCAGGAGTCAAAACTTCAATAAATACTGTAGAAAATAGAAAAAATACACACTATAAAATAAAACAAATAAAAAATGCACTCTGGTATAGGCACAGTGATGCCTATACTTACGTATTGCACATGGATAGACACTTTAGATTATTGCACATGGACCACAGGGTTCTTCAGATTATTGCACATGAGGCTGCATCTTTCACATGGGGAAATGGAGAAAACTCAGTGAGGTAGTTGGTGTGAACAGTCCTTATTATTCCTAAAAATGTGCCATCAGCCTGACTGTGGCAGGAAGAAGCAGCTGTGGAATCGTCTTGTGTGAGTTGTGATACTGTCTGCTCTGCAGTGTGTCAGGTTGTATGGTGTGTGTTTGTGTTTGAAGATGGAGTGTGCTGGGTGGTGTGTGTCCTTGTAGATGTTCAGTGCCTTCTTTCTGCAGCGTGTTGTAGGGTTGGGCAGTAATAAGGTAATAAGATATACCGCGGGGTCTTAAAAATAGCAACGGTATCAGTTTGAATACCGTCAGTAAAAAAAATGCAACGCACTTATACAGGAGATAATGATTAAATATTAAACGTAATTTACTTAATGCCTTGTGTGGTTGAATCTTCAGTTTTACTTCAGTAGTTTAATATGTTTTACTTTTGGAGACGTTTGATAAAGTTTATGAACGTGAACGTGAGAGAGAGAGAGAGAGAGGGAGGGAGAAAGATGAATAGTTGCACAACAAGTTGCTGATAAAAGTTGTTAATATTGTGCATGTTATGTTGTTCTTGTTTCAGTATCAGTGTTTGGTGTTCAGTCTCTGAACGGTGTAGGCACAAGCCAACAGTTTGGTGACGCCGTCTGAGCCTCATGTTCATCATTTTAGATTTTCAATTTCCGGACAAATGTTTTTATTAAATGTTTGTATTGTCTGAATTTATTGAGCTTCAAATGGTAGATGATATGCAGGATATATAAGAATGATATCAAAGCATGTCAGTGTAGAATCTTCTTATCGAAAAGTACAGGCTGTATCAAATTAAATAAGTGCCGTCATTTGCCTCCCATGCGTAACTTGTAAAATAAATACTGCACAAAGCTATATGAGTTATATAGTTTCTATATACAATAAAAACCTGTATTAACAAACTGAAAAAGATCCCTTGACATGCTTCAGGCTTTTTTAAATGCATTTTTTGCTGCAGTGAATTGTAGCTACAGCAGCTGAGTTAAAATCTAAAGTGTGCAGTGTCTCTGCGCATTATCCCATAGGCGCTGTTTGGATGCGGCTCTGCAGGGAGAACCCTCTCTCTGCTGGCACACTGGAGACGGGGATCACTCAAGCTATCTTGGCCAGTTCAGCCCACTCAGGGTACATTTCGTTGAAATCTCTAATGAGAAATTCTCCTGCTGTTGAGAAGTTCAACGGTCCATAATCACGGAGAAGCGACGGCGTCTTGTTGCGCACTTGTAGCTTCTATGAGCGGAGCTGTAGCTGTAGCCGACTTGTCCTCACTTGTAATGAATCCTTGATTCAAAATTCAAATTGGCTCACCCCAGCCTTCCTGAGCAGTCGGATGAAGTACAGTCTTTTCTGAGCCTTTTTTTTTTTTTTTTTTTTTCCTGTGGAAAAAGTGTTGAATGTGACGTGTAGACCCAGGAACTTGTGGCTGTCAGTCCTCTCTACCTCAGCCCCCCTAATGATGAAGGCTTGCAGAGGGGGAAATTTCTTTCTGAAGTCTATAAAGAGCTCCCTCGTCTTCTCCACATTGAGGATGAGGTTGCTCTCTTCCCCATAGGGGAGGATGTTACTGACTGAGGCCCTGTACCCAGACTCGCCCACCCTCCCCTTGATGCGGCCCAGGACGGTCGTGTTATCAGCGTATTTGATGTAATTCAGACGGTGTCATCACTATCACTGTGTAGACCAAATCGAATTACCCAAGTCTGGTAAAACCACCTATAAAAACCAGATTTGGAGCATCAGGTGCATCCTGTTAATAGCCAACAAGTGTTAAAGACCCCTGAGCTGGAAACATTATAAAGTTAACCAGAGTCTGTGTTTTCAACCAACTCAGAGCGCTAATGTTAGATTAATTAGCTAGCTTGGTAATTAAGCCCTCACAGTCAGAAATGAGGCTTTAGACAATCAAAGGCCTCATTATGCTTCAAAGGAAGCATAATGAGGCCTGTGATCAATACCAGTTGTTCTGCAGCAGACTCTAACCTCTTACCTCTCTGAATGAGTTGGGATGAATGACAAAATACAATTATTTACCGAGACAAACCAAGGATCAAATGAAATATAAACCCATACCTTCATGTTGTTGTGTTTCAGGTGACCTAGTGACCTTTGATAACTGGCGTCTGCTGCACGGACGGAAGAGCTACGTTAGCAGGCCGGACAGGTTGCGACACCTGGAGGGCGCCTACCTGGACTGGGATGAAGTCATGTCTCGCCTCCGGATACTCCGCAACTCTGTCCACGAGGACATGTGAGTTCCGGAAACAGAGCCAAATTTGAAAAAGGTAGCTTTACAGCCTTTGCAGAGAATCTAAACAATGTCAGACGGCTTAAAAAGAGAGGAGTTGAACTAAATGTTGCTCTTAAAACGCTGAGATGCCAGAGGGCAGAGTGCAAAGATGCTAAAATATCTGACAAACAGGTCAAGAGCTAAATCTCTGACTCTGAATTAGTCGAGCAACAAATCATAACTCAAACAATTTGATGATTTACACAGCAGTTTAGAGTTAGGATGCTTTTCTTTAAGTTTAAATCATGACCGCGTCTTGTAAAATACGTAACAGCGCAACACTGCAATGCAAAGATCGAGAAGCACACCTTACATTCAGATTTAAAGGTGCTTTTGGATCGATTAGTCATAGTGACTAGTGAAAAATAAGTTTTTGTAAGTTTAAAATTTTAACTATGAGGTTTTATACATTGTCCTGGGTCCTCCACATTATCATTATGATACTGAGTAATTTATACGTTTTCTAAGCTAACTTATCATTCCTGGTTCTCTGGTTAAATATTTGGACTCAGACATCTCGGCTGCTTCCGAAGTCACTCCACATTTACTGTACGATTATATCTATCTGCCATTTTGTCTGATGTGAAGCCTCAGTTTAATCATTAAACTGTTGGCTAACAATTACTTGATGTGGGTGAGCTTTGGACGAGGGAGTGATTTCAGACACAGCCCCGATGTAAACGATGTGACAACACTTTTCTTCTTACCGCCCGCGAGAGTATCTTGCTACCTCTACTATTTAATCCTGAGCCTACACAAAGGCTTTGTTGTCCTTGACTTTCCCTTCAGTCTGTAGAGTTGCACTCTGAATTCAAAATTGCCTTAAACTACAGTACAGTAGCTGTAATAAAAATGTGGCATTATGAAGTAAATGTAATTATACATTTCAAGCGTCAGTTGAGTCAAATTACGGAGACATACTGTATGTACTTCTCTACTTAACTCGGGTGGCATCTGGCCAAACCACACATTTTCCAGGTTTTGTTATTTTTCATATTTGTCATCTTTTCGGTGATTGATGAAGTACCTTTTTGTAATTTAGGTAAACTGATCCTCCAGATTGACAGACACTTTTAGTAATGTTATTAAACAGCACAATGTTGTGTGTCACTGTGGCCAGTTTGTGATCGATTTGTTCTCTAGCTGCTTGAGACTGATGAGTCCTGCGTGCTCACATCTGTTACTGTAGAAAAAAAAAACTGCATTTTGACCTCAAGTTTCAAAATTTCAAAATGGACGTACTGTCCATGGCAAAAACAACCAGGTAAAGTCTGATCAGGTGCTCACAGTCATGCTCACCAGCGGTGGGTTCGACAGATGGTTCATCCTCTTTGGCTCCTTGAACCTTTGCTTTGGTCAACTCTGTATTTTGCACGTTTACTAAAGTGTCTTTGCTCCTTCATCCAGTCTTAATACTTTCAATATTTTTGTTAAATGTGGAATAGAACTACTATGCAAACATGCATTTGTAAAACTAATATGTTTTGCTCAACTGTTGCTTAAATAAACCGATAAAGCTTAAAGAAACTTGTCCTCCGCTTGTTTACACATTTGACGTTTGACACACCTGATAAATGGAGAATGAACTACAGTGAGCTTCATTTGGGACAACTTTATTATATTGCCAAAGCTGTACATATTCTATAAATACTTTTTCAAAGACTGGAATACTTACACCTGGCATCTCATTTCTTTTTTTTTTTTTTTTTTTTTTTTAATTACCTTCTCGTTAAAGCAGCTGGCTAGTACAATGAAAAGAGATGAGTTGTAATAATCCAGTTTAAGAAAAAAAAAAAAAAAAAAAAGGTTCTTATAACTTAAGCTGAAAGAGCTGTGCCCCATTTCCCAAACTGATTTTGGAGATGCTTCAGATGGAGTTCTGTGTTGCCCATGAATGGAAAAGCATCTTCTCAACAGCCTACTGATTATTTTCCTTTGCGTAGTTAAGTTACTAAAAAATACGAGCATGTCAGAATCAAAATAAAACATCTTCCAGTGATATCGCTGTACTGATATATTGCTGCTCTGGAGAAACTGTTCACCACATGAACGCACGCTACACACACACACGCACACACACACACGCTGTGAAAGTTAATGGGGCCAGTGATGGGAGTAGATTCAACAGTTTGGTACTATCATGGAACAGAAACAACATTAAGACTCAGTGTTCTCCTCGAGGAGCAGATGACCACAGCTGTAGGCTTCAACACGTCTGAACGGTAAATCAACATCAATCACAGGATGGAAAACTGCTGCGGTGAGTAAAGAGATTTCTTTAAAATCCTAATCAGTGATGTAAAGGCAGGTGTTTTTCCTTGGCTGCTTGGTCACAGAATAAGGTGTTAATCATTGAACTACTTTTTATAGCAAAAATGCACAAACCGTTTCTCAAATGTGAATATTTTCTGGGGGTTTTTTCTATGCTGTTAGACCGACTGTCTACAACAAGTCAGCTCTGACTCTATGAAACTACAATGGGCATCTCAAACCATTCACACCTCTGTCACACTTTGTACAAGTGGTCCTGTTATTCAGTCTCTAAAATGATTAAGAGAAAGTCCAAGTGGTTTTTCTTAACAAGTGTAACCAGATTCAGTTTTTAGCTACTTTTGAACTCAGTGAATTGACTTTGTTAGTATTGATTTTAACTGTGGAGGCTGTGGAGCCATTTTACCTCAAGTTTGTTGACACTTGTTCTTTTCGATCACCGTAGGACCGTTTGGACAGTATCTCTGACTCAGCTGCTTCTAATTATGGGATAAACAATACGACATAAACGTGGCTAAAGTCCATGAACCAGGACCGTATCTGGATGCAGCTTTTTAAAACGTGACCTGCTAAAGACTGAATAACACGAATAACAACCACCTCTGGTAGAAAATGTGACAGCGCCTCCTGCAGTTACACATCACACACTGTGACGTGACACTGGTTTGAGCCCACATTCAGATGCATGACACGTGGCTTGTAGTGGCTGACTTAAAATGGAACGAGCACTGTACCGTCTCTGACAACACTGGAAAGCTGTGACGTTTCCCCACAGCTTCTCCGCCACCTGCTGTTGTTCAGAAACACCTGCCGTGACATCACTGACTGGGGGTGTGGCCACCCACTGGAGAGCAGCGCCGCAGCTGGGCGTTTTCTTTTTTTTTTCCATCCCTGATCTGGAGTTTATTTACCTTGAAAAGACAAACCTTAAACAGTCATGTCACACGGGATCATCATATTCACATCCGTCAATATGTACTTATAAAAAAAAGTTCGTTCGTACATTCTTCACCCTGTGAAAGCCAGTGAACTCAAGAAAACCTGGCTCTGGCAATGGCTAACTACTTCTTAAGTATTGCACATCTAGCAAATGAACAATTTGTAACATTTTTTCTTTTTCAGAGAAATGTACAGTCAATATATGTATATATTAAATAAATACTATATATAGAAATATATATAATATTTATTTTTCATCCTCATAGTAACATGCAATTGATAACAGCAGACCACAGACGAGAAATTTTACAGTAGAACTAGAACAGTAATTCGGCCTTGCAGGCTGAGCTAGGGCAAGAGAACACATCTGAGAACACTCACATTATTTTAGGGTTCAAACACCTTTAAGAAGCGTTTACATGCCGTGCTCTGGTGCAGTATACAGTAGCTTTTTCAGTATGGGACGTCCTGCACTACAAGAGGGTCTCTTGGTTGTTTTTTTTTTTCCACCAGTTTAAACTTCAGACAGACTGGAACTTTACAGTAACCACATATCACACAATAACTCACATAGTCGTATGGAGACGGGCGGGAGAGGGGAGGGGGCGCTACTCTGTAGTGAATGTCAAGGCTGTGCACGGGACCTGCATGCACTCTGTGCCTCGGGGCTATCCCTCACATCTCCGGTGGGTAAAACAGTTGGGCCTTGGCAGCGGGAACAATAGAAGACTTTCACACAGAGGAGAAGCGCTTGAGTCACTTCTCCCAAGTTAAGGAGCAGGCAAACATTTAGCTAGTTGTTATGATCATCAGGACAACAGTGTCGAGGGGCTGGAAGTATTTACACGACATCACAGACCAAACACGTCTAACACAATAAGATCTGAAAGGGGTCTCAGGCTTGTATATACAGGAGGAGGGAGCAGGAATTGTGTGCTTAGAGTAAAGTTTAGGGATTGTCAGAAGTCTGTGGTTTTAGAGCCGAGATGCCGTTTCAAGTAGAGAGGCACACTAAGTGGGGGGGGGGGGACCGAAGTGTAGACTAGCTAGGAAGGGGTCTCGGCGACATAATCTTGGGTTTTCCTTCCGTCTCCTTCCCCTTCACTGCCGCCACGTAGGAGAAAAGGCAGAGGACCGAATAACAGATCTGATGTGCCTGCAGAGAGGGGGAAAAAAAAAAGCTGTGAGGATGATAATATCCCAGGTGTGAGGCCACATCTGTGCAGAGTTTAAAATAACAGAGAGGTTCCTCTCAGCCTAAACACTGTAGGAATATGGACTGCTGCATACTTCAGTGTTTAACAGCTCAGTACCCTGTCGAGGGTCTGACCACACTCTGGATGGGGGGGCCGTGTTCTGTCTGCACCGTGCCCTCTGGTATCATGACACACTCTGACACCACCACTTTCATGATGTTCTGCTCATTGATAGCTTGTGCCAGTAAAAGGCTAAGATGTGGAGCAATGAGCCAACACAGGCAGCAGTCAGGTAAACACGGGTGTAAAGAAACCATATTTTAAATTCTTCAGCTCGTTCTTCTTCTTCAGTATTTTATTTTATTTTATGGATGCACACTGTTTTTGTGAGTAACACTGTAAACCTTTGTTTACAGGAAAAGTCAACAGGGCTCCTTTAATTTCGGTGCTCTACATACTGTATTTTTAGGAAATCCGGTGGAACAGAGACATCAGTCTGTACACCTTCAATTCTTTGTGAATGCTAATCTAGAACAACCTTGAGACTTTTATTCAGATGACAGCAGGTGAGCTGAGCATGTGAAATGTATGTTTTGCAACCATTTGCTGCATAAATGAAGACTAATGCTTCCAATAATAAATGAGTAATACACATTCATTGGGGTTTGAATGGAGCCATTTCTTTCACAGAAATTCATCTGGTAATCAATAATAAATGCAACACAATTAATTGATCTAAATAAAATCATAGCCCCAGAACTTCGTCTCTGTTTTTTCTGTAATTAGTACAAAAACACACGGTTCTTTCCAGGAAACTTTAAAGGAATTATAACAGACCTGTAAAATAAAGTGTCACCTATTAACACCAGTTAGTGCTCACAAACGAACACTGCCCAGAGTCGAGATTTTAAAATGTGACAAGACTTTGTGAAATCCCCCTCAGTGGTCACCTTAAGGTTCCTTAAGGTGACCACTACGATGCATTTCAGTACTCTAACACACTGTAAGATGAAGTGTAGACTTCCACTCACTACACTGAGTAAAGTGACTAAAGCTGCTATAATCCTTCACTCTTAGTGATGAAGTTAAAGTGCTTCAGTTTTCAGACGTGAGTTCATGTTAGTTATCGTGTAGTTTGTCGTGTTTACAGATGAATATTGCACAGGTGAAAAGCACTGACTCTGACGGAGGAAGAGCAGACTCACCATGGGGGTCTTGTACTTGTGGATCACCACTTCTTTAGTTTCAGGAACTATGCCGGTGCAAGAGACAAAACAAAGAATTCAAAGGCAGCAGGAACCTCAGTGAGTTCATGTTTGAGAGCTTTGGGGGTTTACAGGGGTTAACTTTCAACAAGGTGTAAAATGGGATGTGGGCCAAGAAGAGTCCACCACAACAGTCAGGAGTACTTTGGACTTTTGAGACCAGAGGATTTGGAGTTCTGAGAAGGCAGAAGTGGCCAGTCTGCTTTAGGCTGAGGTGAAATGCAGTGGTTAAATCCTGGTTATGATGAAACGTATTAAAACTCTGAGCTATTAAATGATCCAATTTCATCTTTAAAATGATTAAAAATCCACCTAAGGCCCATGTGAATGACTAATGTAATTATTAAACTGTTTACTTTGGGAAGCAAAGTATTAAATCTGAGGCTGGGACTGCTGGTGAGACGTTCATGGCCCACAAAATGGACAAATAAAAACACAAATGTCTTATAACAAGAGACTGTAAAGGTTGTTAAGTTTCAAATAAGAAAAACAAAGAACACAAGGAAAAAAAGAAAAGAAAAAGAACAACCTCCCCTCCCCAACCCAGTGAACTGAAAGTTAAGACATCACAGAGAAGCAGCTACAAGAGGCCAAAATCCTTTGACCCAGGACCACGTCACTGTCCACAGGACAGACTGACTTTTCATTAGTAACTGTGAACCCATAGCAGAGATGAGGAGGCTGAGATCTGGAAAGATGAAGGGGCTGGGAAATGTTAAGTCCCTCTGGTCAACCCTCCTCCCCCTCCCCGAAACAACAGTCCCCCACCACAGATCTCCACTTGCTGAGATCCAGAGGCAGACTGTCAGAGAATGATGACCACATGAAGAGATGGGGTCTGGGGTGATCTCCGAAATGAAAAGCGAGTGATGAAGGAAGCAGAGGAGAACTCAGAAAAATAAATAAATCAACGAAAGGATCGAGTGAGGAAATATTCTGCACAGAATTTGAATAAGAAAGGAGAAAGGTGACAACACTTTACCTGCTGGAGAATGAAGGTTTTCATAGTGGCAAAGATGAGGGCAACATTACAAAAGCAGCACAGAGACACGACAGTAACCCAGCCTGGCACTCAACTTCAGCCTCTGACGATCATACGCTGCACTGTCACACTGCAAGTCATCGTTTTTGAATCCTTTGCTGCTGCAGTAAACCTGCACTCACCCTTCAGACGCCTGCTCACTCCAGTGTAAAACACAGAGGAAGCCTGAACTACAAAACTATCTCTTTGCTCTCTTCTGTTCACAATCAATTCACACTCGTTTAAAAACGAAGCTCTTTAAAAAACACAGGCCCTACATACAGTTTGCTTTCGATCTTTTTAGACATGGCTACTGTTTTGCTTTTGCTAAATAAATTATGTGACTGACGAAATGTTTCCAAAGCCCTTTGTCAAAGTTGTAACACCTGCACTGCAAATATGTATCTTGTAGTTGCAGAGGGATTTTTTCCACTGTCTGATTCTATCAGGGTTTAGGATATAAAACTACTGCTTATTCTTCGCTCAAGTTCAATTAATGATTTTCATTTTCCAGGTAACTTGATAGCAAATCATTACACAGCTTGGAGAAATATATCCAAGAGTGTTGCTGATGTTCTTGCCGCCTGCTGCTGATTTCAGGTTCAATCTTAAACAGAAGATTTATTATCCGTATAGTCACTGTTGTGGTCTTTTCATGGGGTTTGTCAACAACATGAAGACTGTATCATTTCAAACACATACTGCTAACAGTAGAAGCATAACAGTCTCTACCTTTTCTTCTAAAATGATAATTTGCACGTGATCAAATCCTGGTTTGAATTATACCATTCAAAGTGTTTCTGTGTTCATTATACATTAATCTATGATAAGAACTGACGTTGCTTCTTTTGATTGAACGATCTGATTCTGACTTGTACTCGTGCCTGTTTATTGTCAGATAGAAAAATGTTGTAGAAAGGCAGTTGTGCTGTTCTGTCCTCACACTCCTCGTTTCTCTCACCAACTCCACGCCTCTTTATCGGCTAAATGAAACGTCGCCTGCTCTAAGCCTCAACACGACCATGAGGTAGAGGGAAAACCACATCCTCCAAAGAATCACTCATCACTCACTTAAACACCTGCAGGCACCAGTGTCTCCGTGCTCCTCGAGGAGAACGAGTATCCAATTTAGTGAACACTTATAAGCTCTCGTCAATACATTTGCCATGAAGCTGAGTTACTGCCGTGCCGAGTACAGGCCTAGAATCAATAGATGGTGTAATTACCAAATTCCTCCAGGACAAAGACTCCCTTCACTGTATTGCACTTTTTAATGTGACTCAGCTCTATGAAAACCTAAAAACAAACAAAAAACAAACAAAACAAGACAGAACATTATTAACTCAACAACACTGGATGAAGAGTAAACACTTTATATTTAAAAATGTTAAACTTCTTTTATTCAGTATGAAAGGTAAAAATAAAACAACTACACATGGATGCAAGCTTTTAACAGCTAATGAAAGAAAAGAAAAGCACACTATGAGAAGTTTCCATGATCAAACGCATACATGGGCGACGGCTAAATGAGGAGAACTGCATTTAGTCTGCTCAAAGCTCGAAACTAATTCAGCATGACTTGTTTCATCAATGAAGTGTTTCAGAACTGAAACATTTATAGTTATATTTGAATGTAAACAGCAAAGGTAGTTTAAAAAAAAAAAACAAAACACATTTCTTGCAATATGGCCCATATGATGCATACATGGAATTTCTGTATAAAAATGTAGACAAGGACACAAAATTAGAGTTGCCATACAGCTACAACAGTAAAAAGAAAAGATAGAGGAAACAAAAAAAGGAACCCAATAAGATGTAACTGCTAATAAGCAAACACAGCAGAGGTTGTGTACCTTCCGCTCCTTGCAGGGGGAGAGAGCATGGGAGAGAAATGGTTTGGATTATTATCGGACAGAAGAGCACAAACACTCGACGACAATCCGAGAGGGCGCTATCCACAGGAGCCTCGTACGGATTCAGATCGAGAATCTAGCTAAGAAGTTACCAGAGCCAATATGAAAAAAACCCGTCACAAGACGAATCAGCCCCAAAAACTAGGAAATAGGAGAAAAAGCAAAAGAGGACTAGAGGTTTGAATAGCGTATTGAGAGCTGGATTCACCTTTGTTTTCCTGGACTTTAAACATCTCAGTCCCCCAGAGCCCTCCATGCCTCCTCCTCCAGCAACAAGGGCTGGCACCAACACCACTTGCTCACACAGCAGAACAGATAAATGAGGGCAGTCACTGATGGAAAGTAAATCCTGCTACGAGGAAGGATGTCACCTCCGACACCATCTCAGTGTCCAGGACCCGACCCGGTGCTCACTCACTATCACGCTAAATTTAGTCATTTCATTTAAAAAAAATAAAGAAAAGAAAAAGAAAAAGAGAAAAGGCATCCAGTGCTGAGTAAAGCTCCTGCTGAGGGTTTGGTGAAACTGTTTGACTCCAAACCACAAAACTCTCCATGAGGATGTTTCATGAACTGCAAATACTCACAGTCTAACAACTGCAGCAAAACTGCTTATGAAAACTGTTAACTGTAGAAATGTGCTCCACTCTGAGCCTCTGTAGGAAGCTCAGTCTGATGAGAATGAAAAAATACTTTTCTACGTGTGGCACTCAACCCCTTGCAATTTGAAGCGCAAAAATTCAACTTGAGCCAAAAGAGGTTGAGGTAGAAAAAAAAAAAGCAGAAGCAGCAAGGAAAAAGCAGGCAGTAATAACAGTGACTCAGGGATAACATCCAAGGTAAAGGGTCAGTTCACCCAAATTATAAAAATATGTCATCATCTGGACAAGAGGGTTTTACAAGATGAACCAAATTTTATTTATAATGCTCACAGCAATAAAACAATAAAATATATATATTTATAATGTTAAACGGCCGTGATAAAATCACCTTTTAAACGTCTAATATTCACTCTCCTTTAAGCTGTTTTTACTCTCGACCAGCTCCTGAGGGAAATATCTGGCTCTTTAGCTGATAAATGCTCCACTGTGTTCACCAAATAGAGCTGAAACAACTGACTGATTAATCTTTCATTCAACTGACAAAAAGTTAAATGTGCATCATTCACACACAAAAAGCAGAAAAAAGTTCAGCTTGTCAAACATGAGTTATTTGCTGGTTTTCTTTGTCTTCTATGATATTAAACTAGACACATTTGAATGTGTAAACTTGGGCCTGTGATGGGCTTTTTCTTTTTAATATTTTGTGACACTTAAAGGATGAAATGTCTAATTAAGAAAATAATTACCAACTTAGTCAATAATTGAAATAACTTTTCGTTGTAGCCCTGGTTTAAACTGACACTATGACCACCAGTGGTGCTGTGACTGGTCAATGCACTTATGAAGCACAAATTGGTCTGTTTTGGGTACAGATCGTCTCTCAAATGAGAGCACAGTGTAGAATAAATCATTTACAGAGTAGATATATGTACTGAACATATATAGATATATATAAGCAATTTAATTTCAGTCTCAACTGTTTGTTTGGAACAAAGAAAGTCAGATGAAAACTCTCAGTGAAATCTAAGGATTTTCCTGAGGAATCGGGACACTGTAGCTGCTACTTCAAATTAAATTTTGTGAGCACCACAAATGAAATTCCTTTCACTCTGAGAGAAATATCTCAAACCCAGGATGAATTCAACCAAAACTGTCTGCATGGCTAAAAACTAAGAACGAAAAGAGAGAATACGTCATTTTTTTTTCCTTGTAATTTGGGCGAACTGACTCTTAAAATGACTTTTGCTGTTGAGAAATCAGTCTAAAGATGTAGGATGTCTGATGAGGAGTACTGCTGTTCAGTCTTTTTTGCTCTTTGA
The DNA here is from genome assembly GCA_037833715.1 of Toxotes lorentzi. NCBI lineage: Eukaryota > Metazoa > Chordata > Actinopteri > Toxotidae > Toxotes > Toxotes lorentzi. The sequence continues at coordinate 24,901,069 of JBBMJY010000001.1, read as the reverse complement.
TGACGCCTCACTCTTTTGTGTTGTTTTTAAGATGCTTAACGTGTATGCGGCGTGGGAGCCGTGTGGTTCGCTGATCTTTCAGCACGGCCACTTCTCAGACTTTTCAACTACAGCACGTCGTTCAATCACAGCTTCACCCTCTAATGAACCTGAGGAAATAATATACGAACCCCCGACTGCCACTACCTGCGCAGACGTGAAGACGACACATGACGATGTTCAAGGGTCCAAACTTAAATGTGAAAGTTGCTATTAAATAGCCAATTATTAATGAAAAGTCTTTGCTCAAGGTCATCCGTCTTACCACTGACGCACAACACACACACATTAACACTTCATCTCCTCCCACACAGTAAATGAACATGAGGTTTGAGCACCACAGATGCCAAAAGAAACTTGTGTGGAAGGATGTGTTAATATCGTCTGGGGAAATGCATGCGTACGAGGACACACACACACACACACGTACAAACAAACACCATCTCAAACTGAAAAAAAGCAAATACAAAAAAAGCAAAAGCACAAACAGGAATTCTTCCTCTAAGGGACAACATCAGGTATCAGGTATGAGTAAGTGCCAATCAAACGGGTTGTAATCAGTCATCTCTGCCAATTTGACTCAGATTTATTTTTAATGACAATAGAGGAAGATGTCACGAGATGAAAGGAAATGATACAGAGGCAAACAGGAGAGACGAGCAGAAAGGTGGACAGAAGGACGGGATGAACTCTGAACCATCATGAGTGACTTTTATTTTCATGCCCTTGTGTGAGATGAGAAGCGGTTTCTCTGCCGTGGCGCTGGCCTCTTACCTGGCTGTGCATGAACTTGAGGTTGATTCCTTCCAGCGTGACCTGTAGCAGTCCACCTTCACCGGTTTTCATGTCCTGGACGGGAAACTCTCCGCCCAGCTCCGGCCCTGAAGGAAACCACAGCTGAGTTTAGAGTTAGTACTAATAAAACCCTCAGACTAATTAGAGTGTGTTAAGGTTAATATGCAACATTTTTTTTGATGTGTTAAAGGCACAGTTTGTGCTTCAGATAAGCTCTAGTTATGTTTTATAGCTGTGACACTCAAAGAGCAGGATCGTTTTCATATTTGGTTTGATACCGAGTAACAGGAGGTGAATTATATTTGTTCTTTCACTCTCATCATGTTATTGCTCTTGCTTGTTTGCAGTGTCTTGTAAACCCATCCTGGGCACCTTTGGGTGTATGACACTGAAATAACATTACTTTGTCTTACCTTACCTATTATTATGTGCATCATTGTCTTTTGTAGAAATAAATTTTGCATTACTGATCTAACAGGCCATTCAATGTTTCCATTTTTCAAAATAAATGACTAATGATTTGACAATGTTTTTCCCGCTGTTCCATATATTGAACTGAGAATCTAAGGTACGTGTACCGTTACACCTTTACAATTTTTAAATCTAAATTTTTTGACAGTCAGAAAGACAAGGAAAAAGAAATGCAAAGAGAAAAAAAAAGGTAGAAAAAAGAAAGAAAGTGTAAAAAGGACAAAGTTAAAACCAGCGGACTCACTCACTCCATACCTGGTTTAATGCTTTGCTGTCTTGCTGCAGCTCTTTCCATACTGTCTTTAACACAGTAGTAGAGTTCACGACACTGGAAAGCAAAGAGGAAAGTCATTTGAATTATTGATCAATGTTCTCCTAAAGTGAATAAAAGTACAGGGTGCAGACTCTGACCTTTTTGGTATAGAACTTGTTGAGCTGTGTCTCTTGGCCGTTGCGTCTCCAGAGACACAGCACCTTGGTCTTGGGGCAGTAAGTCATGTTGATGAGCTTCTCGTACCACCAGCGTTCATAAACTGTGCCGATGTTGCTGCGCAGGACTATACAGTCATCACAAACCTGAAACGATAAAAGCAGTGAAAAAATGACCTGTAGCCCACAACAATGTCAAATCACATGTTAAATTTAGTTTAATCTACATTTCCACAGCACTAAATCATCACTACAACAGAGTCGTGTTATCCTCACCACTCCTCTGAGTTTCTATTCTTTAATATTCTAATGAATTCCAGGTGTTTCTGTTGTTGTTTTACTGTACACCTGATTCATGTTACGGTACCGTCACATTAAAAGCCTACTTACAAAGGAAAGCAGCAAGGCTTTGAATGTGAAAATGCTGGAAGAATGCTGAGGCTTATTCTTGATACCTTTATATAATTTGGGGAAAAAGGAAAAGTGAACACCTGATATGACTCCTGTTATACAGATGGAATCAGTGCTTCGGAAATGGAAATTATACTGAATTTATCAGGAAAAGAGGAAAACACAGAGGAAGTTTTGTTTTTGTATCATTATAAATAAAGGTTGGTCCTAAACCAAGGCCGCGTCCTGCTGTTAAAGAAAGTCAAAGATAGATTTTTTGATGGCCTAAAATTTAACAAAGGAGTAAACAACTTCCACGTGCTCCATTCATAATTTGCGATATGGTCAAGACGTTGCATACCTCCATGAAAAAGATGTCTCCTGTGGTATCAGTGCCAGCATGAACGACAAATGTTTGCTTCTTGATGTGACGGCTTCCACTCGGCCTGATGGACAGCTCACGGCCATTCTAAAAAATATAGCACAGTACAAATAATTACAAAGCAGGCACGTTTGGTTTGTTTTTCCAAGGAAATTACTTGGAAATTAACTTGAATTTACAGCCCATTAAAATTAAGCATTAGCAAGTCAAATTAAGTGAATAAACAAAGGACAGATACTCACCATGTGAGCCAGTTTGTCCAGTACCTCATTGATCTCTTGGCTATATGTGAGGCCAATGTGGGACTTCCCCATCAAACGCCTCACCTTCTTCCTGATGTCATTTTTGTTCACCTATACAAACATTCAAGAAAACAGAAAATTGAGCCATATGGGAGTAAAAATGTCAAAAAAAAAAAAAAAAAACAGAAGTCAGTGATTTGACTGTTCCAAGGTTTAAATGACAAACAGGGCTCCCTACTTTCATCATTAGCATGTATGCAATCATATTGTGCAGCAGTGTGGCCAGAAGTCTGTCCTCATCATCCTCCAGACGCTTTCGGTCATGTTCTCCTAGTGACAGGTATCTGTGTTGACAAACAAAACACAGAAGGGCAAGTATTAACAGCCCAGAGGAGGTTTATAAATCGGAATAACAAAGTTATGAAGTATGGTAACTGTGTGATGTTGCATAGTAATAAAAAAACATATTCATCTGTCTGAATAAAACATCAGCCATGTTGAACCTTTCAATCATCTCCTGGGGTCCCTGGTCCATCCCCATGCCCTCTCGCTCCAACATCACAGCATCTAAGAAGGCATCCTCCCAGAACTGTAGCTGGTCCCACAGTGTGGAGCGCTCCTTACCTGAACACATGAGGACAGCACACATGTAGCTCCCAAAGCTTGACAATTTCATCAACAACATGGCTGATCCATTCCAACACAACCACATACCATGTGCAGCCACATGCGTTCATTCTGTCACACCAGGCAATAAATAGATTTCTATAAAAATGACATTAACATCCACGCTCTCTCTAACACACACTCTATGACCACTTCTTCTGTAGGTGAGTCAGCAATAAAAATTTGTATCATACTATTTGCATTTTTTATGTTTCTTTCTAAAGCTTGGTTGTAAGTTAGAGTAAGGTTTACTGTAGGTAATGAAGTAATGATACTCTAACATTTGACTTTAACTCTCCATTTTAACAATGTCTGCTTTCAGAGAATGAGAAGGCAATTTATCATGCGTGAAAACAACAGTTAGAGTCAATTAGACCAATTACAGTTACACATGATACAGTTACACAGTTGCGAGGTTTGCAATGAGGCTCACAACTAACAGGTCTAATAAAGCCTTTACTTGAATTGTTTTGACAGCAGGTGTCCTTTTTTTTAAAAAAATAATGGTGTCTCATGCCTTTAAGTGCTGCTCAGTGAATATGGACTGAGGGAATTACATGTTTTTATTTTGCTGGCTGCTGTTTTAAGTTAGAAATAAAGTTGCAAACAGACACTAAATATTTAAAATCTTAAAAGAAAAATGCATGACAACTTTAAGGATCAAATAAATAACACACCTAAGTGCTACAGGATGTCAAATGGGGATTAAATGTTTCACTTTAATTATCAGTGTCTCACTATGTTTTATTTTTCCCAGGCTTTTCACCATCATGAGCAACTAACAGGAAATCTTGACATTTCCCAATCTTATTTAACAGATGGTGGCTTGTTTGAGTGTGCTCAATTCATAATTACATTTCTGACAGCACTTGAAGGCAATGCACACCCATCCAATATGCAAACCCATGAAATGCTAAGCTTTTAATTCGACATGAAAGTTGGTCAGAACACTGGGTGAAAACGTAGGTGAGCAGAACTGAAAACAAAGCCGGTGGAAATTGCACACATTTAGCTGTCTTTGATCTGCCTGCGAGGGAAAATTAAGGCCACATTTTGCAGGAGGGATGGGATTTTCCACCTCTATCTCATGTTAAGAAACACACAGCTCACCAACGGACAGGAAAAACCCACACCACATCAAAGATTAAACACAGAGCCTGTCCGGGCGAACAATGGATACACCCCACACGCATGCACAGGAAAAAGGGTAAAGGCAAGAGATTAGCCCTACTTAGAGAAAAGGTTTCCATGGCAGCATCCTCTAGTTGATCCCAAACGGAGCTCTTATCGCGGCCTGGAAAAATTTCCCAGGAGGAGCAGCGTGAGGGAAGAGAAGCAGCGAGAGCAGGAGGGGGTTAGGCGAAGAGGTGAGTAGGTTTAATGGCAAAAACAAGAGCAGAGCGAGCCGAGAACGACACCAGAGGAACAAAAACTAGAAACTAGGACAAACAAGGACATACCACACTCATTTACTCACTAATTTATGGTCTGTGGCTTGCAATTTTACTCAGAATACATTTTTCAAAAAAACTGATGATGATTAGCACTGTCAAGTCACAGTCAAGATGAACAATGTCCTTATTGTTTACATATCTAAAGACTGTAGTTTAACAAACTAATTCAATTTTGTTTCATTGAACATGCAATTACAATTAAATTGCAATAACAATTATGTTCCTTTCCTTTCATGTCAATTCTGTTGTCTCGCCTTAATCACATATTTTTAAAATTCACATAGCTAAACCTGTCTGACAAGCTTTCTCAATGAATACTACTTCCTACTTTTACTCAGTGTCAATTCATCATTATGTAAAAGTGGACAGTCAAATTTTGTAACATTACATCAGAACACGATCAGGGCATAACCTTTCAACTTTGGACTGATGTTCAGTTCATTATTTCATAATAAGCGTTTTAAAATTTCACCACTTCTCAGTTATCACATGTCTGACTTCTTCTTTTTGTCTCTTAAAAATAACTTTCCGCTAATAGCAAAAGTTCACTGTGACTACATCCACTGGCAAACCGAAGTAAAAACTCTCAGAAGCTGTATGAAGTGAAAGGCAATGGAAATTAAAACATGAAAAAACACAACGCCTAGCAACTCTTTCTTTACTTTAGAGGAAGTACCTTTTAATATTTAAGGTTGTTGGGTTCAAAATATTTTCGGCGACAAACAACAAAGATGAATACCAAAGAAAATGTTAGTAAAGCAATGCAGAATAATCTACTGTGACAGAAGAAGTAGGGGAATCATCACAATCAAACTAAGTGTGTTTAAGAACACAGGAAGGAAGTATTACTGGTTAGCTGTTCGACAGAACTATGAGAGAAAGTATCTGAACTGGACAGCAGAACATACCCAGCAGGCCTTCACAGAGGTAAATCCTCATACTGAGGTCCTCCATCGGCTGTGCAGGAGGCCCCTTTGCCATAGCAGGTGCATGATCTTTTGTGCCTGGTTTCAGAGTGTGGGTCTTTCCCTGAGGACACAGGACAAGCAAAAATATGTGTATAAACATCTGAATAATTAAACACCACGTGAAAAAGGGCAATAACGACCCCTGTACAGTTTCATATATTGAGTATTACTGCATAAGTTTTTTGGCCCATTTTGATCTCAGTGTCGTGTGTACAGTTTTCCACAGCCGAGGTGCAATCAGACTGCAACTGAAATGTAAACACGTGCTGCTCATTTTAAGTGCTCTCCCCGCTGACCATCGTTTGAAATTTAACACACCACAAACCTTCAGCTGTCGACAGTTGCAGGATTGAGTTCATTGAGAGTTCAAAAAAAAAATACAGAGGCAATTTTCCAGGGCATTACTTTTTTTCTCTTTCATTTTATGGAGCTTTTAACAGTTTTTCTTCTGAAACATGAGATCCCATCAACTCCAGGCACCTTCTGTGGACCTTTTTTCATAAGTTCAAATGGAGCAAGTTCACAATTAAATTCATTAATAATTAAAGTTAAATAAAAATTATTATATCAATCAAGACCTGAATACATATTTCACAGAGCAAGTCTTCTACTTACAAACACTGAGCTGGTGGCTGGATTAGTTTCAATCTCACTGTCAGACAGTGTCCCTCTGGACTGAGTTAAATGCGGAGCAGTCCTCCCACCGAGGCCGTCTCCTGCTGTGCTGCTCAGGTCACTGTCAGCGCCGAGAGTCTCTCCAGAGCTATTGCTTATCTAAAAAAAAAAATAAAAATCCAGGTGTCAGAACAAAATATGAGTGCAGAGGATTTTCGTACAAAAGCAGCTTTCAGCCTTCATATTCAGAGCTAATAGCTCTTTTATAGTTAGAAATCATTTTATTCCACTCTGACAGCCTCACATACGTGTGTAGTGTATTGTCTATCAGCTTGATTTAGGCCTGGTCCTTGTGATTTTTACACTACATGGTATACAGTATTCTAATGCAAGACTCTATGCTTTTCATGGTTGAATTAGTCCACCATGTCTTACGCATCATTTTAGCACAGCTCCTTTGGTCTACAGGAAAATCTGCCTGATGAAGGTCTGAGAATCAAGACACCTGTGATGTTTAGGTACATATACACATAATCTGACAAAAATAACACCATTGTCACAGACCTCAAATAGAGAATACTATCAATTATTTGTTCAACCACAACCTTCTAACAACAAAACATGACAACATGCTTCACGTTTAATCACAGGTTACAAGGAAAGGTCAAGGGAAAAGGTCTGAACCAAAAAAAATCATGTATCAGAATCTACAGTTTATATTGTGCGATATTCTGTATCTGGAATATATAGAAACAGTGCACAGTGTGTGAGTTGGCCGTGCCCTACCACTGTGCTGGCCTCTGAGTCCTGGCTGGTGCTTCTTGTCAGGATTGGTGGCTCTGAGCTTGTCACAGACTCGGTGTCGCTCTTCTGTTAACCACAGAAAAAAAAAAGTGTGAAAATAGAAGTGTGTGTGCAGGGTGCACCTCAGGGTATCTGCCCTCAGCAAAACTCCAAGAACAAACCTGAGATCCAGATGTGACACTGAGGCCACTATCAGCACTGATCTGGGATTTCTTCTCCTCTGCATCAGCCACTTGGGGGCGCTGCTGCTTTGCTCCTTCAGACCCTGCAGGACACACATGACTATCAGCACGTTCTCATGAATATGACCACATTACCATCTTACCTTACTGAGTCGCCTCACTCAAAGCCACCACAGCACAGCAACACTCACGCTACGTTCAATCTAAAGTGCCAAAGCCTCTACTTCAACACTGCGTTACACTTGTGACACAGCAAAGCATACAGTATAACACTACCTTATTCATGTTTGTGAAATTAATTTGATATCAAAGACTCTAAGCCTTAAATTGCTAAAAAAAAAAAACAACAGGGTGACTATCATAAATTTTACACATTTTTTTCACAGCTTTCTGTATCCAGTACTGGTGATTAATTCAGTTAACACATGGCGTTTTTAAAGACCAGACAGAGAAGTGACAAAGGGGCAAGCAGAGAGTGCGGTAAAACTGGGAGAAAGTGTCAAATGAAAAAAAAAACAAAACTGCAATAGTGCGACATTAATTCTCAGTCAATGCTGCAAATGTGGCCCAGGTTACACCAAAAACAACAGACACAGGCAGTTAGGCATGCAGACAAACTGATGGACGGTAAAGGAGGTATTTTCTGTTTCAAGTGTGATTTGCACTTCATTTTTTATCACCTGCGTAGGTGCAGATGTGGTGACAAGTAGATCCTGACACTTCCTTGTTTTTCAGCTTGTTTTTTGTGACACTGAAGTTTTGCAACCCATTTAAATAAACCTTACAATGTGCAAACAACTGTGGAATATTAGCTGTATATACACAATTAACAGCAAGCCACTTGAAACTGGAAAAAATAGTTAACAGTTAAAAGAGCAGGACAGGGCAGCAGGTATTCATTTCTGTTCATCTTGATGCATGAAAAAAAAAAACACACTGGAAAACAAAGTTACATATTGATTGAGATTAAACCAGCAACTATAACATCCAGTTCCTGTTTGTTAAGTCTAGGACTCTATTTTAAATGCTGTATACCTGCCTAAACTGTAGACCGTGAGAAAACAATGTCAGCTTTTGTACAGTACTACATTCCCACATGCTGGTCTCTACAGTGTGTTCTGCATCCAACATTGTGAGTTACAGCTATAAGGTTAACAAAGCTGATTCCATTACATACTGTATTATAGCAAATCTAGCACATACTGTAGCAATGCCTGCTGAAAGGACTGCCAGTGCGCCAAGGATAAATCATACCACGCCTGGTCGTCATCTCAAGTCTTGATTAAACACAAAATTAAATATTTTTTTTGGAACTAAAACAATGGTGTAATTTCTCACAGCTCTATCTCTGCGAGAAACCCTGTGACCCAGGTTGTCATGGGGAAAATACTACAAATTTAAAACAACTAGAGCATACATACACTACCACATATAACAAATCCAGTGTCATATGCACTATGTACTAAACTAGAACATCAGTTTATCAGAACATATTCTCAGTCTCATGTTAAATTACCCCAATCCACATCTCATTTATGTACACAATTAATCTAATGTAAAAATCTTGACCTTATAATCTGACACAAACACTCTTAGGCCTATATTTTTTCAGTTATCCATTATGATAAGCTTTTTGGGAGAACTCATTTACCTTTCTTCATGTATAAAGACACCGGTGAGTTTGAAAAGGTGGAGAGAAGGGGTTGGAAAAAGGACAACAGCTGAGCACTCCCTTTTTATTTTTTTTTTTTTGGTGTGTGAAAAGTGTCTTACTCTGTGGTTTTTCCATAGCTTTTTGCTTATCCTGGTGCTTGCTCCACAATTCTACCCAAGATGCATTGCAAGCAAGGAGAGAAAGACAGAGAGAGAGTCAGAGAGCTGGTTGAAAAGGCATGTATGGTGGATGAGCATTAAACTCAAAACAAAAACAAAATAAGCATTGGGGATTTGTCATTACTGAATGAAGGTGTTTTGTAATGTTTGCATGTAGCTGCGCTTTAATCTGGACAACATCAAAAGAAGTATTTTGTTGTTAAGTTGGATCCACTGCATGTAACAGCTACTAAGGTAACATTACAACACACCCAGCGCTCCTGGCCCAAAGTCCTGGAGAGCCACACAGTGACGTCAGAATGAGCTTTGAGCTCTGACCGCAGGCCACTGGTTTCATCGACTGCATTTGTCTGGCTCTCCAGAGCAAAGGTGAGAGAGAGAGTGATGGCTGATCCGGAAAAGAGCATGGGATGGGGTTGAGAGGCCGACTAGCCAGCAGATGAAATGGAGCTGTTGCAGAAGCCGGGATGCAAGTCTCACAGCATTCTGTAGAATTGAAGGTGCAACTTCTAACAGGAAGAAAAGGGGTGCGGGTAGGAGAGGTGTCAGGGTGGTTGACTGAAAGTGTCCCCCGTATACAGACCCAGAGTAACTCTCGGAAAATTAAAAAGATTATTAAGGATTTTCAAAGTCAATTGGCTCCTTGGCGACCAATAGAAAAGACTTTGTGCGGTGAAATTTGTCTCTTTACTGGGACTGTTTACTGGGGAGTGATGCTTCCACCCTCCATGCTGAGAGCAAAGGAGCTGCCATTTTCTACAGCACGCCTCGCGGAAACCTGCAGTAAAGGCACAGACAAGCACCGATTTGACTATCGATGCACATACCTCTGGTTTCCCTCGTCCACTACTGCAGATTTAGGTATTGGAAGACCAAAACAAAAACATGCATTTAAGGTGCTAAGAGGCTGACAACAGAACTCCAGAGAGGAGGCAAACAGGGGCACAGATGTTTGAGGAAGGGGAGACAAACACACGCAGTCCAGGCTGAAAGACAGGGAAATATTCCAGACACTTTCCAAGGCTGCTTCATGTCTACGATGGGAATATTTCAACCAAGGTCAAATTCTGAATTGAGATTTTCATTTTAAGTCGATTTTTATTTTTGAAAATCATTACCACTAAAGCATTTTGTATAAGATGAGAGTGAAACTGATTGAGACTCAATTTTCACAGCGTTAATGCTGTGTTGTTACTCCTGTGACCATCATCAGTATTTCAGGTCAAAAGTGTGTGGAATATTTTAACACCTGAAAGAATCTATCAGAGACAAGTGAAGGGATCTTTCTTTGAGACGGCTGGTGGGGGGGTGGGGGACTGGTATTAAGGTTGATGAGCTTGTAGGGGGATCTCACAGTGCACATGCAACCGGGGCTGGAGTGGTGTACACACCAATCGAGGCAATAAAGTTCTCCTCGTTCAGACTCCGGGTATCAAAATGGCGGGCTCCTTTGCCCGTTGTGTGGTGCGGCAGCTGCAGGTGGGGAATATTCAGAAGGGCCTGAGGTCTGGCAGTCTCCATACGACCAGAAGGACTCTCTTTACTCCCTGGGCTGCCAGCACTGTCTGTGGGGCTTCGCTTGCGTTTTTCTGGGTCTACCAAGTTACCAAAATTAAGGGGCCAAAGACAGAGTTCATTACAGTCAAAAAGAAAATATGTGGAGGTTTAAACTGGGAGAGGGTTAACAGTATTAGGCAACGAAGGAAAAACAGTGATGAAATCTAAACTTTACGATTACAGTTAATGAGTTCAGTCAAAGTCGCATGCAGCTTAAAGCTTAATATAAACACAATGCAAAGACATGGACAAGTGTTAGTAGCACAGGCCCACTGCCGTTATGCTTCTCAGCACAAAGTCTTAAAAAAAAAAAAAAAAAAATGAGGTGACAACTTTAAAAATCAACTTCCAATAAAATAACACAATCCAGCATTAAATGTATGCATTCCTGCACAAAACATATGCAACATACCTTTGGTTTGATAATGAGTGCGTGCTATTTCCAATAAGCTGAAGACACTGGCCATTCCCCCGAGGCCTGCGTTAGTGTAAGAGTGCTCCAGACTGGAAACTGTGCACTTCAAGATGTCCAGCATGCCTTTGTACACCTTCCTGTTCACCTCCTGGAGACAAGACAGGGTTTTAACAGGCTTTTTAACAATTTCAACAACACAGACAAATACGAGCAAGACACGTCCCATGGTCTAATGACAGAAGTCATACTGTATGCTGCACAAATTCAACTTCTGAGACAAATGTAGTGAAAGCTCTCGCAGTGAGTTCACATTACTGTGACCAGCAGTGTGTTACTAATGTTGTGTGTTTCTTGGCACGTTGGTTTAGAGTGAGGAGGGCAAAAACAAGCATCTCACCACATCACGTATGATCTCCTGTCTGGCATCTTCCTCCGACTGGATGGCTCTGTTCAGCTTACTCAGCACAAAGACACGAAGCTGCTCGTTCTCCAGCAGACGCCGCACTTTTTTCATGTTGAGCCAGCCGACTCCCTGACCATCCAGAACACTCTGGACCACTTCCTTCAAGAACTGCTGGTTCTCACTGAGCAAAAACAATGGTTTCAACTACACTCAGCACGTTTACACAACACTTGATATGGACCATAATTATAACCTTCAAACCCAATAAATATAGCATAATGGAATAAAATAAATGATATGAAAATATGTTCTAATCTTTCATATTGCAAAATAGAAGTTGAACGAAACAGAAGTTTGAAAGAACTCATTACCTTGTGTTGTTGACTCGACCCTGAGGAGAGGGAGATTCTCTCTTCACTGTTGGACTGTGCTTGATTACTGAAGACTTCTGGTCCACGAGTGCTCGTGGTGCACGTGCGCCTGGAAGACAAACCAAAACAGTGAGGTTTCCAAACACCACAGAGCCAGATGACCACAACATCAAGACAAAAACTGCCAAGTACTAGGTCACTAGACAGAAGAGCACTCAGTACAAGTGGACACACACAAAGGCACTTGCTCATCAGGAACTGTAAACCAGGACAGGAAACAACTTTCAAAAGTGGTCTCTCTTTTTTTTTTTAAGCTACTACATAAAACAGAAAAGAAAGCAGTTTACATCAATTTGTGAAGAGGACAGACACACCTGGAATCTACTGAAGGTTATCTACTGCTGAACAGACAAATTACTGGAGCTGCTAGAGTCTATTATTACAACAAGAGAGGTGAAGGACAAATCAAACAGGGACATGATGCGCGCACACACGCACACACACACACACACACAGGAGTCCAAATGGTGCTCTTGGTGGTGGCATCACACATTAGCAGCATAGAGACGTGAGGTCAGACAGAGGATAGTCTGTACAGCAACTACGTTGGTGAGATCATGCATGAAAGAAAATAAAGAGATGAGTGGATGGTAAGGAAAATGAGTTGCAACTGAAGGTCACAAGTTGATTCATTTTAATAAACTGCTGCGAGCTACTGGATGCGAGCAAACCGCTTGCCGGGGTTGGGTCAATCACTTTATCATTATATCATTATATTTAAATTAATCATTATAGAGGCTCAAAACATTCATGCAAGTCTATTTGTTTACTCATTCAATTGAATATGTAACCATATATATCCATTAGCTATACGGCCTTACCACATCCTTTGAGGGCCACAGGGTGGGAAGCCAACCCCAGCTAACAGCTCCCAGGTTCACCCAGACCAATCTATTTGAGTCCAGCATTTAATGAAGCTGGTCATTACTTTGACTTTTCACACTGCTATTAATAATCTCAAAGCTGTTCCACATTCCAGCATCTCCGAACAAAATAAATTCTCCTGATGTGAACTTTTTCATTCCGTCTAAACCATTTATCAGACTGCAAGTCAAACAACAACCAAGGAATTTAGCAGATCAATTCTGAGTTAAATTTGTCCTTAATCCGTACAATGCCTGCCTGAGTGATGAAATAAAAATCCAACTTGATCAAAGTCAGAGAAAATAGCTTGTCCTGGCTGCAACTCCTATGGTCAGGCCTAAAATGTGTGCCATCATCACGATATTCATTTTATACAAATGCAGCACGTTTGAAAAGATTTAATAATTCTAAGAACACAGTTCAACAACACCTGAAATCAAATACAAGGAGTAAACTCTGTCATTAGTGGAATAATCCAGGTGATCCAAGCAATCCCCTGCTTTATAGTCCTACCCTGATTAGTACACAGTAGATGATTAGTGAGCATGTTCTGAGCTAGACAAAGACCACAGATATAAAGACAAATGCAAAACTAAGATGAGCTCACAATTTCTCCATTTTGTTACTAGCTGATTTTATTTCTAAGGCATGAAAAGATGGGGGAGGAATGTCCTCCTACAACGAGACAGAAAGCTTTTCTGATCTGACATCTGTCATTACAGGCTGGTTTATCGTCAGTTTTATGTGACAGCAGGGATCTATTGTTTATTACTGATGCTGGAGCATCACTGGGGACAAGAAATACCAGTACTTACACAAGCAGAATTTTCCAGCATGTTTTAGTTGGAAAACTAATAAAGCATAGCTATTATGATTTAGTCTAAAAGTATGTGAGGCTAAATGAAAATGTTTGATGGTAATAAATAGTAGTAGCTCCAGTATTTTCTGTGGCTAGGACAGCCTGCAGGTCTTGGCCAGAACTCACCTTTTAACTTTAGCTTTCTAAATATGCTAGAAGAGGCCCAAAGTTTATCAATAGAGGATACTTTGAGGCTGCAACTTTATGAAAAGGCCTGGACCTTGGAGGTCAAATGATTGGTTGACCTGCGTAACAAGGGAGAGATGGTGGTGAAGTCCATCTCAATCTGTCGGAGCCAGCAAACACTTAAACACAACGGCACAAACAGGTCAGCCTCCAAACAAAGTTAGAAAACCCTGTTACCTTAGCTAACCTACAACAAGAAGCTCAGCATATCACAGGCATACAAAGAATCCCTGTGGTATCAACATCAGTCAAATTTGGCCCCTGATATGATCTGACCAAGCTGAAAATCATAATGAAAAAATTCAGCTGACAGAAACTCAAGTGGCTGACTCAAATTAGGCAGAATCATTCAGGGTCACAGTCCTGAGGATGACTAATGATAAAATGTGTTTTTTAAAAAAACATCACACATGCAATTTTATGATATAGTTTATAGTGAAGGGATCTGTTTCTATAATTATCTTGTGGGATTTGAACATTACATGTGCTATTCAGAAACACTTGATCCCATGTATGACATTTCTCCCTCTTACGCCACTACTCCCTGTGGCATCAAATACTGCATCATACAGAGAGGAGTTTCTGAGGTTTACCCTAGCCTCACTGAGTTTTAGCTGGGTGTACCTAATAAACTGAGTGTATGCAACATCATGCCTTATCTATGAAGTCTGGAGTATGTCATGTAAATAAATAACTATTGCTGGGACACTGTAGAATCATAACACTGACATAAGACAGCCATCTAGGCAACCAGTATCTTGCCTGGTAAAAGCCTGATAATTAAAAAAGATTTTCACCAGTTCAGTTCAAATTTGCATAATTTTACTGTAGTCACTGCTCATTGTGTACAGAACAATTAAAGCTTGATTAGGCCCAACCCCATTTGTACTCTGTGGGAGCGTAAAGGACAAGAAAACAAAGACAAACAATGGATGTGGGTAGACTGGCTCAGTCTGTTCTACTCCTTAGTATTCTGTAACTCCAACATCCTCTCCTGTGTCTTGCGTCATTTGCTTCCCTGTGGTTATTTGTTGCTTTATGTACTGTTTCACTTTTACCTGTGATTACTGATGTTGGATCTAGGTTTACTTTCTTCCCCACAAGTCCTTTGAAACTTGCTTGTGATAAGACTAGTAAAATAAATAAAACTAAACATAGTGTGGAGTGAAAAAACAGTTAGTCTGAAGAAGGGAAACAGTCACTATGAATGGCGGCGTGGTAAGACAACAGACTCAATGCTCCACTGGATCTTTGATGACACACAGTGATTGGAATGAGGATAGACAGAGGGGGATGCTGGGAGATGTAGTTGACTGGCTTGGAGAAGCATGCAGCTCACTCAGTAAAAGGGCAGAACCCACCTTCTCCGCTCCCCGGGCCGGCCTCAGTAATAATCTCCATTAGAGAATTTAGCCCAAATACTGCACACAAAACCCAGAATTAGTGCCGCGAAAAGGTGGACAGAGAGAGGGACACCGGCCCAGACACAACCAGTCTGAACATCAACCCATAAAAGACATGCACACTCAACATGGCGCCAAAACAGAGATAGAAAATAAAAAAAAAACGTAAAGAAGAAAAGGACAGACAGAAAAGAGAAAAATACAATATGTTCTGATGATGGTATAAACCCTGAAAGTGTTTGAAAAGATGACTAATGCCATGTGTTTGGCAACACATGCAACATTTGCAGTATCAAGTAGGAGCTGTGTATAGCTCATACTGTGTTATATATACAGTGGCCATGTGAATAATGCTGAAAAGTCCAGTTAAACAATGAAAATGGAAATCTAGAGCAATGAATGGAGTTGTTTAGAATATCAACATTATCACTATCACTTGGCAGAAATCTTGTTTTGAGCACACAAACAGAAAAGAATCACAAACAGCAAAATTCTTCATTAGAAAATCTGTGATCTTCAAAGTTTCATCACCGTTTTAGTTCAAACAGTCAGCGACCTCAAAAAGGGAAGGAAACACTCAACAATGGAAGCCACCAAACAAGCAAGCAAGGCAAAACACATGAGAGTCGGGAGGCAGATGGGAAATAAATTCCATTCACTGAGGACAGATCTTTCTGTGCCATTCAAATACATAACTCTATTAAAATATTAATTATGTAAATGCAGTTAAAAGGGACTGAACATCCTTCTGTAGTAGTAAGGATGTGCAGATGCCACACCAATAACAGTTTGTCATCACAGATGAAATCTTTTGACTATAAATTTGTGCATCATGACGCATCAAAAAGACTCCCACCAATCACACAGAGAGGAATGGCAAAGGGAACAGAGGGGAAGGCATGGATATACATGAATGACATAAAAGATGTCTTCTATCTTAGTCCTATGCTGAGAAACAGGGTGTACGATAGGAACAGGTAACTTCAAGGATAAAGAAATGCCTAGTCAGGGCTAAAACAAACTATCACACCAGACGTAACATACCCGGGCTGTCAGGGGCATCTGAACAACAAAGACAAAACACATCATAATCAAAGGAACAGAACATTTTCTATGGCAGCTATTCCACATGGAGTGGAGCTATTGAGTTAGATTACCATGCTCCACCTGTTTTTTCTCTCAGTTAAAGTGAAAATCCAGCCTAAACAGAATTCATATTGGCATCTTAAACTTTATAAAGAAAATCATGGATATTAGCCATTTTAATAACTCTTTTCCCAAGTGCAATTTCAGTCCCTGTAACTAAAGCAAAGCATAACGTTGCTTAAAGCTTGTGAGTCATTTGACTGTGTTGTGCATAATTTACTTTCATTGTGTTCATAACAGTTAAGACTTAAATAAACAGCTGAATATGAGCATCAGCTGCGACTGCGGTTGAATTCATTTTGACATGTTTAAGTTTCCATTCATGTGTAACTGTTGTTAATGTGATATCTGACATCTGAGTCATGATACCCATAAAACCACATATCCTGCCACTGGTTTGGACTGCTTACTCTTCAACTCGTAAATGACTTAGACCTGCCCACATTTATCTGCTTCAATACGATACCTGGACACACATGTGTACAGGTGTTCATTCACATTCTCCTGAATATATTCTACCCCTATACACTGATGTTATAGCCGAAAAGTTAAAACTAACCAGTAGACTCAAAAAAAAAAAAAAACACGCATGAGAAAGAGTAGCTCATCTTTACAAAGATCTTTACGAAGAACAAACATGATGATGGCAACAACAAACCTGAAGTCTGTTTTTGAGTGGATTTTCCTGTTAAAACACCTGAGAGAAAAAATTTGTTGATATATCCTCAATACTCTCCTTTAAAATAGTGCCATATCCGTTTGGCAATCCAGAGGGAAGAAAGTCAGGCTTTAAAAACAGCTCTACAAACCTGCTTGCTCCATTTCCTCCTCAATATCAAAATCAAAATATTCTTTTACCCCAAAAGATAATTCAGAAAAAGAAATGAAAACAAAAAGGCAGAGAAGGACAGACAGTAAATGAATGAAATAAGAATATTAAAGATAAAAAAACCACTGAATAAATATACTGTGTAATTCTATTTAGACAAGTGTGCATTAGTTATGTTTTTTTAATGCATAAGCAATGCTGGCCATAAATGTACATGACTGGTTAGGCATGGTTAATTATTAGGATTTTATGGAAGTATATTAAATGAGAGGATTCAAATCATAGTATTAAAAATATCTTAAAAGACAGATAACTGCAAACATGAAGTCAGTGATGAAAAATAATATTAGATAAATGGGTCAGAAAAATAAAAAATGTTGATGATAACGGCACCTGTCCTTACTGTGCCTGTATGTTCTAAACAGATGATTTTATAATAATGCTTTTTATTACCCTTGAAACCACACTGACCAACTGGAACGGACACTAAGGTGACAGAAACACCAACATCATGAAGACCTTGAACAGATGTTAAAGTGGTCAGTTTTGCTGTGTTGTCCTACCTTTTAGGCTGGGGAAAGGTGTTGATTTCTCCCTCGCTGCCTTGTTGGGAAGGGCAAGATTGGACAGACTGAAACTAGTGCCATGGTTCTTGTAAAGATTGCCTGTAACGGAAGTGAAGACCATATAATCAGACAACAGGAACAAAACTTAAATGATCAAGCAAAACCAAAGGTGTTATATTTAACATTATTCACCCTAAATTTTGGATTGGTATATGTTTAGTAACATCCAAACAGTGGTGAAGCAGAACTTGGTAACAAGAAGTAACTGACTCAGAAGACCAAAACAATGAGGCAAAAAATGCTAAAACCCTGCAGAGTTTTAGAAACGCAGAGTCGGGCGACCTTTCTCTGTGGGTTCATCACCCAGAGTGACCCCTTTGGGATTACACATAGTCATTAATACATTGTAAAAATACAGAATATGGACAGTTTAAAGAGTAAAATAACACTAAATCTACTTTTTTATATGAGCAGTCGCTTTATTATACTATCCCTTGGTTCTAATTCAGTCTATAGTGTTCATTGCAATGGGAGTTCTTCGGTTCAGAGAAAATCAAGTAATTCTGTCCTCTAGGTTACAGAGACAATCAGAAAAAAAATCTACACTCTGGATTTGACTGCACTTTTGAATATGTGAGGGGGCGTGTTCAAGCTTAAACTGGTCAAGTCTTTAAGAACGGGTGAATTGAGTCTGACAAGTGCCTTTGGTTTTTGGTGCTCTGATTCATCGTCATCCACTTAAATCAGCCCACTTTCTATGTTTTACCACTTGGACTTAGCTGAAAAGAAACCAAATGAAATCCAAATATTCTTACTGGCAAAGGACATGAGTCCTCCAAATCCATCATTGCTGCTGTTGGAAATGGTGGAGTTTGGCGAGCTGTTGCGGGAGTCTCCCTCCCCGTCAGACTCTCCTGGCAGCCTCAGGCTACTGGGCCGTAAAGGACGCTGGGCCCTAAAGAAATGACCAAAAGACATTACTGTGTGTCACAGACACAGGAACATACAGTATGTATACAGCATGGGAAAGTCTACAGCATTCACACCATATCACGACATCACACCACCACAGATTCAAGACCACCATGACTGGAGAGAGTAATCTGACATGCTGGGTTTTGATGGAGAAGATTGCATGGTTGGTCAGAGAGCCCATTTGAATGATGATAATACATTCATTCAAGTGATGAACAAGTTTAACACACTTGTTGCCATTGAGGTTCTGGTTGAATCGAGGGGTGTATGACTCCACTTGCTCTTCTGCATCAGGGTCATCCTCTGAGGGGAAGCCATACTGAGGCTCAAAGTATGGGTTGTCATACTCTTGCTTTTTGTTGGCTGGGTCCACCAGGCCAGCATCAGCTGCAGGCCTGAGGAACGGCTGACTGGCCAATCCGGGGACAGGGTTCTGTAAAGCAGCACTTGCTGATGCTTCAATTTCAGGTGCTTCCCCCTGCTCCTGAAAAAATGAGCACACAGATTAATGGGAATTCTGTAAATGCCCCCTCAACCTTCCCTAATTTTAGTATGTATTAGATAAATTCTGCATCACTCTTTGCCTGTATTCATTCTTCTGAAGAATATGATATTGAAAAGTGTACAGGTCATGTTAATAGTTGTAAAAAAAATATATAAAAAAAATATTTTAAACAAATAAATAAAGCAAGCCCCATCCAAGCTAGTCATCAAGGTATGAGATATTTAGTTTCTACAAAAGTACAGTATCCAAAAGTGGATCAAGGCTGAAAACTGATTGGAAAGATCACATACGTTGTTGACACCCTGGATGATTGTGCTAGGACTTGAGCTTGCAGTTGTGCTGGAGCTTGAGCGAAGAGGTTGTCCATCAGAGGGTTCGGCAGGTCCCTCCCCACTTGGGGGACCCTCCGAGCTATGACCGTCCCTGAAGTCATGGAAGTCTTGAAACTCAACCTCACTAGCATCTCCCAATGCAGCATGGGTAGGAGGGTCCAAGCCTAAGACATCAGAGTAAAATATTATCAAGAAGTAAATGGCATGAATATGGTCTATGCGTACCTTTTGATTAAACTGCAACTTACTTGGTGTGTCTCCCTGGATGTCACCTTGGATCATCTCACTCACAAGGTCTCCAAGTGAGGAATAGGATGAGCTGGAGTCATCGTATGCCTCACTGTCACTACCACTGCAACAAATAAAATTTATTTGCACAACTGACGCAACCTAAAGTCAATTATAAAATAAACCAAGAACTCAACTATGCAGATTAAATTGGATTGTTAGGCTGAAAAGGATCACCTGTCTGTGGGGTCAGATTCGTTGCCCTCATCCTCCAAGGGACCAGCCATAGCTTCAACCAGCTGGGAGCTTCCATCATACACTCGGTAGACCACTGGCTGTAACTGGTGAGCATACCACTTGGGCTTGTCTCCAATTAAGGAGGGGTCAAACACATCTGAAACAGAAGTGAGCAGAGAATAATGTTTATGTCACTCAACTTCTTTCAACACATTTTCTTTAAAACACATGGAATGCGATACAGAATAAGATCATCTTTAATGATCTTACTGTTATGTATCC
Organism: Toxotes lorentzi; assembly: GCA_037833715.1. NCBI lineage: Eukaryota > Metazoa > Chordata > Actinopteri > Toxotidae > Toxotes > Toxotes lorentzi. Next base: position 24,880,581 of record JBBMJY010000001.1, on the reverse strand, counting down.
TCTGAAAGGCGAGGTTGGTGGGATTGAGAGCCCACTCCCCATAGAACTCCACTGCCTGGGTGTGAGAAAGTTTATCTGCAAAGCTAGAGCGTCGCGGCCGGGATGCAAGAAAAGATGACCACTGAAATGCCACCACTGGCCGGGGGAAGAGGCGCAAGGTGCGGGTGTGCATCTGGAACCCCTGAAGAACATTTGGGGAGTTGAAGAACCGTACCATGGCCACCCTGCAAGACAAAGAACTTATTTCAGAGCTTTAATCTGGATTCAAGGTTCCAAGCACCCTACACAGATAGTGACCAAAACCTGACACACAGTCAATGGAAAGAAACATTCAAAGCTTGCCTGGTGGCTACATCCACAGAATCAACGTCATTGCCGTAAATTAGAGGGTTGAACTCTGTGGAGGATGGTGAAGCTTTATCTCGTCCAGGTGGGAGCAGGGGCATCTCCTGACCTTCCTGGAACTTCTCCAGGTTCAGAATGGGCTGGGTGTTCAAACTCATACTGGCCAAGGCCTACAACAAGTGACAGTGACACTAGTTATAAACATAGCAGTGGATCTAAAGGCAAAAACACAGCGCTGTGATGGACCACTCCCACAATTGGCATCAACATTTTGTTAATAATATGAATTTCTACATGTAATGGGACATTAGATAATTGTTTGGCCTCCTTATAGAGGAAAAACAATTGGAAAAGTGACTGACTGCGAGATCTGGGACTTAAATGTGGAAAATCAGTAATATGCTAAAGTGAGGTAGCAGATTATGAACTTCTATGCCCGAACATGGGTTTTCTCCAGTTCAAATGGTTTCACAATTTTACTTGGAAGGATCAGTTTTGTGCATGTTGATGCCTGTAGTGGGTGCGTCACTTTGGAGAGGAAGAGCACAAGGGAAGTAAGTCACTATGCATGGTTTGCTTTGAGGGAACTGCTGCAGACTCAAGTGTCAATGTTTAGCTTAGCATAATGGAACATTTAGTTGCTGGGTCTGGATGAATGTTAACTTTGTCAAAGTGATTAGCTTCATCATATCTTGTTTTGGTTACGAGAACACTCACTGATGCCAAGATAGATGCACGCACATTCAGTCATGCGCAAGCCAGAGCTAAGCAGTGTATCAAACGACTGGTCCGCAACATTCTGTCACACTGTTATGCATTTTATTCAAGTCTTGAGAGGAGGAGACAAGTAGTAGTGACAAGCAAAAATAATGTGAGAGAGAAGATATCCGTGCAGGGGCATTACACATTCCACAGGAGGAGAAATGAGTAACCTTATTTTCAGAGGAGAAGATCTGCTTTTGGGTGATCACGGTCAACCTAACCAGACACTAGGAAGGGCATAAGAGAGATGCGAGGAGAATCACATGAAGGCTTGGAATGACAACTTCGTGATTGACACTGGAACAGCACATGACGGAAGGGTCACAACCACGACCCCTTCCCTTTCTTTTCTTTCTCTCCTTTTAACAGTACTTCCCTAATAATTTTTTTTTTGCTGACAGCGAATAAGTATATTCTGGTGACACCCAAATGTTAATCAGAAAGATCTAACTTCATGGAAAAATATATATATTTTTGAATTGTTGCCGTTTCATTGTTTCCGTTTTGACTTTACTGAAAAAAGGAGATAAGAAAAGATAAATTTGTATTTGTTTTGAAAAGGTGATGGACGGCCAGTGAAGCAAGAGAATTCACGAGTCTGAGTGAGGAGACAGAAATTTTGAGAAAGTGACACCAAGAGAGAAAAACAGAGTGAAGAAAGAGGAAATGCTTTTTATGCTTAACATGAACGACAGTGAGAAACACAGACAAAGCGATAACATGACCAAAAACAAGACTTCACCCAGAGAATCCAGCCTTTAGAAGACACATGAAGGCCATCCATGGTGACCAACTGGGACAAACCAGTGGTTACGATGGAGTGGTGATGACAGGTACAAAACAGCAGATCTTTTCAGACATTTAGAAAAAATACTTGCAAAATAAAATACCTGTAGCAAAATAAAAGCCTTAATTCCTACGCCTATTTCAGAAAACAATAGCCAGTGAGCTGAAATAATACAACCAACCAAAAGTAAATAAATCAGTCACTTCTTAGGACCAATTTATTTTAGTTATCCAGTGTTGAGTGCAAGTATTTTCAGTGGCTCTCACATCAGCAGCATTCTGCTTTGGCATCACAATCTTCTGATAAGTTAAACCATCTTCAGTGACATTTTCTCCATTCACAGATATCAATATTGTGCGCTTGTTTCCAAATATACAACTGCTAAACCGAGGCTTTGCACACTCCTACACACCAGCCTCAGTCACACATCCGCACACAGGGAGAGAGCTGCTAATCACGTACGGCTAATGAACCGGCTCTGATTCAAGGCATTGTGAACAAAAGGAGTGTATGCATAGGGTTTTAACTTAAAACTGTTTTTGAAATTTGTTTCAAAAACAAGAAGTTTGAACAGAACATATAAGGAAGAGGTCTGTGTTACTTCAACGATAAAACAGATTCTCTATGTATTGACTACACAGCTTGTGAAGCTTTGAGCTTTGAGTCCTTAGTGCTCATCTGCAAAACAACTAAATTATTATTTATTGAAAGTAGTGCTGCACTTGATGTTACTATATCACTTAAATGTATGATTAAGAAGTAAATCCTTACAAGGATTGCATTCATTGTTGCTATTTGTGAACCTTACTATGCATGAGAAATGTCTGAAACATTTACTGCTTTTGTGGCAAAACCTAATTTTTTTGGCCAATTTTTTGGCCAATTTGCAGAAGTTTCAGATTGACTGTGGAAAAACAATGCATGCTGAATGCAAACAACTGACTAACAGCCAGAGCTGACTTTTCTTGGCCAATAAGCTAAATGAATGATCATACGGTTTCCATATCTGCTAAGATGTGAAGGGACTTTGATGTTACTGGTGTTGCTCACAGTGTGGAAGTCGGGAAAAAGTGAAGTGTTTCCATGAATCAGAACCAGATTCAGATGTTGTGTTAAATAACTGGGTTGGGAGTGGGGGGGCAAGTTAGTTTCTACCAGTATTTCTAAAGGTTTTGCTTGGGGAGCATGGTCCTAGCATTTTACCTCCAAGAGCTAGAGCATGCAAAGAAAACAGGAAAAAAGAAAAGAAAAAAACATTTGTTTATGTTAGTGCACTACAAACATCCATTTCAAACGCTCCCACACTCATGTACAATACATACAACTGTGTTGAAGAAGGAAATCCCTACTCTTCATTATGCTGAAAGAAAAGTTTTATATTCATGTAAGAGTACAGTCAGTCACAGGAGCAAACATCAAAGGTTGACTCCACAGGAGTCCCTGGGTTCCTGAAATTTCTCTGTAAAATGCTAATACGTGCCAGTAGTCCCACTGGTTTTGGGCTGGCTGCCATAGTGTAGGAGAACCAGAAAACATGACACTGATCAAATCCAAGAGGAATCAGACATGCAGTACCTGTTTCAGATGTTTCTTGAGCTCGCCTGCTTCAGGCTCTGGAAGAGGTGGGAGCATCTCTGCATTGGTGGGTGCAATAACCTGCAGGCAAATAACAATCCTCTAAATTTATTTTAAAATGTATTTGAGAATAGAAAAGAAAACAAAATACTAAGTATTTAAGCCCAGACATGTCCCAACAACAGTAGGTTAATTAGATCTGTTAGCTTTACCGGGACATAATGAAAACAGACAAAACAAGATCAGAAGGGGGAGACGAACACCATGTTGATGTACTGACCTTGCTGCTGTCAAGGTCCACAAGCCACAGGTCGTCTGGCATTTTGAAATCAGATTTGTAGAGAAAGAAACTGGCTGGTACACCTATAATGTAGGGAGTGGGGGCAAGAAGGAGCTGTGGAGAGGAGAAAACATACCAGTCAGTCACAATCTGATGTTACCACAACAGACAGAATATATAATTAAAAACTGGAAGAAAAAAAAATTGTGAGCACACAAAGAAACCATCTACTTACCTGAAATATATTTATAATAAATCAAAAGTTTTACCTGTTCAGCCGAGGCCATGCATGTTGGCAGCAAAGGGATGACAGGGAACATGTACTCTAGAGGGTAGATCATGGCCACAAAGGCCATGACGCTCATAGATAAAGCGTTGTAATCTCTGGACTGAAGAATGACCTGAAAAAACAAAAAAAACAAAACAAAAAAACAAACGTGTCTTTCATTACAAACTTTTATTTTCCTGTGTATTTCAACACAAAATTGATTGGTGTTGGTGTTGTTCATGTTGTCATATTTAAATAAACAGACACAGTATCCCAATTTTTGTTTGATCTATCCATATTTCCTCTTTCTGCCCATGTGAAAACCCACTTTGCCTTGGATTCACAACAGCAATATTAAAAACTGAGCTTTTATTAAAAATTAATTTGGCAGCACAAAGTGCTTGAAAGGACGTAATTCTGAAAGCTTTCGGGCAGCCCTTAGTTCAGCCTGACTGAATTTAATGATGTACTGAATTCATTGTTGAATTCAAACAAAATGAACGAATACAAGGTTGGCCGCATTTCATACAAGTTGAGGATTTATTTGTGGGTTAGGGATCAAATCCTCCTCCTCAGGATTTGATGCTGAGGAGCAGAAGGGTGGTCGGGCTGCAAACAGCACTGAAACTAATGACTGCACCTTTCTGACAGACATTTTAAGCTGCAATACATCACAGATGACTGAATAAAAATGTTTTGGGCAGGGGAACACTCCTGCTGGTAGGTGGGGCAAATACATTTTATATTGGAGAAACACTAAGTACTATAAAGGAAGAAGAAAAAGCCCAGCATTTCTCCAGCATTATCAGCCTTTCAGCAGTGTGACTGAAGCTGTGAAGCTTGGGTTTGATTTAGGACTGTTGTAAATGGACCTTTGTAACAGCGTCACTGTAAACCAAGAGCAACAACAGAACACTACACCGCACCAGCCAGACATGGATTCCTATTACATCCCTACTAATGCTTCTAGTGTTAAGAACAGGAGAGACAGAGATTCAGAGCCGTTCCCTCCAGTCATACAGTGTCCTCAGTCTTCTTTTTACTCATCATCCTTGCAGTCAAAAGGCTTCAGTGAGTCTACATCCAGCAAAAAATATCTGATGAAGGTCACACAGGGCATTTCAAAGGAGGTCTTTGTCCACACACAGATGCACAGCTGCAACCCAGAGGACACCACTGGCCAATTACAACATACTAAATATAGCTTTGCTTGTCTTTTCTCCTTGAAACAATCAGTCTGGTCTTTACTAAAATCCCAAAGGTGATTTGGTTGCAGTTTGAAGTCAACCACACATCTAATGTTCCTACTCTCTAAAAATCAGTACACAAAACAAACAGATCCAAGAAACAATTAATAAGAGACTGTTTTCATCCTGAACTCACTGCTGTGCATGTCCTCACCTTGTGCTCGAGCAGTACACAGCTGAGAACCTGAAGACAGGCGTCCACACCCAGAAGCTCTAGGGGCAGGTGCAGGGGGAAGTCGACCATGGAGAAGCGGGAGTTGTCAGGAAGGGCAAAGGTGAGCGCCCGTTTGAGTTCATGGGGCAACACTTCCACATCCACACGTCTCTGACCAGCCACTGGCACTGGTGAACGCAGCAACCGGTACACCCAGGATTCAATCTCCCGCAGGTCGGCCAGCAGCTGGCTGCCTTTCTCTTCCACTGCCAGTGCACCAGTAAACACCCGCCACATGGTGTCCCTGGGAAGGAAAAAAAACATTCATTCATTCATTCAGGATTCAGTGTAGGCATCAGTTTTCCTTTACATTCTTTCAGCTGAAGTTAAAGGTGTTTCTTAATCCCAATGTGATGTCTCCACATTGCTTGTTTTGTCCAACCAATAATCCCCTACCAAAAGACGTTGAAAATTACAGGCAGTTTGCACAGTTATGAGAAACTGTAGAAATAAAAAAAAAACATTGCTCGATTACATTCTGACTGATGATTTCACTGACTCCTATGATCACTGATATCATACAAACTGACATGTAAAACACGCAACGCTAAACTAAAACATATACCGATTCCATTCAGCAGCGATTTTAGGGTTGAAAACGGAATAAATTATACCATTTGCTCATTTTATTGCTGCAAACAGCTACCACGAGGCCTGAACAAACACCCAGTGAAATCACTAATATGATGAGCAAATGAGACTGAAACACAGGGGAGGCTCTTAACCAATTGTGAAATATTGATGTGAAACCCCTCCACTCTATGCACACATGGTGCCATTAAACGCCTTCTAGAGTGTATACTCAGTCTATGTGTGGCAAGATGGGAGATAAATCATTAGTCCTTTGGAGCCCTCCCACCAACTGCAGCTGCTACCCAAAGGCAGCCAGAGACCTCAATCTGTCAGAGCCAGCATAGCACAAAGCGCTCACAGCCATTATGCAATAGCTCGCCTCCTTCTCTGTCATTGACACACCACATTTCAACCAACCATGTCAGGAAAAAAAGATTCCCAGGTCCGTTCAGCCTTTGGCTTGAATGGCCTTTTTCCGAGGTTGTCAGAGAAACCACAGCTCTATATTGATGATGTGTGGGTCCACTGCAGGATTTCACCATAGAAAAAATATCAAGGTATGAGCTTTACTGTGCATTAGACAGTCCTACAATCCCTTGTAGTGATGAGGGGCAAAACTGCACTGGTTCTACAGCTATAAATAGATGACTTGAGGAGAAAACACGTGCACCTTGGGTGGAAACCAACAATCATACCGAGCCTAAGCCAGTGTTAAGTGACAGCCTAATTAACATTGTGTCACCCATGGCAACAAATAACCCAAAGAGGACTCACACACACAACACCACAACAAAGTGGCACAGTGTACAGCTGTGGGTAATTCCCATTGTTTAAATAAAATATGAATTCATCACCGGTGGTTAATTAAGAAAAATCTACATACAATATGATCAACTCTTCGCTTCAAGTTTAATCTGCGAAATACCATAATAAGTGCCATTTCTTCATATTGTAGTTTATATTCATAACGTGGGTACACCATGTTGCTCCTACACAATTGTAGTGATAACAAACCTTCCCCTACACAATTACATAATATTTAATCATCTTTAAAAACAGTCTCCATACATCAGCTGAACCTGTAACACTCAAAATAATATATTTAACATAAATAATTCAAAGCAAAAACTGATGAAATACACCGTGAATATTCTGGTTGACATTTATCATCAAGGTGAAGTGTGATAGCATAAAGCGTACTGTGAAAAACATGACACGAGCTGCAGATGGCCTGCAAAGCTGCATGGTGCCACAGACAAAGGCTCTTGTATCAGTTCTGAAACACAAACATGCAAATAACAGATGGACAGTGAGAGAGGCAGATAGGGGAAGAAAGAGAGCAGTAATCATTGCCTCAGCAGCAGCAGCAGCAGAAGTCCTGTAAGAGCAACACATTTTCACTGTTCCTGTAAAACTTCTCCAGCCCTGAAAATTGCAATTTACATCGAACAAGGATTTTAAGCAACTGTATCAACCCTGCGTTTGTGCAGTCAATTATTGGCATGAATGCACAGATGCTATTTAACAGCTTACAGATGATGAGGGCAGGTTATAAAGCATGAACTGTGTTTTCTTGTGTTTTTACGCAGAGGAGAATTCACAGGGGTGCATGTACAGATGTCTTATTGTTTATTAATGGCCAACTGTTTTTAACAAGACTCATCCTCAGTCTCATAGACGCTGTAAAGATAATGACAGCTGACATGAGAAAGCTGTTGAAGGAATGAATATAGCAGTGACCAAACTGAGGACTAAACATTGATGGTGTGAAAGTAAATGCCACAGGTTCATAAAACAAAGGTTCCTTGGTAGTAAGAACGCACAAGGTAAATTTCATGGCAATCAGCCTCTTAAACTATGAGATCTTGTGATCAAAGTTGTCAGTTGACACAACAAAAAGGTCACAGAGTGTCAAAAACAATGAACGTTCATCATCTGATGAGCATGAACGTTCCCAGGACTTTCAGAACAATTAACTACCAAATTTTTAATGTTGGTAGAGTATGAAGTTTGACTGTGGCACAAGAAAGTTTGATATATTATCCAATTTTATCCAGGTGCTCGTAGCCTAGCTTGTTTGCACCACTGTGAACCTTAAGAAAAAAAAAAGAAACAATCACAACAAATTATAGGAAGGCAAAGCAGAAGAGCTGTATGCGCACTACCTAACCCTCACCTCTGGGTGGCACGAGGGAGCCCAGCACGCTGTGTTAGCCTCTGACTGCAGCAGTCCACCAGCCTCTTGAGAATATATAAACATTCCCTGAAGGTGGAGAAAAAGGGGTAGTGGCTGAGTATGCACAGCGAGGTCAGTGTGCTGTTGCGGTTCCTGGCTGTCATCTTAGCAGCGCTTCGTCTGTGCTGTGGGGATTTGCCGGCATTTAGCTCGGCTCCTGGTTTTCCGCTCTCCTCTCCGGAGGCAGGCGGAGGCGCTGACTCCGCATTGTTAGGTGGAGGTAACGTGGAGGGTGGGCCTCCACCGCTACCATCAGACCCTTCACTGGCGGTCTCCGCTGCCTGCGCTGCTGTCTCCGTGTGACTGCTCTTGTCCCCACGAGTACGGTGATGTCCACGCTGAAAAGAGCGGTAGAAGTTGACACAGATTCCGTAGCGGGTGATTCCTGAGTCCTTGTCGGTCAGCGTGAAAACGAATGAGGAGTCGTCGCGAAGGCTAACCCTTCGCTGGCGTATGCTCAGGCAGCCCTCTGGCTGGCAGAAAAACACCACATCTGGTGGGAGTGGGAAGTCGTGATGGTCCTCCAGCGGGTAGCGTCGGAGGAGCTGAGGTGTCTGGGCCACACTGTCACTACTTGGTTGCCTGAAGGGGAGATGGACAAACATTTATTTTTTTATCTTTTAAAGCAGCACCATATGCTTTAGTGTTGCACCCATCATTAGCTCCATGTGGTTTAATAACTCTGTGTACTCTGTTTTATAACTAATTTCTGATGTAATCTATTTCCCCTCATGTCTAAACACAGTTTTGAATTTAATTTGACATGGTCAAAGCCTTGCATCGCTTCATAGTGCAAAGCAATGGCTAACAAAGCCCTGACAGTAGTCTGGTGGTTACAGAAGCAAATGTGTAACTATATTTAGCTTTTAAAATCTAAGAACTGGTTTGGAAAATCTGGTCAGGGGAAGAACCCAAATAGCACCCATCCTGTCCTACAACAACTCTGAAAGTGTCCTTAAGCATAACACGCAAACATCTAAATGTTCCAGTGGAGATACTCAGTGGCTAACTCTAAACACAGAGGCATCCTGGACATTTCTCTAATTTCACTGTGTTCATGTGAATCATCCTTTTCCCCTGTGGCTCTCTGCTTGAAACAATGTGCTACTATGCTTCATTATGCATGCTACATCAATTCCAAAGGAAAAAACTGAAAGTGCTAATAAGCGATGAAAGTGTTAACAAAGATAACGGACTCTTGAAACCATCAAATGTGGAGACTGATGATTTCCAAAAACTTCCAGTCACAGCAAGCAGTTACAGTGCAGTCAGACCAACAAGGGTTGAGGGTAAAGTGTTAATGGGCTGCTGCAGGGTACAGGTAGAAGATGGTATAAATACCAAGGAGTCCAGTTTGTATGCTAATCATGCCCCAGGAAACCACAAGACAGTTTACTCATCCTTTGAGTCTTGATTGTACGACTCTGGAAATTTAATTGTGGCAACTGTGATCTTCTCCTCTGTATCGAAAGGTAAGAGGTAAACAGTTAATTAGCACAACGCCAAGCTTCATGCTAAAGGGTGTGCTATATGCGCTTACACACACAGCATTTGATGATGTGATTGTGAGTGATGGATTTGCCTTGTGCTGTGGCAAAATGTAGAGCTGGGACCTATATTTTTTGAGAAACGACACTGCTGGCACCTCTGCAAAAACACCCCCTATGGCACCAACTCAAAGTGTCAATGAAATTATTGACTTTCTGCCATTTTTGACACAATATAATTGTTTTTTGGGCTGATGGGGCCTTTATAGTTTCCGTAGCTGTTACACACTATGTTAGAAGTAAGATGTCAAAAGAACTTGTCAGGAAAATAAACTGTTGTTAAGCAGTAGAGATATCACTCCAAGACAGATGACACTCCAGATATTTCCTCAACAGGCATAATTAAACTTTGATTTTCAGAGCATCACTTACAGCCTCTCTAACGGCTAAGGTGACTATTCCTTTAAACCAAAACTACTACCTAAAGTCAGAATGAGCTCTTACCTTGCTCCAACCACGACCAAGTAGTCGAGAAGGCGAGGGCACATTTTCTTTTTCTCCATCTTGGAATAACCACGTCCTGTATGTCACGGCATCCAGGATATATGTTCCCTCTTGAGTCAGTGGTGCTGTCTTTCCATCACAACTGGGAAAGTTGAAGCGTGAAATTGAAACACAGTGCCTTGGTTATCATTGTGATGGTTCAGAAGAAAAGACCACGTCAGACCTGTAACACACAAAGAAGAGAAAAAATTGTTTATTTTGCTCCAGGTTATTTTTCTATGGCCACAGTAAAATAAATACGGGAGTGAAAACCAGTAAGAAATAACGTGGATGCATTGTTAAGGCACCTGGTTCGCTACCACAGCATAACACCAACCAGCCACATGATTTTTCACAAGTGCAAAATTGGGTTAATTTCGGTATCACGATCTATGGTCTTTGACTTTTTTTGAAAGAGTGGAGTTGGAAAATGTGGTAGTACCCTGTCCCTAGTTGTTCAAACAAGTAACCCATCAAGGACACAGTCTTATTTCAAAAACTACCAATCACAGATCAACAAAGAGGTCAAATGTAGCTGCACTGAATTAGATTTTATAATTTGTGAAAAATCAGAATCTTGGAAAAAAAGGTTTTTGTGCGTTACTATCAAGTCATGTTAACATTCAAAAATTCTTTTACAGCAGACAGAGTACATGGCAGCCCATAAGCAGGAGGAGCACAAAAAATGTAAGACATGACAAGCCTACATCAGTGTCTCCAGTATACAACAACGCTGCCTGCATTTTAACCCAAACATTTAAAGGTAATAAAAGCATACCTCTAAACCAAGTGGACTCAAAAATGCATGGTGCATTCCTATAAAACTCTGACAGCATTCCGTTATGACTATTGTGTCAGCTGGTTGTTTCTGTTGGAGGATTTTTCAGGAGAGGCTTGCTAATATAGTAAGCAGCTTAGAGACCTTGGTGGAACAAGCACCCTTCTTTGCTTGTACTCTGGCCTTTACTAGGTCTGTGACTGACAGGTGACTACAGCACACTCATCCAGCACCTCTGCAGACGGGTACTCACCACCGTGGAGCAACTTTCAGCTCCAGTCCAGCATCTTCCGAATGTCAAGATGCCAAATACTGGACTCAACAAATTATAAACAGGATTAAAATGAGTACAACTGCAAAGAGTGAGTGCAACAGCACTTCTCTGACATCATAACAAAGAATAATAAACAATATTTCAGCCAAGTCACTGACAGGACATTACAGGTGAGCAGACTGTGCTGAAGTCAAACAAAGCTAAACCAGCTAAACCTTTTTCCTAAAACTCTTTGCAGAGACACTACAGTGTCTCATCTACAGTCATACAAGCAGCATCGAAAGAAAATAACAATGGGCATTTTTTTTTTCAAAGAACATCTTGTGGTTGAGGCGATGTCTGGCTTATTAAGACCATCATCTGTGGAGAACTTGGTTTCTCTGTTAGTTCCACAGCAGATTTCTCTCAGCATGATTGTTAAACATTGTTACAAAATGGCGGCTCTACAAAGAAGCCTATGCTCTTTGATCCTGAGGGACGAATACCAAAACCTGGCTGCTAACTCCCTATTCTTTAGACTGCTGAAAACCAAACACATACATCTAATCTGACAGGATGTGTTAAAACATCAACAACAATCTGAAAGGACAAGCTCACATGAGCACCACGTTTGGTGAAAAAGAAACTCTACAGTGACAGGATCTACTTCTACCAGTGTCACACCACGGCAAACAGCCTTCACTCTAACACCAACAAATGCCACATGAAGCCATGCTTCAGAAACTCCACCCTGAAACACAAACACTAAACCCAGAGCAGTTTTTCAATGTCTATTAAGGGCTGTTATCCCTGCATTGATAAGCTAATGGATCTATAACTCAGGCAGGAGTTCATGTATTCCAACTGAAAAAGCTGGGGGAAAGGAACCGGATCGTTTTATACTAGAAAATGAGTCACACCTTTAAAATGAACACACCTCTACTGCTTGCCAGCAAGATCCAGGCCATTAAAAAGAAAGATTTGTAGGTTCGTAATTCTCGTGACATTAAAAACAAATGTAATAAACAACTATTTACACTGGAATTCATGTTAACACCCTGAACAGGTTTTCCTGTCTCAGTGCTGTTACAGGGACTGTTTGAATGAAGGTCTGTCAGTCCAGCTGCACTGTGACTGTGTCATGTTTCTTCAATGGTGTCAATGTCCACTAAACACATTTCAGAGGCAGTATGTCTTAAAGCAGCCTCACAGATCTTGTGTGGTCGTGTTCATTTTCCATGGTTTTTGGACTTTTTTGGACAATTACATGCGTTACTGAATGTTTCTCTTTTGATAGCTTCAGCCGTAAGCATCACATTAGAAGAGATAATTTACCCCTAATAACAGGGGAAAAAAATCTGCTCCTTAACAACCACTGATTTGGTAATATGTCAGAAATTATATCAGTGGAGAGATTGTGTTTCCTGTCTGTATTGCTAAAAAAAAAATTTTTTTTAGTTTGTATATATGACTGTTAAAACGATAACAACCTCTGAAGTGATTAAAGTGAAATGCATGATAAAATATGAATTTACGTCAATTCTCAATAAACACTGACATGTAAATTTCATTCTAGACACACACAAAGATAACAGGGCAATTGACAAATGGCTTGCATTTAAGTCATGAGTGGGACACAACAGTCACACGTCCTGACACAGCCAGCATGTGACGCAGCTGTGTCCAATGGACATTAGGACATTAGGGGTGACTTTATCGCAGAAGACTTCAGATGCATTATGGGTGTAATTATGTCTAATAGCTCTACTTTAGAGTAGAGGAGTCATTCACAAATGGAACAAATTTCAGCTGGACCAGTCTTGATGGAGCATGGTGGTAAAATGGTCAAAATTTTACTTAATTACCTAATTCATCGAAAATAAAGAATGCGTACTGACTCATTAGAATTAAAACACAGAAGTGATAGTCGCTGTAATACGGAATACTTTCCTATCATGTTTTTCTTGTTTGGGAAGAAAAAAGCTGGACCAGGGTTAACATAAGGAACGACTAAACAGCCTTACAGTATTTGTTTGTGCATGTGTGTGTGTGTGTGTGTGTGTGTGTGTGTGTGTGCGCAGTGCCATAAGAACACACGGTTCACACTGCACAACGCAGTGGGCTGAAACATGTCTTTTTGAGTCAGCTTAATGCCAGCACTCATCACATTTGGTAAAATTATTCAAATACACTGCGAGCCTGACAGTTTCCCACTGCTTTTTTTTTCAGGTCGATGAAGAAGCTCAAAGTATACTGTCACTTAACATTAGTAAGTATATCTGGAGAGGCTGGTAATTAAACATACCCCACATGTGGAAACACTCCATTTTTAAAGCTAGTTCTTCACATAATTCAAGCTATTTCTACATACATGGCACAACTCTGAGCATGTTGGAAGGTGGTAAAAACCTCAGTCTTCCTCGCTGCAACGCAAAATGACAGGGAGGAATAGAGGAAATATTTCCAACAAGATAATATATTCCATATATAACAGTGAGGGCCAAGCCTATACAGAGTACAGGTCTAAACATTTTTTATCTCTCAAAACCATCGGGACAATGAATCAACATGCAGGTCTGGCAACATAAATGCTTCCTGGTGCAAAACCAAAGTGGCTATTTTACGAAGCAGCAGAGCTGGAAGCAGAGCTGAAGGCAGACTCATTCAGCACAATGATCCAGGACCACAGCATTATTTTTAGATGAGGATGGAAGGACTGCACCACTTCACTGATTTAATGAGTGAGCTTGGTATTGAACCTTGCTTCACTCTCTCTCTTAAAAAAAAAAAAAAAGAAAGAAAACATTAGATAAAAGAACCACCGCAACAGTGTGTATAATCTTCAAAGGCAAGGTAATGATGTAGGTTAACACAACAGATGAATCTGGTCAGAGTGGTCTGCAGGCGGCACTCAGTGGTTATGTAAGCACAGAGGGAAAGACAGATATGATTCACAGGCCTACAACATGGACAGCATTTCTTGCCAGTCACAGTGAACAGAAGTAACTAGCGATGGGGAAGGCTCTGTTTCGGCTGAGCGAGGACTCACACACAAAAGAGAGAGGGATGAAGTGTAGATTAAGAAAGTATTGACCACTGTATTCTCACTTTTAGATTATAGTTCATACTGAACCAGTGGTATAATATTCCATGCCTGAACAGATATAAGAACTATTTTAGTCCCCCTGTCAATAAAATTGGTTAGCGCAAAATGATATCCTGGGCCTCTTCCATACCGTACCATATTCTCCTCTCTATTTATATATTCATTTCTAAGACCTCGTCTAGTCTGTGGCCCCCCATTTTTGGTTGGAGTTATGCTGTCGAAAATGCAGGATTCGTGTTAAAATCTGATTTACATCCTATAGGTTCACTTTTCACTTGTGTTGTGACAGTGGTAGTTTGGTTCAGCAGCGTGGTGACAGGTTGCATTTGGGTCATGTGCCATCCATGCAAGCTGTCACGTCAAATTGAGGATGGCAAGCTTTTACTTTTCCTCGAATGGCAGGGAGGGAGCTCGGCTCAGTGTGCATTACACAACAATGATGACATGCAAACCTTGCTTTTAGTTAAGAATAAATCATATAAAAATACTTTGTTTTATATCCTACGCGTTCATCTGCATTTTTTTTATTCACACAGGAGATTGTGACCCACAGCCAAGATACTCTTCTGAGAAATAGTAGATGATGAATTTGTCCTATGTAAGCATTTGTCATCGTTTCCTTGTTTTTTTTTTTTATGTTTACTGTTATTTTTACATATTCTGTGCTGACGCTTTGTAATCCATGTAAAATTTTTCTTCAGGAACAATGAGGTTGATATTATCTTTTCTGTCATCATAAATATGTCACCAGTCTCTATCATTTATTATTATTTAAATTCAGCTATTTGAGCATTCGGTCCTGGAATTGACCTTTCTCATATTTTAATATGATAAAAAAAAAAAAAACACTAAGATGATAGGTTCATTAATTCTATACTGGATTCTCTGTTCTTCATCTTGTTGACATTGATAACGACCTCTGTGTTTAACCCAACTTCATGGTCATTCAGCCCATTTCTGATTAAATTAAATGCTCATCTCATGACTCTTAAAGCCTGTTAAAATATTCATAACTAATAGTTTTATTGGAAGCTGGTCTGCAGCAAGTACTCTGATCCTTTACTTGAGTAAAAAAGTACCAGTGGACCAATGTAAAGATACTCCATCTCAAGTGAAAGTCCTGCATTTAAAATCCTTCTTAAGTTAAAGTGCAGATCAGCAAAATATACTCTGTGTATTAAAGTTAATTAATGTTAATACTGATGCATCGGTTAAGCATTCAGCCTTTTATTGCTGTAGTTGCTTGAGGCAGAGCTACTTTTAACTACTTTATACAGAACTAGCCAGTGAAATTCAGTGGTTCCCAACATAGATGTCAGGCCCCTCCAAAGGGCCACCAAGCAAATCTGACAGGTCATGAGAAAGAGGGAAAAACAAAGCTCAGATACACAAGTCTGTAGTGAAAAATATGCCCAATTTTACCAATTTGGGTCTCAAACGCATATTGAAATGAAACCACTGGATGTGTTTAAAAGAGAAATTGCTCTATTGTAGGTGCTAACAACTTCTAGATACCTCAAAGCATCACAAGCCAAAACGGTTGATATCAACTGTAGTATTTTATGTGACGCCTTAATCTGAAATGTAACAAGTAAATAGATCTGCCACATAAATGTAATTTGGTAAGAAGCACAATATTTTCCTGTATTATATGTAAGTGGCAAAAATAGAAATATTCAAGCAAAGTGTAAGAACCTCAACACTGTACTTCAGTTCAGTATTTCCGTAAATGAGCTTAGTGACTTTCCACTACTGGTGGTTTGACATTGAGTAACACAATACAACAGCAAAACGATGCTTCAGGCGTGATGGGTGATGAGGCCACAATGACACACGACTTCAGCAGTATGGTTGTCAGATACAGAACATAAAACCCATTTGAGCTAAGCTTAGTTACGGGGTGTAGTGGGAATTTTACTTCCTAACAAGCTTGGTTAACTGTGGAGATTAGAGTAACGACATACGGTGAGGCGAGGATAACAATGCTACAAATGAGATAAGGCAATGCCAACGCCTCCCGATAGCTCCGAGAGAGCTGGCCGTGTAGCTTGTGGCTGTTTTATCCCTCTTTTTATATTAATTACAAGCTGTCGTTCACGGTGTTTACCCCCAACGATGCATCCCCTCACCTCCACACCGCTAGCTTTACGGTTTCCTACGCCACGGATGGATTAGCTAGCTAGCCGCCTAGCTGCTAACAGTAGCTTGGTCGATGTGCCTCATAAATAGTGACCTGTCACATCTAACAAACGGTGGCGACATCGGAAAACGGTTCAGAGCTCACGCCACGACAGCGGCGGTTGGGTTGGAAATAGCTCAGGCGCTGTTTTGGAACATCCTTACCTGCTTACATTAGCCGGTTAGCCGCTAACGCTCGGTGCGAAGCCAGCTGATGATGACGGCCTGGGTGGTGGGTGCCCTCCTCGGTCACAGAGGGAGAGAGGCGGCGGTGTGTGTCTGAATTCAGCCTTGTTTCGTTTAGAATAAGGTGTATCATTGGAAACGCCGCACAGGGACGGCGACCGAAGAACTAGCTGCTCCGTCTATGTGGTCGGCAGCACTGAGAGTGATGCGAAATGTGCGTCCGCCTCTTCGGCTCGGTGAACGGGAGGCTCGGTCAGTTACAACCACCCTTCACAACATCCCCTTCATCATCATCCGTCTGCAGGGAGTTCCGCATACTCACAGCCCGACCTAACGGAAGCGACAAACAAACCCGACGAAAAACACTTAACGAGCAGTTTGCCCGTGGTGGTCGTAGTAGTTCACTCAATAATCACCCTGACCAGTTTGGAGTATTTCACGGTGTTTTATCGCCTAACAGGGGCGCGCAAAGCCTTTTTAGGGCCCTATAAGGATAATCTGAAACCCCACCACCCCGGACTGTGCCATTACTAACTACAATTTGTGACTGGATAGGCAGTTTGTTAGTTAGTTTGTTGTTTTATTTATTTGTCTTTTTTTTTTCCAAAAAATATTTGTTTAATTTAGACTAAATTTATTTTATCTTTTCCTTTATTTTCCAAATGTTCTATGAATTTCTAGCTGTAGGAGGCAGCACCAGAGGCAACTCAGGTTTTAGGTAGGCAGTTATGGGGCCTACCTATATAGCATGCACCTGGAAGGGTTTATGTTTTTTGGCTGGACTGCAATGGCAAGGCCAGCCTTACAAACACCAGTGTCCTTGACTGAGTGATTAAGTTACACCATTGGTCGGCCTGTCAAGAGCTACAACTACTTTCTATTACGTCATCAAGGCATTTTCAGGCACTGATGCAAACTTAAGGCATTTGTTTTTCTTGACTTTTCAGACCCCTTTAGTGACTAAAAAAAGAAAAAAAAAGCCAGACTTTGCGGGCAAACCTGAGCTACCAATGTTGGGCCTGCCCTCCGCAGGCTCTCATTCAGTTGACCACACAGCAGCTGACATAGGCATGAATGAGCTTCTATCTTTCTCTCATTTTATAAGCAAATATAGAGAAATTACAGCACAGCCATTGTCTTTAACTTAAGCGTATGGTGATTTTGTCAGAGGCTATCATCGAGGCTATCAAATGGGGATTTTTGAGCAGCAGACTTGACTACTGGTTAACATGTAGTCTTATTGGACCATGTTTCACTCACTATTTCATACTTGCTTTGTTGTCTAACAACAGAATCAGAAAAACATTTAAATGAAAGCAGCTTTACTGGGAATTCAGCTGTATGAAATGACTGCATATGTGAGCTGAAACTAGTGGACACTAGGCAAATACAACATAACATTATGAATATAATACAACTATATTGTATATATTCTATATAGTTTTGCAGATGTGGTCCAGATGTGGTCAGCCATGGACAAGGTTTTGACCTAGTCTTGGGAACCTTGAAGGTTGAGAGGCCCTATGCAGCCACTTCTTTTGGTTTTGCCTGGAGCTTGTTCTTTTTTTAATATTATTTATAAAATTCCCATGTTAAAGCTATATATATTATATCATATAGACATTGGAGTATTCTGGCCCTTTATTTTTAGTATATATCTTATACAGTCTCCCTCTTTCTCTCTCTCTCTCTCTATATATATATATAGTAAATGTACAATTTATGGGTTGTGATATTTTTGTATTTTATCTATCATTATTATGACTATTTCATTTTGATGCAATGCTAAATGTTTTGTATATGGTTGTGCAGTGGCAACATGTTATGAGGCTTATTAAAAAAAAAAAACACTGACATCAGTCCAATTTGAGTAACCCGGGAAATTAAGTATGTCTAAAATCTGACCAATAAACGAGTGATTCTGATTCCAAACCTATTAGCACTACAGCATAGCTTTAATTTATACTGTACATACAAAACAGAAGGTCTTCAGGAGTTACAAGTATTAAAATAGGTTTGCATTTCTATATATCAGTAATGTTTACAGTGTCACCCTTTGAGGACAGGAATTAAATGAGATCAGAGATGTCAATTACAGTATATACAGTACAATTAACTGTGATACCTACAGCATTAACATAACATGTACACTAAGAAACAAAGATTTAAGAGCCAACAAACCGCTGCGTTTTGCTCATTTGATCAGAGTACAGCACACCGAGAAAATTTCAGTTTCAGCACATTCTATCCGTGAGTTGATCTGGATTTCATCGGGGAACGGTGGAAAATTCACCCCAACATTACAGAGGCTACTCTTAAAATTAATGGTTTAAAGTGTTTGGCTAGAGATACTCTGCAAACAGCAAACCATAAACCAAAAGCAAACCTCACATTTCATTGAAATGGGCCCAAAATAACGTTTATGCATAGGCCACTGAAACAAATCACTGATATGGTTTCACAATGCTGCACACTGTTAATCTGCTTCTTTTAAAATCTGTCAAAAAGAAAAACCAAAACATTGCTAGAATGTTAGATGGATGTAAGCAAATCAATAACAAAAACATGCTACCATTTTTAGAGTATCAATAAAAAGTAAATGAAATTTTGAGAGGGAAGGCAAAAAGGCTTAATACAATACGTGGTCAGAAAAGATTATACCACTGACTTCTGTCTTTATGTGTTTGTGCTGAATGAGAAAGGGTGCCTCGGGAAATTCTTCAGTGTAATGAAGTTTACTGATATCAAGTTTGAAATTTAATTCAGGCCACTTTCAAATTAGCAATGCAACATACTGTAATGCAGCTAAAGATGGGAATGAAACTCCTCATGTTGTCCTGTGTAACTGGAGTGCACTTGTTTCCAATAGCATGAAAAAGGTGTTACTCCAAGAAAGTGTTGGGGGAGAGGAAGAAAAACTCTTCGGTTACTATTGTTTCTGTGACGATTCTGCAGGTTGAAGAACATACCACTGTTCACACAATAAAAAAAAAAAGTTTGTATTCATTCAAACAACCAGCAGGTTGAGCTCACTGCACATATGCCCAGTTACAATCTTTTATCTTATGGTGTAAGAGGTAAATGTTTAAAATCAGAGTCAACCAGTGTTCACCAAGCTAGAGAGGTCAAAGATGACGCACCAGGCAGAAGCAGTGAATTATGGTCTGCTGCTCAATTGGCCATATAAAATTATATAAATATATAAATCAATCCTACATATCATAGATGGATTGGATGGCAAATAAGTCCTAGGAAGTTAAGCTTTTACCATTATTAGAGTTGTATTAGTAAGTACTCTAACATTCCCTTGATCTATTAAGACTGGGTTTCAAAGACACACACTAAAACAACAGAGCTTTTTCACAAGACCACATTTTAACATGTCACAGTAGGAAATGCACAGATGGAAGTAAGAAAAATAATGATGCCATTGTTAAAGTTATTAGTAGCACCTGTGTTTTTTCTACAGTAACATGTCAAAATGTCTGCTGTGAAAAAAGGCCTACTTAAAAAAAAAACAGAACATGATTCGACCATCTGGGAAATCCATAACAGGCCATTCATTTAAACAAACATTATGCAATACAGGGGAAAAAAAGGACAACCCAAGTCCAAACAAAGAGTTTAGTCTGGAGTCTAAAACTGAAATTCAAATTTTCAAAGCACACTAAATCCACCACCAAGTGCTACTGGTCAAGATTATCCAATTCAGATCAAATGCCTGTTGTACACCTGTATTTTTATTTCTACGATTATGTGAAGAATCCATGTCCCGTTTCAGCCGTTGTGTTAGATGGTACATGCAATTTTATTAATCAAAAGCCATAAGAAACTGTAGTCGAAAATGGTAAAAAGCTTAACAATAAAGTTATAACTTCTGATTTTAACTGGTACCTCATAAAAAGGTGAAATGGTTGAAAACATTTGTGTTAAGACAGAGCAAGCAGCATTTTACATCTGTGGTTATGCAAGTCTAATGGTCATACCCAGAAATGGCTACACCGGTTGCTAATGAAATTACTGTCATGTTCAAAAAAGGGCTGCAATGACATTATTTTGTCCAGTTTTCGGCCTTCTCGACACAAAGTGTGTATGAAGCCAGAAAAAACTTCACAACTGTGAATTTACATTGATATTCCTTTATCAGCTATTACCCAGCATATCAAGTTTACACTGCACAGGAGAGTGCATGAAAAACACAGCATGAATACAAACATCTAGATCTCTCTAGTTATAATGTTCATTATAACATATAAAATTTTAATGTTTCTACTCATTTCCTGTTGTTCTCTGCTCCCTGTTAATATAGATTTTGGTACATTTCTTCTTTGCAGGGTTTTTCCAAAATCTGACCAGTTAAAGCTGTTTGTGATGAATAACCACTAAAGGAAGATTTTCAGGCTATGGTACACCTTTAGGTTAGTTTTCCACTGTGTATTCAGTTTAACATTTTTTTCCCTCAGTATCATTTATACAGTATATTATCAAAAATAAAAGGGTGAGAAATTCTCTGTATCCCGTTCAAGCTTGTACATTTATCATACTTTTAAATGCACAGGATAAAAATCACAAATCAAAAATAACTGTGCTGTCTTGTAATGAAATGAATAAACGGACATCTCACATACACATAATGAGGAATAAGGTGTTAATAGAGGTGATCCTGTCTATTTTGATTTGTGAGTATGGGTTTTATTCATCTGGAATGGGGGAGGGGTCACAGAGACGGCAGGCTGACTTCCTTTTTAGACAATTCATCTTTACATAGAATTTGAAGACACTTTAGGACCACCTATTTCAAGGTACCAGTGCTGTGTAAAAAAAAAAAAAAAAAAAAGTCACATCACCATTTCCTGTAAATGAGCCATTCACCTGCAGTTTTACTTTCTTGTGCGTTAGTATGTGATTGTACAATCCTGTGGATACGTCTGTGTGTGCACTCTATACATTTTTCCTGTGAAAATAAATATACAATTTACATGAAAGTTCATGGGCATCTATAAATGACCAAAAGGGTCCCTTATGCACTTGGAAGAAAACTTAAGTAATCTAGTAGAAATTTAAAATGCCTCCAATTCCCAGAGGTCTACTTCACATTACTTTACCTGAGCGACTACGCCAACCTTTTGATTTCTGAACTTACTTTAAAAAGGAACAAAGTATTTGTTGCCATATCACAACGCACGACACCAACCAGATGGCCCACCATTTCACCCCAACATCAATAAAGTGAACTGCAGATATGGATCTGCTCATGCCCAACTCTGTATCCATTTCCACCTATTGCACGGCTGCAAAAAAAGAAAAAAAATCACCATTTCAACTGAATGTTCATCTGTCAGACGGCCACAGCTAAGACCTGCTCAGATCAGAACTATCTGATAATTGTTAGAGGATGAGTATAGAACTGTACTAGAGATTGACTTAACTTTCAACAAATATTAAATCAGAAATAACTGGCAAAAGAGCCTGATGCTGGTATTTAATATCGTCACAATCATTTCAGCATCTACACAAAAGGAAGAACAACAAAAGGCTCAAAGAAAACTAGGTGTTCATGTTTGTCCTTATGAACACAAAACACAAAACCATAGAGCAGTCTGTTTGAGAGCAAAGGGCAATGATGCTCTTCTCCCTCCAGAAAATAAAATCTCAATCTTTAACCAATCCTTGACCAGAAAGGAGTCAGTGTTCCTGCTGGATGCCATCTCTGCCTCAGACTTTGTAAAGCCACGGAGTGTGACATCAAGTCTGCAGTCACTCATTGACATCCCAGATTTCAGAGAGCAGCGGGGGAAGCTTCTTGTCCTGGAGGCGAAGCGCAAAGACCTGCTCCGAGTGGACGCTACTTAGTGTACGAAGGCTCACCAGCTTCATCAGCATACGGGGGAACATCAAGTGATCCTGAGGAAGAAATGTAAACAAAATGTTTTTAAAAAGTACTCAAGTAAAACAAAGGAGAGAGGAGGATGCTTCTACAAAAAAAAAGTAACTAAGGATTTAGGTGGTTTATGTGTAGTAGCTGAATTACAATAAAAACAGTTTCTCCATATGGTCTTTCTCCTCTAACCAAAACAACTGTTCAAGCCCCCCCCTGCCAGTCTGAACAAAAAAAATATAACCTTAGCCCTGACCCAATGTGCTTGTGCAGGTTATGCTGACATACGGCTGGTCACAAGACAAGAGGTTGCGTAAACCACTATGCACTTACATTTGGTCTCTTTATCATGATGTAAGAGCGCAGTGCATCCACATAGGGCTGCTGCAGCCTCTCCACCAGATCGTGATCCTGCACATTTGGCCGATCTAAACAAAGTTTACCAAAGAAAACAAAAAGATGCCTGTTAATCTCTTTTATTACAGATTATCCAAAATTTTGGGGTAAAATGGGATTCGTGCTTTCTGAAAAATTAGTTATAAACATCTCATGTGTCCTGTAACATCGGTAGGATTAGCTCAAAGTGCATTTTCTATTTGAGCCCTGCATACAGAGAATTCACTGCAGATTGTGTAATTTATGAATCCTGACCTGCAGAGAAGATGTTGATGGCAATGAGCAGAGCATATTCTGCCTCGTCCAGATGCAGGTCATTCATTCCTTTTGAAAACTCAAAGATGGGGTTAATGAACTCAATCTGAAGCCCTGAGGAGGTGAGAGTTGAGAGAGAGAGACAAGGAAACAAAAAGGCACCTTAAAGAAGGAATAATACATTGTGGGCTGTCCTGAGCAGAAGGAGTGTAATCTGTATCTTCCACAGACACTTAATAGGCAGAAATGAGCAAATGCACCTGCTTTGGCGAAATCATCCTTATTATAGCTGAAATCCTTCAGAAATGTGATGCTATCAATAGCAGGGTTGTACCGCCGAGATGTCTCCAGCAGCATAATCTGAGGAAGACAAACTTGGTGAGTGTAATATTAATATACGGCCAAACTAAGACAACCTGACAATCAGATATATACAAGGAAGTTGAAAAATGATGCTGGTAGCAACTAAGTTTTCTCCGCATTGTTGCTGAGAAGTAGAATATCTAGTAGAATATATATCTATCTATCTAGCTATTTTTTTTTTTTAAATTACTGACTTATCTTGCATGTCTGTATGCTAAAACTGCAAAGAACTATGACCTCAAGACAGTATTTTCAAAGGAATCCATTATTCTCTGTTCTTGAAAATTTGTGCAACAAACCTCAATGGTTGACGTCTTCAGTAGAGCAATCTGGTCTTCCCTTGTGAGCTCCAGGAAACCAGGAAGCTGCTTAGCAAAATCCACAATCTCCTGGACTGACATGATGGCTAGCTCAGTGAAGTGGGCGAACCGCTGCTGACGCACTTCTCGGTTCTGCAAATCCTGACTCTGTGGCCAGGGCTGTTAGAAGTACGCACAAAAAACATTAACACGTACAAGCAAATTTACAAATTGGTTAGTGTGGAGTAAACATTTCCCTGATATGTTTTCAAAACAGTAAAACAGCAGACACAGCATATCAGGTTCAACCTGGATTCAAATCAAGTAGGCTTTTACCAGAAACTGACTATAGATGTCCGACTCTCAATGTGCCTACACACATCAGCAGTTGCACAGTAACTCTACTTGGTCTCTATGGCAGCGATATTTTCTCCAAGCACTGCACAATGTTGTGGCAGAACACCACCCACACTGGACACCTATGCAAATGCAGCCTCTGTTACTTATTCTAAGTGAAACTAATTTATTGTTATTGTTATAGTTATTGTCTTAATGAACTGTTGCTATCGCAAACCACACAGCTGACAGTATTCATCTTTGATTTCTTTGGTCGTATCTTTCAGCAAGTCTACTGAATTCAGCAATTAGTGGGTGAGGGCTGGCAGAAGTTGCATTGTAATATTTCAGTTTTTAAGTACATAAAAAAAACTGGTCAATATATGGTTAATATTACACAAGAGACAATCTATGCTTACTGTCACTTTTGGTCGGTCAAGGAAAGATCTCTTGTTGCATTGCTTCTGCATGGCCACCAGCTTCTCAATCATCTCCTGCTGCTGTGGATCCAGTGTGGCTGCTTCCTGTGGAGGTGTGGGGGTGACAACTGTGGACGTGCGGGCCGTTTCCTCCTCCTGCTTCTTCATCTTCTTTAGTCTAATCTGTTCCTCTGAGAGCACACCTATAGGACAAATGGGATGCACATCGTGATTAAAGCTCAGTCCCCGAGTTAAAGGGATCCATTTTATTCGCTGTGGCTGCAAACCCACACGGCAAAATGCAGTGGGATCTAAATTTTCTGTATCTCTGATTCATTTGGCATAAAGACACTCACACTGCTCCAGCATGCCTGCCTCCCGACACTTGCGCAGGCGGCACTGCTGGCACTTGCGGCGCATGTACATGTCCATTTCACAGCGTCCGTTGTTCTTGCAGGAGTACTGGGCACTTTTAATGACACTGCGTCGAAAGAAGCCCTTGCAGCCCTCGCAGCTCAACACGTTGTAATGGAAACCAGAGGCCTTGTCACCACATACACTGCACACCTCATTGCCCAGCATCTTTGGAGCAGGCCCCTTCTTTCTCTTCACTGGCTGACCATCTACACACAGTAAAAAAAAATAAGATGTGATAAACTATATTAAGTAAGTAAGTATAAAATTCAGTTTCTATTTTTCTGTTCACCAACATTAGTTTAATGGAAACTTTCACATGTCTGAGATTAGAAGGAGAAAAAAATACTGGTTAGTCTAGTCTGCGGAAGTTGTTGCACAAGTTGAGTTACACACAGAGACATGCACGCCACTATATGAGAGTCTAGATTTACTGGTATGTCAGGTGGTGACAGTCAATGTGCTTGAAAATTCACATAGATAAAATGTTATGATCACCGTTTCAGTGTATCTTGACCAAAATGAAGTAAAAAGGAACATCATGAAAGTCTTCTGGACTCATTTTAGCCATTCCTGCTCTAACTCTGTCATTTTCACAAAGGCCATGGGCTCAGTGATGTTTTACTTCAAAAGGCGATTCATGGTAGTGACAAAAGCTGCAACATTAACAGAAACTACACACTGTTTTTCCAGACTCTCCATCTAAAAATGACGTGCAATGTATTTTAATCTATTTCATATATATGCCAATTAATTCATTTTTTTTAATACAATTGAAGAATTTAAAGCCTTGAATACAACAAGGATTCAAATTTAATGTCACTTCTGGAGACAAACAATGAAGCTGTAAGTACTTTACTCTCACCTATGCTGGCAGATGTGTCACCTGCAGCTGGATCCAGCTTGATGTCGTTTGGCTCTACTGGCAGAGGGCTGCTCATCTCAGTCAGTGAAGGGCCATTACGAGGGGGGGCGTGGAAGTCATCTGGCTGGGAGAGGTCAGCTAGCGTCAGCAGGCCGTCATGTTTCACTGTGGTGCTTCCGCTGCTCTCCTCAACCATGAAGTCCAGCTGCAGCTCCGAGGCCCCGTCAAACACCTTACTCTCATCTGACACAGGAGACGCAAATATATTCACGTTCAAAACAATCGTCGACCGCCTTGCACCACTGTTCAAAAGGTGGTGCACAGCAGAAACATACATAGAAATCAGAATCAGAAATCAAAGCAGTGATGTGCCACATATGAATTTATGTCAGAAAAATGATTCAGCAGACATCCATCTATGGACAAAATAAAAAAAAATACAACAAACACCAGGCTAGATGCTCACTCCTAGAGCATACAACAAGAATATTATACAAATTTTATCACAGTATAACAATGACTTTTATTGGCAGATTTAGACCCTGAGGACTAAGATGAGAAAGAAGTTGTTCCTCTTACCATGACCAACATCTGGGATATCAGTCACAGACAGCGTGGACATCTTCTGCACAGCAGCTTGTCATTACGAAATCAACATGCACCTGTAAAGTACAAATTGCAATCATATTTGATTATTAAGGAAATTTGATCTAGTATATCACTATAGCAGTATCACTATATATTGGCAAACTCCTGTGACATTTTTAAAGGTGTAAGATTCAGATTCATGTCAAGCATATTTGGCACACGTAAATGTTTCAAATCATCAAACAAATTTAAATATCAGACAATGATAACCCAAGTAAACACAAAATGCAGTTTTAAGTGATTATTTTATTTATTAAGGGGGGAAAAAACTACCTACCTAGCCCTATGTGAAAAAGTAATTGCAAACATGGAACAGTGGTGAACCTTCCCAGGAGTGGCCGGCCTACCAAAATTACCCCATGAGCGACGACTCATTCAAGAGGTCACTAAAGAAGCGCAGGCCTCACAGTTAAGGCCAGTGTTCATGACTCAACCAGAAGAAAGAGACTGGGAAAGAGTGGCATCTGTGGCGAAAACCACTGCTGACCAACAAGAATATAAAGGCTCGTCTCACTTTGACACATACAGTCGTGAGTCTCTGCTCGACGTCGGCAGAGCCACATTTATAGAGTTTAACTCCGCGCACACTGAAGAGCTACGGGACTGTGGTCTGCACCGCAGGCCTACACCATCACCGACCCCCACTCCTGAGTCTCGCCCACGGTGGAGGCGTCACAAGCGGCGTGAGAGAAAGCAGAAGAGGGGGTAGCGCGGAGGTATCCGGGCTAGGCTAGCGTCTAACCCACACAAGCCGGCTATCCCCACCATGGCACTGGCCAACGTAGGCTCTTTGGATAACAAGCTGGACAACATCCGTTTACTACGCTCAACTCCGAGGACTGTGAGGAAGTGCGGTGTCTTTGTATTCACGGAAACATGGCTCAACAACAGCGTCCCGGACGGTGCCATTCAGGTAGACCGGCTAACATGCTGCCGAGCGGACAGAGGGAGGGGAGCCCTGTGTCCACATCAGTGATGCCTGGTGCCGTGACGCTGCTGTGGTCGGCAAACACTGCTCACCACTGGTGGAGCTCATGGTTATCAAGTACCAGCCTTTCTATCTACCGAGGGTATTTTAGCTCTCTGCGCATTACAGCCACTTAAGTTTGTTATGTGCCCTTTCTATCTGCAAGCTGAACCGCACTTGGGTTCTGCAGCAGGACAATGATCCACTTTGATATATTTGTGTAATATTTAAATTTGTTTGATGATCTGAAACATTAAAGTGTGACAAATATGCAATAAAAAAATAAAAAAAACTAGAACAGTGTGATAAACAGGATAGGAACGCTGACACTGTGGGTAGATTGTTTTACTGTATATAGGTTTTGTACAAATCAAATACAGGGATGTGGCCAAATGACATCAAGGGCAGAGCAATTACTATTTTCTTACACAGCTTATTGCATTCTTAGAAAGAACTAAAATATGAAAAGCCTTGAAATCAACTCAGACCCTGCGTATGAAAGTGTGTGCGCAGGAAAACCAACTGGCTGCAAAAGCAGAAATGAGAGTTTGTCATGTGCCACATATGGTTGCACTTCAGGAAACTGATTCAGCAGAAACCCATGCAAGACTTTTGGCTATTCTTAACCACCCTGCAACAAGGAAAACCAGATTTTATAATACGTAGCCCTACCCCCTTATGTTTTACTACCATTGTGTGATATGACATAGCCTTGTACGTGTCTTTAACACATTTTTTAGTTCGCTTTTATTAAATGTAGGATGGATCATACAGGTAAAATCCTCCATAACTGTTTATGTTGTATTGAATTGTGAGACTGATATACAGCCTGTCATATGAGTGTACATCATGTTGCCTTAAAACAATCCTACTCATTAATTTGTAACTTTGCCCAAAATGATATAAGACACCCAGATATTGAGTAATATATTATTTCTTCAGTATAAACAGTATGGAAGAAATCTCTAACAACTAACAAACATCTGTCATCTCAGGTATATACCGTCACAATGCACAACCCTAATTTTCCTATTTTTATCTACAACATATAGAACCCTGAGAAGCTTTCATTAGAGTGTGAACCCAAGCTAGAACTGAGCTGTTTCTTGCAGAGAATTCCTAAATTTGTTTTATTTTTTTTTTTACATTTAATTTAGATACTATTAGCAAAATGCTGTTTCGCCTTTAGCATGGAAACAGCAGACAGGGGAGCCCAGTTAGATTATCAAAAATCAAAACAAGCTTCAAAACTGACTATACTGTTCAGTGCCTGGTTACCAGCTTATGTTGATAATCCACTTAATAAGAACAGGGCCAACACTCTTGCAAAACTGGCACAAGGGTGCCAGTGTTGCAACTGCACACCGCTTGTGCCATCTATATGGTAGAAATAACACATGTGAAGCTAACACTGTTCAAATTATTTAAAAAAAAAATATTCAATTGAAGTTGGACCACCTGGTAGAAGTGCTATTCATTTATATTTTCATGTGTTTGACAGAGTGGCAGAGAGAGAACAAAAAACATGAGCCTGTATGGTTAGTTTTATATAGCCGTTCCTGATTTCACTTTATCCATCACTAAAATACAGGATACAATCAGCGATTATCACTCACACAAGTCTCGTAACAATTTAAAATATGTCAGGCTCTGCAATACAGTACACGACCAACATAATCAAATGTTACCTCTGAGATTACATAAGACGTTCCAACAAAAATCACAAAAGGAAGTATTTACCTCACGGCCACTGTACTGGATTTCTGTGCATTTTATAGCTGTTCATGTTTCAAATTAGCAACAGACAGTTGAAGAGAATGACAGATAGACTGTAATTACATAACCCTGTTTTAAATTACATAACTCTAGCCAGATTATGCTGATAAGAAATTACAGGAAAAACCAATAATAAAACTAGACAAATGAATCAGCTACCATAGCCGTGATGGTGAGCCAAGCGTTTATCTTAAACTGTAATAACAACGCTTCCAAACAGGAAGTTGCAGTAAAGGCAACAGTCTAGTTGGCATAAAGATGCCTTGGCTTTTTTCATAATAGCAGGTAAGACTGTGTTCACTTAATGTTGGCTGATATTACACTAAAATGAATCAGAGTATGACTATGACTAAAACTATATTTGCTTTTAAAATACCCACGTCAGCATTTAGCACTAATATTGCAATTTTGCTGCCAAAAATAAAGAGTCTCATTATCATTATCTCGTTATCAATCAAAGTTAGTATCAAAATAACTTTTTTCCATTAAGACAACTTTAATGTTTCAGCTGACAGTTATAAAGCAGTTTTGCTCCAGATAACATTGGTCAATGTCTAGAAAAAAACAAAACAAAAAGACAACATCTTGATATGAAGCCCCATTTAGCTCAAATTAATCTGCCTCAGTGACTCTGTGCCAGGCATAGTGTTGGACTGACCTTACCTCTGAAGTTGATGTCTTATTTATCGCCTGTCCATCTTGCCCATGTGAGTTCACAACCTCAATCAGTCGATATCCCTGTGCTGATGGAGGACTTGCTTGCCTGATGAGCCTTGAGGATGCCAAAACCACTGTGACTTATTAGGTGGAAGTTTAATGACTCAGTATCTTGAAGAGAGTGAGTAGAAGAGAAGACAAGTCCTCTTCTACAATGCCCTATGGGAGACAGGAGGGAAAACAGAGGGGGGAGGGAGGAGGAGAGAGGGTGAAAGAGGGAACATAAGAGGTTACTATTGGTCATTTGGATGGCTCTTAACTCCCCACAGGGCTGTGGTGCTCCAGCCCTTTCCTCTTTAGAGTATTTAAGCAGTCAATTTTCACTAAAAACAGCCTCATACCACAAAGACTCCCAGGGATGACCCCATCTTTTCTCCAGTTCTTTCAAAATATAACCAGTACTGTGGTCCACTGCCTGAGATGAAAGGCTGTCTCCACTCAAAGCCTTCCTCACACGAACGTCACACAACGTATGAAGAGAAAACTCACAAAAATAAATCATATCTAGACTGAATGCCTCAATCACTTAACTGAAAAAGAAAGACTCTAACCTCAGGGGAATCAAGATTCAGAACAGGTCTCATATTCACATATTGAGAAACCACAAATCAATATGTCAAACATCATGTCAGCATTGGAAATCATAAGTGTACAGTTGTTTGATTTCTGATCATTCTAAATTAGTTAAAACGAGCTCTACGATCCATTTTACAGACAATAGGTCTGATAATCAAAGGTATCGAGTTTTATGGGTGAATTCACATTCTTTGGTCGTAAAAGTTTTCTACTCTTCCTGTGACCTTATGTCATCCGCACCCTGATCTCTCTGTTCAAGTCCAATGTCCTCTGCATCTTATCAGTCAGTCACCTTTGTCCATGTGCATGTTTTCATAGATACACTGGAAATGAAATGGCAGCACCAAAAAAAAAAAAATCAATTAAGCACAGAATAAAACCAAAAGCTTTAATTATATTTAACACCTTTTTTTCAACCTCATGTTATTATTCACACAATCATCACTGACATGTTCTGTTCAGTATGTTACCTACATGCGCAGTATGTTAATAAAAAGCCACAATACTCATAATGGACCTGGTTTAGTTATTATTACCTTCTACCATTGATTATAACCCACTGGTTAATGTTAAACTTCAGCATCTAACTTCAAAGACAGGACCAGTACTTAAAATACACACGTCAACTAGTCAAACATCACTTTGCTGCACAAATTCAACTAGATTTGTAATCTTAAGACAAAATCTTGCTGACACCCCAAATTAGACTGCTTAATTAAACAAGCAAGTGTTAATATGACTACTGTCGTGAGATTATTTAGAAACTAGTGCTGAAACAAGGCAGTTAGGCAGTTTGGGATTTGGACTACTGGGTCGACAAAGGAAGCAATTTTAACACATAAAATGAGATGGTGAGAAATTCACTTGGCAGTGTTCTGACATGGTATAGACCAAACAGTAACCTGTTTAGTGGAAAAACTTTGCTGTGAGGACACTGACAAAGACCGAAAAAATTACAACAATGTGACAAATACTATCTCTGTCAGAGGCCACATTGGTGGGTTACAGAAAG
Organism: Toxotes lorentzi; assembly: GCA_037833715.1. NCBI lineage: Eukaryota > Metazoa > Chordata > Actinopteri > Toxotidae > Toxotes > Toxotes lorentzi. Next base: position 24,848,842 of record JBBMJY010000001.1, on the reverse strand, counting down.
ATTGTGAAAAAGCGTAAATGTCATCCAGTCAGTAATCCAAACATGGGTGGACAAATATAGTCAGCATGAATGAGTGGGAAATGTCCCTTTCTCAAAGTCTCAGAGGACCAACGGATGTAACTCCCTCCGGTGAAGCAAAAAAGGACTACCATACTCAGCAACAAGCTGGTGTGAAAGCAAAGAGTAAGTGCTTTCAGGAGACAGGGCCCCACAAATGAATGTGCCCATTAAAAAAAAAAAAAAAAAAAAAAAAAGAAATACTGATGGAAGAAGAAGTACATTCAGTGCTTCCAGGCCCTGCAGACCCACCCAGTGTTTTCACTTCTTCTGGCTAGGGACTTCCACTCAGGTTAACACTGGGTGGAGCAGCACTAGCAGTCGAGTGTCAAGTGAGGTCACCAAACTAATCAAAACTGATTAAGATATAAGTCACCCAGCCCTGACAGCAAGTGCAGCAGATGCAACAGATGTCATGTGTGTTCACGCCCACATAAAGGACTAATCAGGCAAATGAAGTGAAAGCACCTGTGTGGGTGGACCAAGGATATTTAGGGGATTTCAGCGATAATCCTGATTAGATACACACACTACAACCAGACATAACAGAAAAGATATAAAACCAGACCCTCACAGCCTGACAAGCTAAATTAGCCTCGGTGGTTAGCTAGGTAGTTATCAACACACATTTAACGTTGTTCGCAACCGTTTAAGCTATGTAAACAACTAAAAGAGCAAACAGCAACGTAACACGCGTGTGACAAGTTAAAACACGCGTGAATTTTTTTGAGATGGCTACATGTCGTGGTTGTTTTGACCTAAGACTTTCTGCTAACATTAGCCAAGTTAGTTAACCAGTCCTGCCAGTTATCTGGTAGACAAACAAGCAGCTAGCTACAAGTTCAGCGTGTAAACATAAGCTAGCGTTCACAGTATTTCAATGTACCAATGATGGATGGTGAAAAAAAAATACAACAGGGCGCTAAAGTAAGATTAAGTACGATTAGCTTCATGCTCAATCCAAACAAGGCCAATATCGTTTACGTTAGCCTAACACCCCCGCACTCGAAAGGAACTCCCTTTTAACAAGTTCAGGCTAGCTAAGATACCACAACCTATGGTCTGCAAGCACGTATAGAAAAGACAAAAAGCAAAACCGGTTGACTTACCAGAGACTTGACGAGTTTTCAACTACTTATGGATCGGGGCAGGCTACTCCGATCGTTCGTGGCTGCTGACAGCGGATTTGACAACAGAAGCTAGCATGTTAGCTCGCTAGCCTAGCCAGCGTACATCTGTCATGTGATACAGCGGCCCCGGGTCGCACAGGCTTCGGCTGCTGCAGGAGGAAACAGGTTTTCCAGAGGACGCGGAGGTTCACCGCCCTGGGTTTAGTCTTACAGGCAGTCGGGTTGTGTAAAGACCTCTCCACCGCCCAGTGAAGTGGTAATGTTCAGAAACGGGTACAAGAAACACCCGCCGTACCTACAAATCACGTTTATATCAGTTTATAACTCGTGTTGTGGAATGATATGTATTTATCATCCATCACTTGTCAAATATAAATACAGACAGGCTGTATATGGTGTACGTTATCCCTTTCTGTATGAATGCAAAGCAACTCACCACATTACCCAGCACTCCATGCACTTTTCCCCACCTCGCACTACCTGTTTTCCTTGTTTACAACCTATGTGTCAGTGTTTATCTCCCTCAGCGCTGTTAGTGGTACATGCTAGTTTCACTATTTCCACAAACACAGAGACACTGACCAGTACTGTAGAACTGACACGATTAGTTGATACTGTACATCAATTAGTCCACTGACAAAAAAAAGTAAATGGCAACAATTTTGATTGATTTGTTGCAGCCAAACAGTGATTTTTACAATGGAATAATAGTACTTTGTCCTAAGTCTTGTGTTAACTACAAAGACACAGTCAAAAAAAGGTACTGGAAGCATTTTATAACAAATGAGCACCATAGGAAGAAACAATT
>JBBMJY010000001.1:24833220-24846747 GCA_037833715.1 Toxotes lorentzi | reverse complement strand
AAAAAAAAATTAGTGGGCACATGTAAAACACCAATTGGTGTCATATACATACCTGCATACTAGCAATTCCCAAAGTCATTTAAATTGTAAAAACATTACAAAATAATATTTTTGTTTGTTACACAGAATATTTTGAGAACATTCGTTTTAGGTTTCAACCCAAACATCTAGATGAGAGTTAAATCTATATAATGTTGTTTGTAGCTCTGGCATGGACTTTATAATTATAAAATAAAAAACAATGGGGCCTTCGCACCACTCGGTGCTCGGGCTCTAATGGTTATCTGAGCCGCCGCTAGAGGGCAGACGCTGTCAAGGCTAAACAGGAAGTTAAAGCGGATATACATTTTATCTCCGCCGTAGAAGAAGTGGAACGAAAACAATCATGCGCGTTTTCAACACTATTTTCTGCATTATCGCATAGTTTCTACAAAAAAGGCCACCATGCCCGTTATTTGTGCGGCAATAGGGTGCAACAATAAGTTTGTAAAAGGGTCGGAAATAAGATTTTACAGGTAAGTTTTCACCGGTTGATTTTCACGTTAGCTTTAACGTTAATTTGATTAGACACACCAAAGAAACTTCGCTTTTAAAATACTTTCATGATTTCTCCTCTTGGCCACTGCATGTTTTTACGTTAAAACGGAGTCTGCCTACCTGTAATAAACAGCTTATCCTGCTGCATTAAAACTGAAGTTACCACAAGCTAGCTACGCTTACCTTAAATTACCATACATTAAACCGCTATACGACATCATATAGTGACTTCATGTGGCATCTTTCCTGGTATTAGTATGTGTCTGCGACAAACCTGAAAGCTAAACACTGAAGTTTCTGAGCATTTGCGTGTCAGTTTATCATTTGACTCTTTTTTGCCTAAATACACAGCATATTGTTAATGCAAATACATACAAATGTCCTGCATTCTTTTAAGAAACTGAAAGTGAAAAGAGGTGTGTGCAAGCTGTGATATTTGCCAGGAGATTTTACTAAGTATTGACCTAATCGGGTGCCCAAGTTTTGGCACATGCCAAAATTAATGTTACTAAATAAATGAAAACACAAAGTCGGAGTAAAAATACAACAGGACACCCTGAAGATCACTGATGCTCTTGAAAATGCTCTGAAACTAGCCTGATAATGTGAACAGACTCATGTCAGAAAGCCTGACAGTCAGCCATGTGAACTGTATCAGGTCTGAAGATCATGCATCCTGCAGCCTGGTTTGAAACCCTCTTCTCCCTCTCCTGTGTATCAGGTTCCCTCTCAGCAAGCCTCAACTTGCCAGCAAATGGGTCCACAGCCTGGGGATGAAAAACTTCATCCCAACTGCCAACACATGCCTCTGCTCAGAGCATTTCAGGACCGACTGCTTCAGGGACTACAATGGCAAACAGTTTCTGCGGGAGGATGCGGTGCCCACCATATTCAACCATGGGCAGGATTCATCAAAGGTACAGGCTTACAACATCACACAGACGGTTCTTCTCTAACGACAGTTTCTTTTCAAAACAAGTCAGTCTGTTTGGTAACTGTGAAAATTCCACAGATTGAACTGCGTAAAAGAGGTGTGATACCAAAGGAGACAAACGTCGCAAGTCAGATGGGAACACAAGCAGACAGAGACCGAGTGAGGGAAGCCACCAATCTACGCAGAGACAAAAGGGGAGGACTGAGGGTGAGTTTTCTGTTACTACTGTCTGTACTGTGGGTAGACCATGTGTTCACCTTTTTAAGTATCATACAGTGTTTTCACGGTGACGGCTCATTTACTTTAAATTGCCTCTACATTACAGACCTTTTTTGTGGAGGACACCTTAAAATTTTAAGTAGTAAATGAGTCAAAACCTGCAAAAATACCTTAAATTCTTAACTTCCTTTAGTGTCGCGATTGTTACACAAACACAACAAACAAAATGTCCATGTTATTGCTGATGAATGTCATGAGTCACAGTCACACTTCTAACAATGTTACCAAAAGGACAAGTTATACTGCAGACTCATTAACTGTGTATAGTTCACACTGGAGTTCCAGCAGATAACTTTAGACACAACCTGATGTTACAGTTAAAGAAAATAAAGTGTGTCAAGTACATTTTCTGGTATTTCAGTAGCACCTGTTACTCATGTTGTACCTTTAGACTTAAAAATAGTCAAAATGATTTTGTCTTCACTAAGTTTATTTAAATGTATATATTAGCTTTAATTGTTATTTTGAATATCAGACAAACATATACATGCATAAATGATAAGATTCAAAAGTTATATAAGGTGGAGCCTAATCTGATGATAAACTAAAGCAAGTACATAACCTGCTGTGGGGATAATTTGCTCTAGTATAAAATGTGCTTTTTGTTTTGTCACAGGGTGGAAGAGGCGGCCGAGGAGGAAAACAGCTGTCTGACAGGTGAGACACTGTCTGGGTGTTTCTTTTGTTCTAACAGTTTGTCCACTGAATTTGATGATAGAAGTATTAATTTACGGTTTTCACGTCTTTATCCCTACTGCTCAGTGAAGTTACAGAAATGGTTGGAAATGCGCAGGGTTTTCCTTTAGGCTCTGGGTTGTTTAATTGGATTATTCAAATCTAAAACTAGATTTGAACATTGTTTCATAATGAAGTGAAAGACAAAACTGTCCCCAGGTTTTTTATCCCTCCTCACTGAGAGCTTCATAATATTAACTGTCAGTGCCAGACTGTGGTAGATGCCAGCAGCGTGGACGGTTTATATTCAGCTGTGATCATTTTACATTGTCGTAACGTCAGACATAATTAAAAGTGAGAAAGTAATTAAAGAAATCCACAGAGGAGAAAGTGCTTCAAGAAAACAAAATCAAATTGTTGCATCAGAGCGAACAGATAATGTCACGCTGATCTCAGTCTTTCCTCTGGATCATTCAGGCAGACCATTGGAGCCAAAAGCAGAGTGTACGACAGCAAAGGTCAACTGCTCTCCAACGGCAATGACATGTGCGACTGTCTGGATGTGGACTGTATGGGCTGCTTCTACCCCTGCCCCGAGTGCAACTCACGCAAGTGCGGGGTCGAGTGCCGCTGCGACAGGAAGTGGCTTTACGAGCAGGTAGAGGTGGAAGGTGGAGAGATCATCCGGAACAAGTATGCTGTTTAGTCAGCAGAGACTCTGAGGCTTTAAATGCTCACTAATGGAACCAGGGGGCTTCTGGGAATCAAATTCTATCCCTCTCTGAATTCAGCTCGAAGTCAGGGTGATGGATCACAAAAGGTTGTGATGCTGTTTTAAAGGAATGTTCCACCATATTCAACTGATAGCAGGTTTTTCAAAGCCACTGCCCGTAGTAGAAAACTATGCAAAGCGATGTAAGTATTCTGCTGAGTGTTGGATGTGCATTTTGTTGTTGCTGTTTCCTCTAACCTTGTTTATCCTGTAAATAAATGCATTTCTTGATATCTGACTTCTGCACTGGTGATTTGCTGTAACATCTGCAGCAGCGAGAGTAACTGTCCCATGTCCAGGTGCCTCGAGTGAAACCCCAAATTGCACTTTGTCGCAGTGAGTTGCTGAATGTTGTGTAGTTCAGTATAATCTTTGATTTCTTTTCTACTTGAATTATTTCTAGAAGTAATCATGTTACATCTTTGTAGTGTTCAAGCTCACACCTCTATATGTCCATATCCTTTTATCGTCGTATCTACACTCAAACTTCTTGATCCTTCAGGTACTGTTCAGGTACTGCTCCCCCAAATACTGACAAAAGGCAGTGGGTAAGCAGCATGACACAGCAGTTCATCACGCTGGCTAAAGAAAGAGCTGCAGAACTGCTCAGACAGTAATGTCTCATTTATACACATCCTGCTGTCCTTGAGCTCCACTGTGGGTCAAGTGTCATGCAGTCAGGGCTGCTTTTCCTCCATGTCCTCTGCTTATTTCCAGGGAACACTGAGGAATTACAGTGGTGTATATTCTTCTTTTTGTGTGTGAATTAAATGCTGTGGGAAATCTGGTCTGCTGTCATCTAACCATGTTGTTTTAATGAATGTAGGAATGCTGCTCTGTTATGTTTGCTTCATTTTCTTTGCTACTGTCTTCATATTAAAAGCTCATTTAAAAAAAGCTACATATAAAGGAAGCTTATTAATATTTATAAAAGCCAGTCAATGAGAGCAGGGAGCACGTCATTCATCACAGCAGCTGAAGTTCAAGCTAAAATATTTTCCCCGTGAGCAAATTCATGCAGATATCAGCCTGTAAATGACACCCACTCTGTCATACTGACTGCTGGTAGGAATATTAATCACACGGTGTTATTATGTTGATGTTAAGAGTAATATCAGGACATTTTGTGCAGACAATAGTTGTTTTCATGATTTTATCCAGGCTATCGGTGTGGATCGAAGGGTGGTGATGTCACTTTTTCCAACCACTTTGCTCCGGACTGAAATATCTTGACAACTGTTGTCTTGAATTTTGGTATACATATTCATGGTCCTCAGAGGATGATGCCTACTGAGGTTGGTGAACCCCCAGTGCCACCACCAGCTCAAAGTTTTCATTTATCCAGTAAAATATTTCAACAGCTAGTGAAGGGATTGCCACAAAAACTTTGTACATTCATGGTCCCCGGAGGAATTGCAGAACGGGCTGGCTTAGATCACACAAGCATACATTCACGTGCACAGAGCCCTGAGAGACTTAAGCAGGAGTTTAAGAAAAGAGTACAGGGATAATATGTATTTGGGAAGGTTGTGCTATCTACAACCTTCTTTAAAAAAAGTCTACTGTCCTTAATTTTTTAAAAATTCTATTCGGGGAAGAATTTGTTTCCTTGAAAATTACTGGTCAGCCTCTGGACAAAGGTCGGCTTCGGTTTAGAAACAAGATTCCAGTCGTCATTGTCTTTTCTTAGCCGTAACCTGAGCTGTAAGTGATAGAGATGATGTCTTTGGGGAATTATTCAGCACTTGTGCCGGTTTGTGCTCTTCTAATGCCTTTTATTTGCCAATGTTGCCAGAAGAAAAAAAAAAACAACTCTGGAGAACTGCTTTATTTCTATCCTCCTCAGATTCCTTCATGTCACATCCATCCTCTGCTGGCTGCACACCTCAGGCTGCTTCTATCACAATATAAAATCTTGATGCTGTGATATAATAAAGGCAGAAAGCAGCACCCTCACACAGTACCTTCAGGCCACAGTCCATCTCTACACGCCAGCTTGTACTCCTCTACAGCAGTCAACAGTTGGTCAGCTTCGCCAGCAGCGTAGGTCATCGTGTCGTCTAATCTTAACTTTTCCTCCCAGCCTGCAAACAACAAGTTGAAAACTTGTCTGTCCAAAAATACTTCAGCTCTTCCTCCTCTCTACAGTATTTTCCTCCTGAACTTGCTTCAGTATGCTGCAGTCTTTGTACTTTCTTTTCTCTTTTTAATTGATCATTGTGTTCCATTATGTTCTATCATTAATCATTTCATTGATTCTTTGGCTTTGACCCTCGCACTGCTGGCTGGCTGAAACACTGATATTAAACACAGGTTTTCTGCAGTTACACACATTTAAAACAATTCCAGATTAAATGTAATGGCAAAAAAAATTCTAGTCGCATCACTCTGATACAGCTGTTTTTATCCACATCTTCTGCCTGAGACAGTGTATGAGGCATTCAATCGATTCTGAGTTCAGTTTACTTGTTATAAAAAGCACAACTCAGTCTGTGAAAGCAGCTGAAGAATGTCTGGCTCCGGAGGGAGCTTTTCCAAAATTTCAAAGAAATAACCAGGATGCTGTTAAACTGCTTTAATGGCAACATAGGGTTCTCTCTTCTTCTCTCTCTTTAAGAGCTCGATCCATACTAGCAACTAAAAATGAGAATATACAGCTTTGATTTCCATCCTTTGTTTAACCTGTCTCTTGTGAGTCTCCAAACTTTCTGAAAGTGCAATACTATATTTCCGGAGTTCCACTTTTACGAGAAAAACCTTGTAAAAATAGGGAAAACATCCACAGAGGTGCAACAATTTCACAGTCCTGTATTTACCTGTGTGGTGTCACTGTTGTTTCCATTTCTTCATCTTATTTTAGCTTTAATATTCCATTTCACAAGCAATAAGAACAAACATTTACAAATATCTATCATTTGGAGCTGCTCTTTCTTTTTAGTCTGTATTTTAAGCCGATGACTGGAAAACAGTTGGTACTGAGGTAATGGGCTGTACACGCTACAGCTATTTCCCCTGTTTCCAGCCTTTGTGTTAAGCTAAGCTAACAATCTCCTGAAGCTTTATATCTATGGACAGACAAAGAGGGGTGTAGTTCTTCTCATCTAACATAGTGAAAAAGTATATTTCTCGAACTATTCCTTCAGCAACGGAGCAGAAAAGGTAAAAAGTGGCAGCATCACCACACCTGGGACCCTGCTGCAATAATGGCTCAGGTGCAGAAACAAATATGACCACCATCATATATTTGTTGATATAATATTCATTACTCTTGTTGCATACCGTTATGACCTTAATTCTAATTCCTGGTATTATATCTGCCACACCTGAACAATGTATGGCTCTGTAAGCTATTTCTAAATTTAGCCTACCCGACAGAGACGAGCCACTGAACAGCATGCACTTCAGCGGCGCTTTTGGATTTACTGCAAACTCTATATTTTCATTTCCACCTGTCAAAAAAAGAGGCGAGGCCCGCTCTTTCTCTTACAGGAGGACTTCCTGTTCTCAGCACCAACACTGCAATCTGAGGATTATTGAATTTCAGGGGTCAGTGACCTTGGTGGGACATTTAATCTCCAGTCTGCCTTTGTAACTTTAAAGTCGCTCCACTATCTCACTGCGGCATCTACAGACAATTTCTCCTGCACTGACTTATCACTTTTCCTCTGTGCTGACAAACTTTTATTTTAATGATGGCAGAACAAAGCAGGTTGAAATGTACTGCTGCCAATACCACCTGACAGATGACTTGGATTAAAGACAGGAAGGACAAATAAAAAAAATTATGTAATTTATGAAAAAAAAGAGAAACACCAGAAACTTAAGCGATGCCTGTTTATTTTAGACCCAGGACAAGTGACACAAAGGTAATAAGTAAATGTAAGGATGGATGAAAGGTTATTTAAAAGACAGACAGCTGGGTATGTCTCCAGGAAAGCGCCCACAGTATGTGTTTCCTGCATTACATGCCATACACTCGCAGTTTCTGGCCAGAGGGTAGGTGACGCCGACAGGGCATCCTTTAATGTGTTTCACCTCATAGGACCAGTCCCCGTTACAGATCTTCTGTGCAGCCCAGTCATCATGGCCGATGTAGACTGGATCCTTTCATCAGCACCAAAACACACAAACACAATCAATTCAGTTTCTTGTATGAGCAAAAAACAAAACGAGAAAGAATGATCCAGAAGAATATGAAACTTTTTAAATAAAAAATTACAATTATTTCAATAAAATGATTTACAAACTGAATCATTTTGAAAAATTAAATTAAAATAGATAAAAAAAACAAGGATAAATAAAATTATTGAGAGGGAATGGAACATTTTAGAAAATGAAAACGAGACGGAGGGAAAGTGAGATAGAAATGGATAAAAATGATGTTTAAATACAGGATTGTAACCTGCTACAGTCTTCACTTATCTGGCAGGTCTTTAAATCTAATGGATCATTTAGGATTTCTGTCACTGTCAAAGCAACAGGTCTTTTTATGTTTGTCCGTGTTCAAGATTTGAACGGTTCTGAGTTACCCAGATAGCTTTTTTGGAAAAGGCTCCTGGGTTTTACTATTAATAATTATATATTAATTAACTTTATTAAAACTAATTTACATTGCACAGAGTGACAATAGTCAGTAACAAAAACAGGGAAACTTGAGTCAAAAAGGATCAGGGCTGTTCATCTAACATAGAAAGTAATCAATAATGTTTTCAACCCTGTAACTTCACATGTTGTTGTGACAACTTTAGACACTGGAACGTGATCAGTTAACACAGCTGAGCTTCACGTATTCATACATGCATGAGCAGATTAAGTGCACAGCCCTGCACACGTCTCTTTAGTTACTGCTCTAAAAGTCAGAGGCGGGATGTTCAGAGTCTGAATCATCCGTTACCTCGTGGTAGCACTGCCCCGCGCATATGGTGGTGTAGACGAACTCGGTTCGGCCACAGCTCTCCACGGGGATGCTGATGTTGGTTGGATGGCAGCCGAAGCTGCAGCCCTGCCCCGCCCCCGCCAGCACTGCCAGCACCGCTGCCATGGCAACCAGCTGCATCCTCTGCTGGGTGCAGCACAGACTCCTGCCACAAGAGGGGATCAGGTCTCACATCACCATGTCAGGCGATCCAGTGAGTTAACGTGGAGTAAAGTGTGGAACAGTGAGACTTTTTTCTACCATTAGGAGAAAACTACTATTAAAGTACCAGCAGTGGTATGTATGTGCTGTATAGAATAGATTAGAATAGAATCTAGAATAGAATGTAAGATAAGTTTTGTTAGAAAATTGTGACAAACTGTTCTTCATCTTCATATCTTCAGTTTTTTTTTATCTAACACTACATAATTAATAATAGGCGAAAGACAATTAATCCTGAGGTCCATCAACAAGCTTTTTCTGGAGGTTTTCACCAAAACTCACAGTTAAGGTTTAGTTGTTGTTCCCAAGGTCAAGAATGAGCTTTCACACTCAAAAGAAACGCGGTGTGTTCTGTGACTTACATTTCTGCTGAATGTTTTTAAAATGCATTTTTTAAAATGCTGTGACACAAATGGTGGGAGAAATCTCAGCAATTTTTTTTTTTATAATTTTACTGTTAAAACATTTTCATCAAGCTGCATGTTAGAAAATATCCTTCAACAACACCAGTAAAACAAAAGTGATCAGGGATTAAAGAGGGATAAGGAAACTGTCCATGATCATTTACATATTTTAAGAGATTTCTTGAAGTTAGACTCCTCTACACAGATTACACTAACTTTACATTACCTTTAGATACACAGCATATACATGAAGATATGATTTTTTTGATGAGAGAATCTAATTCTTCATATGTAGTGCTGCAACAAGTTCTTTTTTTTAAATCATTAATGCATTTGAAGCAGTTTGATGTAATCAGCCTTTAACAGGAGACGTACCTTTAGAACTCTTGCAAGTCTTGCTCCTTCTTCTTTTACTGTCTAAACATCTGTAGCAGCTTTCTGCCTGTGACTGTCCTCTCTGCTACTTAAATAGCGCTGCTCATAAATCCTTTTAATCTATGCAACCTTGACTCGGTGCGATTTTTCCTACCTGTTTGGACGTAAAGCAAATCCTCGTCTCTTTCTCTCAACAGTTCAGGGATGGCCCGTGGCTCAAGGCCTTTCCTCCTACACACGAGGAGGAGGAGCGAGTCGGTATCTTCAGAAATCTTGTTTAGATTACATGAGTGAAAGGCTTAGATGGACCACAGAAATATAAACACGAACCTGCCCCCACAGCGACATGGAAAACACTGACATGAGCATCAGTAATTAATTTGCCACGCTCATCGCTGCTTTGTGTCTTTTTTCCCACTGTATTAAAGGCAGTAACACGTTTTCTTGTCTATATCTTTACGCAGTTGAGTGATTATATTATAAATGTATCCCAGCTTTTCCTGAGGTAAAACTTTTTCTACAAGTCATCACATAAGCTTTGTGACTTTGCATATTTCTGTCACTTCCATGAAATACAATTTATCAGTGCATGATCAACTGAATTATGTCGACAGAGCGAGTTGTCAGAGACTGATGGGAGACCGACCAAAAAAAAGGTGACGTTTCAGAGTCACAGTTTTATGTATTTATGGCATCTTTCAAATATTCCTGGCACAGGTTTCTGTTTTTGTTTGTTGAAAAATGAGACCATCCAAGTGAAAACTGGTACAATCTATGTGTTGCTTTCAGCTCGTTCATCTTAGGCGTCAGATTCAAGACACTGTGGCATCAAAAAAGACACTGCCAGACTGTCTTTTTTGATCCAAACACGATGGGATGCCGAAGTCAGAAAAGTTTCCCACAGTGGCTTTAAGTATTTTTCTGTGCATGATCTGAAAACCGATACATCATTGTCCACAACTGCAGGGAAGCTCATCAGCAGGAATAAATCAGAATAATCTATCTGTACCAATCACTCCAAAGTTTCTCTTTAATGAGCTGCAATTTAGTTTTCACTTGGATCCAGTGGCTGAGGAAGTATTCAAATCATTTACAAATAAGAAAACAAGCAATTCAACACTGAACAAATAATCTATTACAGGTCAAAGTCCTGCATTAAAATAAAGGAATCAGCAAAATGTACCTCAAAAATCAAAAGTAAGAGTATTGTGTTAGTATATACTGTAGATTAATGGATCATTATTACTGATTATTTTAAGAGTTGTAGCTGGTCAAGGTGCAGCTAATTTTCTATACAGTTTTTTTAAGCTGCTCAAATGTTTTGTCTGTAAACTCTGACTCTGCAAAATAAAATACCGTAAGTAAACGTAGCTGTCAGGTAAATGTGCAGAGTTCCTTGCACACAGCTGAAGCTGCCTCCAAGCCTGCTCCTGCCTGTTACTGAGAAATTCTGTCATCTGCTGCATTCAGTAAAAAAGTTAGCACTGCACCACGAGCTGGACAGTCTGCAGTGACCGTAGAATTTAAGGACTTGGGCAGCAGCCACAGTTCATTCAACTGCTGCTCCGTCTGCCGCTCAAGCCACCAGGGACTCAGGTTCCCCAGCATCCTGCTGAACTGCCATACCTGCCTAACAAGCCTGCAAGGACTTTTACAGCGTGTCACCCCCCTGTCCTCTAAGGCAATACTTCCTTCAGGAAATCTCTAACAATACATCATTGTTAGCATGTGTTTTGTCCTTAATAAACACCAGTCCTAGATGATTAATCTTGCATTCAGAGTAGAAGACTTCATTAGTCATTTTCTGAGCAGTTTCTATAACAGCTGGTAATTCCTCTTAAAATGAGCGCGTCTCTACCTCAGATTGATTTTTTTAAGTATGAAGCTGAAAACACTACATCCATGCCTGCACTGCATTGATATGTTAATTGCATAAACACCTTATTTACACTCCACCTGGAATCTGGAAAGGGCACGTAAGACTTTGTCAATATTATGGTCCTAAAAATAGTGAATTTGGGCTTCAGCAAGCGAAAAGAAAACAATACAAAAGAAGCATTAAAATAAGCACAAGACACTCTGGTGAGCATCTCCTCCTTCCCACAGCCATAAGAAGAGAGGGTCCACTGGGAATCAATTTGGAAATGATGGACGAGGTGATGGTTTCAGTGCCCACAATGATTTTCTGGTTCATAACTCTGGGAACTACTATAAAGAAAATCTCCTTTGGGTGCAAAAGCTCAAACAAGCTTTATACGAAGCCTCATATAAAACAGCTCAGAGCCGTACATCTTGCTGACACCGCGAATTTGAGTCATGGGTCATTGGTTTTGAGCTCTGGAACAGAATCCTCTCGCTTTTTATCAACACACCGTAAACACTGCTGTAACAGGACTGACAACATCCACAAACCCACTCAGTCACACGTTGCTCCCCTCGCCACAGAGCCTCGTCTCCTCTGCTGCTCCATCTGCTGCCGTACGAGTTTGTGATTGCAGCCGCCGACAGAAACACGCTCCTTTAAAATCATTGTGTCGCATGCAAAAACACTCACCGAGGCCCCGAACGCACTGCATCACCCAACCCTCACGTTTACCCCCCTCCCTTCCTCCATCAGGTCTAAACAAACGCCTCCACAGCTCTGCCAAGGACAAGACTTGTGTTTGGTGACTGTGCTGGATGTTTCTGTGTGGAAGTAGGTGGTAGGTGTGTTTGTGTGTATCGACTGCTTATGACTCTTCTCTGCCTTCTGTTCCCTCTGCTCCTGTCTCATTTTTACATCCAATCTCATTCCATAGCCGTTGTTTTATTTCTTTTATTAGCATATCTCAGTTCTGTTGTCTGTTAAACATCTCAAAAAAAAAAAAAAAAAAAAAAAAAGTAAAACAACAGATATGGAATAAAGAAACCTGGCAATTTTATCTATTGATTTCACTGGTAACACTTCATTTTACGTTCCCATATTCAGCATCTATATAAACATTTAATAAATGGTTGGTTGTATGCAGATGTAGGTGTTTATTACTGTAAGTCCTTCTGTGGGCCATAGGTGAATTACACAACTACATTATTGTTATAAACTGTTTATTAAATATCTGTATACTGATTATAAATGTGAAATGGGGCACTACAGTAAAGTGTAACTATTATATTTCCCTATATTGAATCTAAATGTCTTAGTGTAGCTTCTCTACAGTCAGGTATGTACAGTAATTCAGGTGGACACTTTATCCCTTTAATTTTAACTTTACACTGACAAGTATTAGAAATCAGCTTTAAAAATCCAACATGTGGAATATGTTTAATAACAAAAACATAAAACCCTTTATATCTAGCATAACTCTCCCAAAATTCATACACATAATATAACTGAAGACATGACCTTGGTGTCCTCAATAAGAGCTACAGCCCTGGAGTCTCCTGTTACTCTTTGTGTGTTTTGGTCTTGAAACCTTGAAGTCAATATTACATTTTATCAAATTTCAGTTCAGTTCAATCAGGTTGACACACTCATAATGTGATCTTAACACGAAAGTCTGTTGGTCAAACTAATTACTAAGGGAACTGGTGTCAAAATTAACATAATAAGTTATTCAAAGTTCAGCTTTAGATATTTGATGAGTCGAGCACAGTTAATCACTTTAAACTTACGAAGTTACTTAAAGTTATTATTGCAAACACGTGTGCGAAGTGGCTACCTATAGTCAGAGGCGTCCTCAGACGTATCTCACTGAAGGCCCCTTCCCAGCATTAAATCCCGTGGGTTTAAAAAAAAAAGGAAATTTCCTTCTTTCTGCTGATGCAAAACTTGCTTTTCCATCATACTGACAAGGTTAAAATGTTTTCTTTGCATCATTGACTCTTAGACTTTAGTGTCAAAAGTCTCAAACTTTTTCGACTCTGTTCACTAGTTTCAAATTATGTTCTTTACATAATAGATACAAATTACACAGAGGAAACATTACTTCTGAATGGAGGGTTGGTTATTTTCCTGTGTTAAAAGTCTTTGTTGTAGTGGTGAATGTGTGTGGTGTGTAAATAAATGCACAGTCTGGCCACTTTGTCACATTCTTCAAATCGAAATGTTTGTTTTCTCGTTCCAATAAGTTGAATTGAGTGAGCTGGATTTGCGTCACTGTGTATGTTTCAATGCAGAGTGATGTTGTCAACAGATGCAGCAGTGTTGCAGCTCTGGCATCAGTTCAGAGTGCAACTAAACTTGTGTGAAACAAGGCACCTTCCCATCCTCACTCTTTCACCTCTTATTATTACTGACCTCACAACTCCCCCTGGTGCTGACTGAGGTGGATACTCAATGAAGTGCAAGGGGTGAGTGTGCATGATGTGTGTGTGTGTGTGTGTGTGTGTGTGTGTGTGTGTGTGTGTGTGTGTGTGTGTGTGTGTGTGTGTGTGT
>JBBMJY010000001.1:24764243-24833120 GCA_037833715.1 Toxotes lorentzi | reverse complement strand
TGTGTGTGTGTGTGTGTGTGTGTGTGTGTGTGTGTGTGTGTGTGTGTGTGTGTGTGTGTGTGTGTGTGTGTGGTGGGTGGAAGATTGCCTACATGCTGTACAGACTAGAAAATAAAAAGCTCCCCTAATGTCTTAGGTAAGTATCTGAAATACACAGAGAGAGAGAGAGATGAGTGTGAGGACGAACTCTGTATAGAATCAGTGCGTGATATTTGCACAGTCAGCAGTACTGATTATTTCACAAGCATAAGCCACTGCATTGGATTTTACATTTTGTTTGAGATTTCCTCTTACGCAAAAGAAGCATGGTGAATGTATAATACGTTTTAGAAGGAGCCTGCACAAGCAACCAAAAATATTTCTACAGGAGTATTACAACCAGAGATTTAAAAGAAATACCTCAGGGAACGATTAGGATTCCTTAGAGGAATACTGTATCCGTTTTCTGGTCTGGAATAACAGGCTGTTCTTGTCCTAATTAGAGTTTTTGAGTCAAATGGATAGTTTGAATCAAACGGACAGGACTGAGCGGTCTATAGCTGCTGATTACTGAGTATCACAGCACCAGGCCCGCAGTGTTACCTGCTGAAAAACCAATTATCTGCACAATCAAATTAAATCTGGGGGGTTTCGAAGGTGCAATGAATAAGACCTTTACTCTCCCACAGCGCAAAATGATCCCAATAAATCTGTGGTGGCAATAGGGTGGGTGATCAATAACAGTGACTCAACAGTTACTTCGCCAGGTGCCGAAATGTCTGTTTTTTTAAAAAGCTAGCGCACCTGCTCTCCCACAGGATGTGGCTACGTGCACTATTGACAAAGACCAACGCACAAACAAATGATTTTCAAGCTAAGGAAAGATAAAACACAGGCAATCTTATAGAATAATGTATAATAATATAGTGCACTGACTGATCATTAATCATCAAATTGCTTGTTGTGTACATTATTCAATGTTCATTATTTCAGGTCCCTCTCATGTGAAAGATAAAGAACATAGAGAGTAAAGTGTTCCGCTGTTTCTCTTATAAGCTAGTTTAAGGCGAGAAGATGACCTTTGATTATACACTGTATGAACTGGTGCACCACAGTTTTAAATTATATGATTGGAATTAGAAAGGGAAGTGTCTGAAACTGCTGTGGCTCATTATAATTGAGTCATTTTGTGCAACATTTTCTGGGGGCACAGACACATCGTCGGGGTTTATCTGCTCGGGGCCCTGCCATCATTGACCCGATGTTGGCATGGCCCCGAGCAGAGGGTTGTGCAAGTGTTTGGCCACTTCAAGGCCGGTTGTCATCCTCATGTATAGATTTATGAATGTTGTATCTTTTTATTTTCCACCACTTTTTTTAAAAGTTGAAATCTGCAAACATTTGAAACTTCACTAAACTACGATACAACAAAGAAAAAAAGTGGGAAAAAAAACGAGATCAATGTGAATCGACGTGTGCTAAGTTTGATGATGTGAACAGGGAGATGTTTGTCACACAACTCTGTCTCCTACAACTTATGCTTGTTGTTGTCATAATGGTGGTGTGAGCGGATGAGAGGAAAACAAAAATAGGTTAAAGCTGCGGGTGACTCTCTTGTTTACACACTGATCCGGATTGTATACTTAAGGGAAAAACAGCAAATAAGCTGTACTTCCTTTTGGTTTATAGTATTAATGTTCCTCTACAACAACACTTTTGTGCCTCTGGCAGAAAGAATATTTACAGGTCCTTCATCCTCAAAGCTATTTGAGTCAAGGAAATACATAATAATTAGGGCTATGGCTAACAATAATTTTTGTTATTGATCAACCTCAGTAATCACTTAGGATGTCAAATGTCTGAAAAGAGAAAAAAATATCCACCCAAGTTTCTCCAAGGACAAAGTGACAGCTTCAGGTGTCTTGATTTGTGTGGCCAACAGTCAAAGATCCACAGAACAGACAATCAAGATTTATTTATTTATGATTAATCAATTATCAAAATAGTTGCCAAATACTTATATGGCACGACTAATCAATTAACTGACTCATTATTGCAGCTCTAATGATAATAATGAGCGAATAGGCCGGTGCTGAATCAATATTTGAGTGTTAGGTCTAGGTATTCACATTTTAGATGTAAACTCTGATTTAGGACCCAGACCTGCGCAGGTTCAGGTGAAATCTTTATGTGGACTTCTGGCCATGTGGGGGATACTCCATGAAGATGAGATACTGGAAAGAAGTAAAGATTTCTACACGTAACCGAGTAGTGAACGTAGAGTAACGCATTACTTTTTTTTTGTTTGTAAGGACACCGGTTGCCACCCAGCAGTGTTGATGAAGGGCAGGGGAGGCTCGGGTGTGAGACTGCAGCACGGTTCGCAGTGACCGGCTGCATCCACTGGGGGAGGACCGAGCACCGCCTGCATGCGCTGCGGTACATGAACGACTTTCTCACCGAGGCTCTCCATCATCACACACACAATGGGAGGGATACAGGAGTATAGGTAGGGCTACAGCGGCAGACAGACAGATGTGTGATGCTCAGACTCAACCATGGGGCCATTTCCCCTCGCCTGTGAGAAGGTAAACTTTTACCCACCCTCGCATCTTTTCGCCGTGACCGTGTGGAGCTGTCATTGATGCCAACTCGCTGCTTGCACACCTGCTTCTTTTTTATTTTTTCTTCTCAAATGATTATTGCTGCCAGTGTACCAGGAGCGATGCAGCACAAACGGGGGCTGAAGTGGCAATAGATCCTGTTGAATTCAGACAAGACGTCGAGACGCAGACAAAAAGTGTCCTCCTCAGAGTGCGTCAGACCACGGATGTATATAGTGGATGTTATGGTTCGTGGTTGGATACGACGAGCGATTTGTTATATTACCCCCCCTCCTAAAATCAAGTAGGGAATTTGGGCAAAAGCGAAGAACTGCATCCTCACCTAGCCTAGCCTACCTCCTCCTCCTCTTCCTCCTCCAGCAGATTTGTTTGTAGGGGGGGCTGAGGCTATTTCGTTTGGCCCCTTTTCACATGTAAGTATGAATGTCAGACTGAAGGGAGGCTATTTTAATGAGCTGAAAATGTTCGTGCGTAACAGAAATGTCTTCCATGCATTCATTTCCGAAAGCCAGCCTTCATCTTAACTCTATAATAATATGATAATAATGATGACAATAATAATTATTATTATTATGATGATGATGATAATATGCCAATTAAGTTTTACCGCCTCATATTGTAAAAGATGCGTAATATCCTGGACTATGCAGTCGCCAAAACAACGGACATCAATGTGAATACATCATTTTTTAAATTATTATTATTTTGAACCAACTGCTGTTATCTCTTGTCCTGTCTTTCTCTCGCAGCACCAGAGAGCGTCAGACGGATAAAGTCATTCAGATTCACCGGAGCTCCAGAAAAGAAAAGCCAGGAGCTAGTTTTTTTTTTTTTTTTTCCTCCCCCTTTTTTTTTTTTTTTTTTTTTTTTTTATTCTTTTGACATCTCATCACATAAAATGGCAACCACGAGTGGCCACGGCGGATCTAAGGACGAGTTTGGACGCAAGCCTTGGTCGCAATGAAATTAACCACCTGATGGGCACCGGAGAAGCCGAGGGGAGACTGTTTTGGCGTGGCTTGTTGACTTGGTGATTTATAATGCTCCACAAATAAAGGGCGCTGCAAGTTTGACACAGAGCGTCTGCGTAACAGGCTATGCCACCGGCCCTCACATTTTTTGGTTATGGTAATGATGTCATAAAACACTGAAGGCCTGTGCCTGAACGGGAACATAGGCTGATCCATATCTCCTATCATGTAAGTAGCCTCATGGACCGCGCTCAGCATGGACCTGATTGAGGTGTGTTTGTTATTCTGACATTCTCATATTCACAACTGATTGGTCGAACTGGTTGATGTCTCATTTTCTCTCTCTGCGCGCTCCGAGCTGCAACTTTTATTCTCTGGCCTGCGTCCACATCGCCCTGAGGCGGTCACTGTAGCGCTCACGGACCGAACCGCTCATTGACTTAAGATGGAGTTTGCCATGGTGGGCGCGGACGGCGGGTGCAATAGTCACCTGCCTTACGGATATGCCCAAGCTCGCGCACGGGAGAGGGAGCGCGAGAGGGAGCGCCAGGCTGCACAGTCTAGAGCGGCGGCTGCAGCGGCCGCTGCCGAAGGTGGATCCGGTGCGGAGGGAGGCGGCGGCGGCGGCGTGGGGGGGTCCACCTCCACCTCCACCTCCTCCTCGAGCGCTCATCTCCTTAACAACCGCCAGCATCAGTCTCGCGCCGCCTCCTCCACGAACGCCAACATCAGCAGCGGTACCGCCTCGCGCCCCTCCTCCTCCTCCACCTCCTCCTCGCAGCCGCCACAGCACCAGCAGGAGCCCGAGCAGCAGCAGAGAGTTCTCAGAGAGCGGAAAAAGCAGCGCGGCGTCGGACGGTGGAGACGCAGCCGGACGACTCTCGGCGGAGATCTGCGCCACTCGGAGCTGGCGCTGCTCGGATCCGAGGAGGACATCATGATAGAGGAGGAAGAGGCCGAGGGAGCTGAGGAAGAGGAGGAGGAGGAGGGGGACCGGGGAAGCAAAAGGTCGAGCTTTCTGTGTAACATGGATGATGAGGAGGAGACCGTGTCGATCACTGACAGGCGCCCTCAGTCCGGATACGAACATGTTTACAGCGAGTGCGGCTGCTGCGAGAGAGTTGTCATCAACGTGTCGGGTCTGAAGTTTGAAACTCAGCTAAAGACTCTCACTCAGTTCCCGGACACTCTCCTGGGAGACCCCGACAAGCGAATCAGGTACTTCGACCCGCTGAGGAACGAATACTTCTTCGACAGGAACCGACCAAGTTTTGACGCCATTCTTTACTATTACCAGTCAGGGGGCCGGTTGAAAAGACCAGTCAACGTCCCGTTTGACATCTTCTCCGAGGAGGTGAAGTTTTATGAACTCGGGGAGGAGGCGATACTCAAGTTTCGGGAGGATGAGGGCTTTGTCAAAGAGGAGGAAAAACCTTTGCCAGAGGACGAGTTCAAGCGCCAAATCTGGCTCCTTTTTGAGTATCCAGAGAGCTCGAGTCCTGCCAGGGGGATAGCAGTCGTGTCCGTCCTGGTCATAGTCATTTCTATTGTCATTTTCTGCCTGGAGACGCTGCCGGAGTTCAGGGATGATAAAGAGTATCTACAGCCACGACACAACTCCACTCAACCTGACCACGGATTTACTCCTTTCAACGACCCGTTTTTCATCGTGGAGACGGTTTGCATCATCTGGTTCTCCTTTGAGATTATAGTTCGCTTCTTTGCGAGTCCAAGCAAAACCGCTTTCTTTAAAAACATTATGAACTCAATAGACATTGTATCCATTTTGCCTTATTTCATAACTCTCGGCACGGACCTGGCGCAGCACCAAGGCAACGGGCAGCAGGCGATGAGCTTTGCCATCCTGAGAATAATCCGCCTTGTCAGGGTGTTTCGCATCTTCAAACTGTCCAGGCACTCCAAGGGGCTGCAGATCCTGGGTCACACTCTGCGCGCCAGCATGAGGGAGCTGGCCCTCCTCATTTTCTTCCTGGTCATTGGTGTCATCCTGTTCTCCAGCGCGGTGTACTTCGCCGAGGCTGACGAGCCCACCTCCCAGTTCACGAGCATCCCCGACGCTTTCTGGTGGGCCGTGGTGACCATGACCACGGTGGGCTACGGTGACATGAAGCCCATCACTGTCGGTGGGAAGATAGTGGGCTCCCTCTGCGCGATCGCGGGCGTGTTAACCATCGCGCTCCCGGTGCCGGTCATAGTGTCCAACTTCAACTACTTTTACCACAGGGAGACCGACAACGAAGACCAGCCGCCGGTGGTGGAGAGCATGCCCCCGGGTTGCCCTTACTTCCCGGACTTTCTAAGGAAATTCAAAGGCTCGCCCTCTGGATCCTCGCTGGGTGACAAAGCGGAGTATATGGAGATGGAGGAGGGGGTAACGGAGTCGCTTTGCGGTCTGGACAAGAGCCCCAGTAAAGGAAACGGCACAGACATAAGCAGAAAAAACAGTACTAACTCAAAATCCATTCAGACTGACGTGTGATTACAAGTAGAGTTTTGTTTTTTCTCCTTTTTTTCTGAAGAAGAATATTCCCTATAAAGATTCTGTATGCCCAACAGCAGGTGGTCTCCTCACAACAAGTTTTACGCACGCCTCAGAGCCCCCCTCCCACACACATACACGCGCAAGCACGCACACACACACAGACACACTCGCAAGTCACCGATTGGAAATTTCCCATTCTCTCCATCACAGAAGAATAATTTCTCCCAAATCCTCTCCACACCCACGAACATTTAGGAACACTTATGACCAATATTTGCCTAATGGGTTAATTAATGAATTCATCTAACCTGTGCGGGCTTCCAAGTCTGACATAAAATCGAAATTCTAGAGAAGACAGGCTATGCATTCGCACTTTATGAGTTTCATCAGTCAATAACAGAAAGGATAGGGACGATCATTTTTGCTGTTATGCAATAAAGTTCAAATTTGTTTGCACTAATGTAGAATTTGCGCTGGGTTTGGCAGATTTTTATTTTAGAGACAAAAACTGTAGGCCATGCAAATGGCAATAATTTAGTCATCCTCTGACCACTTAGCTGAAGAATGTTTGAGCAGCTTCCACAAAGAGGGCAAACTAAGGATATTTATAACCCCTTTCTTACGCTGACACTATAAATTGGACTCCAAATAAAGGAAAAGCCGAAGACAGATGAAGAGACTTGTTACTGTTCCAACATTTAATATTAGCAAAACGCTCATTGATATGACATAGCATTTAGCAGTCATCAAATAAAGCAGGGCTAGAATTATTTTTATGACACCTACACAAAAACGCTTTTCCACAACAGGCCAAATAAGCCTTGTGATGTTGACCCACCATGAGAGCTAAGCACATGAATCATCAGAGTTTTAAAAAAATGGCTGGAGAAATGACTTGCCCCGCCAGGTTTTGTATGGACAGGCATGGAGCCTTGGCGACAACAGTTTCCCCAGTTTCATTTAAACCACCTCAAAATGACAATATCCCTTTACACGGACGCTGATGGAAAGCTATAGCAAAAATGACTCTGTTGTGAAAACTCCTCGGAGGGGAGTTTGCGAGCAACTTCCTCTCCTGTCCGCTGGACTTCGTGCACAAAATCTTTTTTTTCTCAAGAGGACTATGATTATCTCCGAGCTCACAGGATCTTCGGGATGTGGATGTCTTCCAAGGTACGTAGCCTGCAGTTCGTGTGTGACTGTGATTTTTATACAGTGATGATGAAAACAAGTCGCACTGTCATGTGAATGAGGCTCCTGAAAACTTAAGCAAATATCCGAGTGATAAACACACGCAACACCCATTGTGTGCCATGTTTAGATGTGCAACACATTTAACAGTATCTCACTCTAAACTTTATTGTCAACCCGTTTGTCCCCTTAGACCAACGAATGACGCATGATTACTTGTGCGTAAAACGCTGTAGATGGCCGAATATGGCGCACATGCAGCCATCACGTGGTCAGTTAATGTTTCCCCCTGTTCGAGGTTTAAGCTGCACATCCAACAATACCACAAACACCTTCTCATTCATAATAGCTGTAATGATCTCATCTATGGTGACATCAGGTCAGACAGCTGAGAACTTGTGCCAAAGGTTTTGGAAGATTTACCACAACGGATCCTGTGGCTCATTAATAGACTGTCTGGAAAATGCATCTTCAGAACAGTCGGTATTTAATATGACAATAATGAATATAATGATGAAGTGCCACAGAGTTTACTCCCTACTTTGCTGGACAGCCTTCACTGTATTCACATCAGAAGATAAGTGATTTTAATTCAGAGTTTCCTTGTTTGTCTCTTCTGTCCAGTCGTTTTATTGTGACACATGCACCATACTGCACAACACTACACTACAACTACAAGTCTCAACCATTACTTTTATGTGTTAAAAACATTTTTGCTGTCTTAATCTATACATGTTGTTCTCCAGACATTAACTGGCCAAGCAAAACTTTAATCAGTTGTTTGAGCTTCGCTGTGCAGTAGAAGGCTGTTTTTATATTCATCTGCTGGGGAAAGTTTCTCTCTTCTCACCTTAAATCTCAGGTTAAGATGTGTACACATGAGCAGGATTTAATGACACTGCAACAAAAAAGACAATAGTGGTCGAATACACAACTTACACAAGTTTGATGTGGAAACTTAAAGCTTCCGGTGCATAAACAGTGAAGTACAGTTAGAAGCATCCTGAGTTCAGCTGTTAAACTTTTGAATATTCATAGACTGTCATTTGTTCAGTGAGGAAGGATTAAATGTCATTTAAAAAAATTTAAACAGGTAACTAAACTTTTTTTGTGTGTGTGGAAAAACCACATCAGACACACATTATTGTTTAGAGCAGAGTATTTTTATATGTCTTAAAACATGTGTGGAGGGGTATTTAAGCAGTGAAATCTAAGGTTCCACATATCCACAGGTCACCTTATGTGCAGACAGGATCAGAGGTACAATAGGTTTATTTTCAAAATAAATAAATAAATGCTACAGTAAGAAATAAAAATATCTGTTAAACGTGTCAGCACGTCTGTGTTATCCATGAAAGCTGCCTTTACCACTGGGGTCATGAGAGTTTGGGGCCATAAAACACAAATGTCACATGTCTGGAAAAAGTTGAGGAAACATTCTAATTGTTTTTGGCAGAAAAGTTTGACTTGACAGAGCTTTGCAGGGCATTTTGAATAACTGCATCACAACTCTATTTAAGATTATCTTTCCAACTTTTGTCACAGTTTTATTGACACTTGCATTCAAACAGCACATCGATGCACCTTGTTACTCACTTCAACAGAGCTCCTCAGCGTTCCCCTGCACATAATCACTGCATCAGCATATACGAATTTATTGCACCGTGTTTTTGTATCCTCAGAGGAACTATTCATACAAGATATTTTCAACACCTGCACCCACAACCAAACACACACACGCACAACACCATCCTGGCACACAGCCAGCTCCTCTCGATACCTCACACTTAGCACTTACATAATATGGCTTATGGCAAGAGGCGCAATCCAAAACATTTTTTTTCAAGCAAAGTGTGTGGGTCAAGCATATTCTTAGGCCTGTAGCTGCTGAGCTGACTGTGAAAGCAGCCTGTATCATCCTGAGCCACGGAGCAGAGCTGAATGGTTTTGACTGTTCATAGCGACCCATTGTCACGTGCACGGGGAGTCTTTGTAGTGCAGATTTACACCATATGGCCGGGCCATGTGACAAAGTGAGAGTTATTTATGGTTATTTCTCAGAAGGTATCCCATGCCTGTCAAAGGACATAGAGGAGAAGTGGAAAGAAAGTGAGTGTGCGGTACATAAAGTCAAAGCGGGTTATGTAACAACAGGTAGAACAGGAGCGCAAATGAGTCGAGCTGATCAACAGAAAGTTTCTTGCCAGTTTTTCTCACCAGTGAAGAGTTGGAGTCACTTATCTGGTAAAGATACCAAACAACTGCTGGTTCTAGCTTCTCAAGCATCAGCGTTTGAGCTAGTGCATTTTGTCAATATTTATATGGACTAAAGGCTTAACTGATGGATCATTTGATTTGACAGATTTACTGATAATTAAATTAATTATCTTATACAGATACACTATAGAACACTATACTCTTGTTTTTTCATTGTTTTGTTTTTTGTTTTTTTTTTTACAATGCTCCATTCTAGTACATAGAACAACCGTAAGCTGCAGTGATTCAGATTTTCTTTCTAGAATGAACCCGAGTGGCTAGATTCCCGTTTTTATTAGAGCCAAACCTGGATTACCAGCCAGGCAACACAGGCAAATGACCAGGGGCCCCGGAGGCCCCAGGTTTTCTGTGTGGCAATTACTTTGTTGTACTTAATTTAATTACAAGTGTGGTCGGTAATATGCAACTTTAAAGCTCAATTAACAACGGAACATTTAAGTACCTTAAGGTGACTCCTGCATTTTTACTCTGTCCGTGTCTGGGCAGTGACAGAGAGCAGGTAACAGAGTTACATATAAAAGAAAGAATAATTTAGCACATGTAGAACAATAACAGAGGACATGAGAGGCATAAAATGGACAAAATGCACTGGGGGAATACGTGTGTGTGTGTGTGAGGGGCCCAATAAGGGCCCTAACCCTGACCTAGCATAGCATACAACCTACTGTTAGCTTTGTGGTGGTACTGCCCTACAATCGTCTAGCTAGACAAGGAAACAAAGAGGAAAACACTCCATAAAACACCAAAATATTAAAAACTGGAACCAGTTAAATAAAACCATTCTACTTTATTGTGTTTAATTTTGCAGAGGTGCACGTACCTGTGCACCGTGTGACCTGTTATGTGGCCATAATGTTCATAAACGGATAAAAGCGTGAACTACTGAAAAGCAGAGCAGTATCAGAGCTGAAGTGACTTACAGTTGATTGGACAAAGTGTCTCAGTGGGATCTAACAGACCAGTATTCACGCCCCACAGTCCACACTCTGCATTTTATGAGACAGTTGAGTCTTCTAGATTGAAACAACCTGCTCTGCATAACAGAAGCCAAATAGTGCTGACGACCGCAGGTCAAAGTCACGGCTGACCCTGCTGACAAATGGCTCATTTAGTCGTTTGGAAAATGACTCCTAGCCGCAGCCAAGACATCCATCCATCTTTCACATCCGCTTATAACTGTTCAGGGTCACAAGGGGGGCTGGAGCCCATCCCAGCACACACTGGGTGAGAGGCTGGGAACACAGGTTGCCACAGAGCGAATATAAAGACAGACAAAGAGATTTACACTCATTTTCACTCCTTGTGGGATTTTCAAGTTTACCTTACCTGCAAGTTTTTGGACTGTGGGCGTAAACTAAAGCACCCAAAGGTAACCCACACAAACACAAGCAGACCATGCACATGGTGCAGAGGAGTTAAGGACAACTGTACAGTAAACAATCACAGCTATGACATAACATCAACTGTTGTACACCTTAAAGTTAATGCAGTCTAATACAAAAACCTGCGATGACTCCTGTCTTCATGAAGGTTATATGTTCAGTTTTTGTTTGAACTATTTAGCTTCCAAGACAAATCCATATAGATGAATCGACACCTCTTTAAAACAACTTCTTTTTTAGCATAATCAAGGCTGAGAACAGCTTTCAGACAAACTAAACATCGCAGTCCTTCAAACCACAAGTTTTCCTGATGTGTTTCTCACTGTAGAACATAAAACACATAAAGCAGTAACTAGCACTGATCATGAATATGGTCTCAGAAGGGAAGAAAAGTATTATTCTATTTCCAGAGGTGGGCACTGATGGTGGAATTTAGTAGCAGGTTGTTAACAGTATTCATTCATTCATAGTGAGTTTTTTCATATCAGACCTCTTGATGCTTGTTTTTTTTTAAGGCCGTGGACACCAGCAGAAGTGTTTACTGTTGTTATGGCTGATTAGATCTCTGCTCAAGATGAAGGCGGTTGGAGCTATGCATGGAATTACCTGAAGACGCAGGCCTACAGGAGGCATGCAATGATGACACTAGTTGTGTTTGCTTTGCGTGTTTAGCACCAAAAAGCATTGTGTGTATGCTTGAGGTCTAACAGACATGCTGATTGCATTTCCTCACTCATAAAACATTTGCTAAGCTGCATTATGTGCATCCAGGTTTGCTGGCTTACAGTCTTGTCCTTCCCGGCCTTTCGCTGGTGCAGTGCTGCTTTTCTTGCCACATCACCACCACCTGCCGAGCAGAGGAATAGTGTGAAACCACTGGCACGACTGTGCATTATGTCACTGACATGCTCGTGCTCTTGTGTGTACGTGGCGGTTACAAGCAAAACAAGGACCCAAACATCAAAACATTGCTACGGTGTGGTCAAAAACGAGCGGTCAAAATCTCTGCTGGGTACCTTTTATCTTATGCCATCCATCTGACCACCACCATCAAGCTGCCTGCCAAACCCACTACTGCTGCTATGAATGACAATTGGTAAGATTGTTGAATAACCTGTTGAATCAGTTTGCAGGCAACAGCTCTTAACTACTTCTGGCCAGAAACAGTCTTGAGTCCAGGTCTAATCAGCTAAAATAAGTGAAATCGTTGAGGGCATGAAGGAGATTTAATCACTGGATCAGCTTATTATAAATGGTTGAATGTTCAGCATTTGACTGGGAAAGTTTCTCTTGCTCTAACATTTTTTTTCCACTGACTCGGCTGGTTATTTTATGGAAAAAAATCATTAATCAAGCAAATGAATCAAATCACCCAGACGTGAACAACATAATGCCTGCTTGTTTAAGAAAAGAATCTTAAATGTATTGTTTTAAGAAGTTATTAAAAATAATAAATTCATAGATGAGCTGTACTGCCTGACTGATAAAATCTTCTCCTTGGAAGGAACCAAAGCAACATGAAAAGAAAACAACAAAAGAGAGAGAGAGAGTGAAATTTCATGAGACTGGAATGTCTCTCCATTTATCTGTCTCGCCAATACATTAATCAGGCCTGATAAAAGGCTGCCAGCTAGCCGTGTTGCCAACATACACAGCAGACGATCCTAGCTGTTGTCACTGTGTGAATATTTACGATAACTCCTGTCCCCGTCTTGAGCTACCTTCCCGTAAAATCATTAACAGTAGTTCAAACAGGCCGGGATCAAGTCATCAATTTCAACTTGAGGAGGCAGTTGACTCTGATTATTGCTGAGCTGTTGTCCAAACCTATTGGTCAGGGGTAGCGGAGATAAAGAGTGAGCCAAACGCAGTGGAGAGGTGAGGATAAAAAGCTTTTAACCAGGTGACCAGGTTTGTTTTTGGTGCTGGACCTGTCACTAAACCCCTCCCCCACACAAAGTTGTCCAATCGTAGCTCGGAAACCTTAACGAGGCTGCACATTAAAACCATCAAAATTCTCTGTTTGTTCAGACACCATTCCACACACATATTCCTCCGCTGCGTGGCACCCAGTCCTACACACTATCAGAGTTTCAGCAAACTTTAGCAGTTGGTTTGCTCTTTATTGGATTTGGAGACATTTATACTCCATTTATACCGTGATAGAGCCACGTTCACCAAACACATCGATTCAATCTCATTTTAAAGTCTTTACTCTTGTAACGTTAAAGGGAAACAAACTGTCTAACGAAACAAACAAGAACCAAACCGGTTTATGATAGAATGTAATGTTTCCTTAACATACAACGGGAGTCCAGCCCCAAATGGCCCCCAGTGTGCCAAATGGTGTGTGTGTGTGTGTTAGTAAAAGTGCTGTATGAATGTGTGTCTGAAAGTGTAAAATCGCTATATAAATGCAGTTCATTTACCATTTTACCATTCATTTACAACACTAGGATTAACTTGCTTAACATGGCAATACAAGAACACTGCTGTTTATCTTCTCACTGTCCTGAGTGGAACATTTGTCGATCAGCAGCAGGCTTTTTGTCTGGGATCTGTTAGCCTTAGCAAAATATCCCGTATGCAGTTATCAAGTGCTTCAGACCCGTTTTACACGATTATCATTTTAAAACAACTTAGCTGGAAACGTTAAAAAGTCAGCTGACTCATGAAGCTAATATTAGCTCAATTAGCTCTCTAGCTACAGCTGATAAAATTCCAGTCGGTAAAATCAGTGGTCATGGGCTAAAAATAAGAAGCTGATGTTAACCACTGTCTGAGAGCAAGGAACGGATTGTTTTAAAAATTACTCCTAATTTTGATGGTAAAAAATCAGCCGCCATTATCGTCGTAAACTGCACGTGAGCAGTGCAGTGATCAGTTAATTGGACACCTTGCCCTTTCATTGACCGATTAACTGGTCCACATCTTAATTGCCCCAGGCCATCATGCACTTGACAAAGACTGCTTGTCACCTCCAATTTTCCATGTAAACACAGTGTTCACAGCCGCGTCTGACGAGAGCAGTTAATAAAGCACACTTGGGATTACAGCTCCGGTGTAAGTTTAAACCAGCTCATGGTTTCCACGTACCCGTTACATAATGTCCCTGTATTGAAGGATAGCAACCTGATTCTTTGCACCCTCCACTGTTTCCCCTCTTTGTATCTGGCAGCATTAATCTGGCAGCATCCCGGGCTTTATTACGTTACTTCATTCTAGACGTGTAGATTGTATTGCTAATTACACACATGCCTCTGTGTTGGGTTTCTCCACCCACAGAAAAATCTGCTGCTTTTGTATGCTTATGTTATTGCCTCACAGCAGTTGTTACATGTTTGAAAGAGAAAGACTGATTGGGGTTTTTAAT
Source organism: Toxotes lorentzi (assembly GCA_037833715.1). Classification (NCBI taxonomy): domain Eukaryota; kingdom Metazoa; phylum Chordata; class Actinopteri; family Toxotidae; genus Toxotes; species Toxotes lorentzi. Next base: position 24,818,820 of record JBBMJY010000001.1, on the reverse strand, counting down.
AGATTCCAAAATGATGGGAAATGCAACATAAAATAAGGATAACAGATCAATATTTACAACATGGTTTCCATGTTCCATACAACAAGGTCTCCTGTTGTGTGCGTTTACCTTTGGTGTACACAGAGGTACGTGTGGTCAAAATGTTGATTAAGTTTGCTGTCACACACAATCTGGGGCAACAGGGGATTACAGATTTGTTATGCCATTGGGAAAGGTAAGCATTTCAAAGATTTGTCATATCAAGTTGAGTTGGTTTTTTCCCCCCTCATTTTCCGGTGTGCTATCTAAAACCCCACAGCGCTGCAGCTTTTTATGAACAAGCTTGAGATTTGATTAAATGGAGCAGCTGCTCAACCATAAAAAAGTTTTTCTCTCCCACTCCCTGTGAGGATGAGCCGGTGAGCAGAGGACGGGCGCCCTGCTGGTCCCGTAAACTTTAGAGGGGCCGCAGATGCTGATCATCAGCTGTGGGAATCATGAAACACACACACACACACACACACACACACACACACACACACACACACACACACACACACACAGACATTAGCACGTGTCTGCAAAACCACTGAAGGGTAAAGTCAGGCATGCAGGAGTCATCTATTGTAAAATACAATGTAAACATCTAGCTCTCTGGACAGATACCAGGAATACTATCAGTGCATCAGCTCCCATAAATTAGCATGAATTTTATAATTGAAGCAAGTCCTCAAAAAAAACTGTTTGAAAAAGGATTAGAAAAAATGGAAAAGCAATAAAACTAATGCTGCTGCTTCCCAAACTCAGTCTCTTATGTAAAACACGTTAGGTGTGCTACAAACATCCTATGATACAGGATACTTGGTTTAATTGGTGATACAGGTGAGCACAGGTGAGCGGAGAGAAAAGCAGATAATGTTTATGGAAAGCATCATGTCAACATGAAGTGTTAAAGAAGAGAAGAGGAAAAAGTTTGTTGGTTAAACATAATTAAAATGTCCAAATGCTCCTAAAGATGTTTGTTTTGTTTTGTTTTGTTCAAATTGTTGAAATATGACCTGCTTACCACTGGTTGATCAGATATGAGAGAGCAAACAAACCCACAAACAAAAAAAACAAAGTTTATTTTTGTTTATTTTTTGTTTTGAACTTCAGATGTCTCAAAACCTTAAATCACAGTGTCCAAGTCTCTGCTCAAACGCTGTTCTCACATTTTTAAATCAGCATCGTTTACGCACCAAACACGCAAAAGCAACGATACAAGGCCTTACTGTGCTACTCATCAGGTTTGTTTAATGTACATGCATCACTGTTGTTTGGAAATGGTCTAAGCGTGTTAGCTGTAATCACTGAAACATGCTACATGGAGGGTAAACAGTGGATTTTGGCATAAAATTGTACACTCACAAACTTTAATGATGTTTACACAAGGAGCCCATTAGAGTCATATCAGCCGGTCATATCAATGGTGCAATACGTTTGCACTGTAAAAATAACAGCACATATGAAGCTCATCATCTTAATACAAAAGAACAACTGAAGTACTTTAGCTTTTCTCAGTCAGCACAGTGTGTTCGCCTGTCACAATAATTATCGACTGATTGATTAGATTTTCCTCTGTGTTCCCATCGCTCCTCTTTGGATCAGTGGCAGTCAGAACTGCAATTAAATGCCGACCGCGTGCCGCTGAAACTGTTTGTCTAAAAATACCTCGAGCTAGTCATGATGAGATTAGACAACAGACAAATTCTCCTTCCTGAAAACCAAGGTCTCGTGTAGGACAAGCAAAATCTGATGACATGGGGATGGTGGGTTCAGGCAGTGCGTCACACTAATGTGCAGTCATTGTCTACATTATATGACATCGGGCTGGATGTGACATGACACTTGGGCAGTTACTAATTTTGCAAAGCACATTTAAATTTCGGCCCCTCTGCCCCATTTTAATATAGAAGATGCAGTACGACTGCAGTCCACAGTCACTATGAAGAAACTGAACTTTTACAACAACTTCAGAGCTTTTTTCAATCCCCCCAAAAAATCTGCTCTCTGGACAAACATTGCTGAATAACGTCAGCCACATAACAGGGGTAGGGGTTTTAGAGAGGCTCTGACTAATGATGAGTCAAATTATGTACATTATTCATGTGGACCTGCTATATTAGGCCACTGCATACATCTCATGAAGCCTTAACTTTTGCAAAAAAAACATCCTACAACAAATTTCCTGTTAGATTTTGATTCCTTATGAACATCGGACGGGAACGTGTTAAAGCAGCAGCAGTGTGGAGGTGTGTGTGTGTGTTTTATTTTGAATTGTTTTTTCTCAGGCTGAGTCTAGAAGATGTTTTTTATCTAATTTAATGTTAAGGAATATTATTAACTAAAATGAAAAGGCCATTAACGAATGCTGTTTCTATTGATTCAAATGACTATGTGCAATGTGTATAGACAAAGTTGCAGAGAATAATGATCAACTCTGCGTCTCTGTGGTGCCTTCTAGCCTCGTTTAGCTGATTGTTTTGGTTGCACAGGCTGCAGTTTGACTACATGGTTCCAGCTTACTGCTCTCATCAACCCCATTTACAGCAAACAAGCTCTGGTTAACAAACAGCAGAAAGATACCAACTAGAGTTACCAACTAGCTAGTGAAGAAGGTCATAGTTAATGGAGAGCAAAGCAAAGCCAAGGAGAGAAGAAACACTGGATTTACATTCATCAGGTGGATAGATACAGTCTGATGGGATTTTGTTTCTTGTCTACTGGAAGTGTAAATAGGAAACTGCTTGAAAACACATTAGTTATACCAACCTAATAATATACTTTGTCAAGGTTTTGGACCTGGCAGCATAATCTGGAGTTCTTCTTCTTCCCCCGATGGCTAAAAATCTGTTAATGCAGCTTTAAATTAGTTCTCCTGAAAGGTACAGCAGTTGAACAGCTGGGAATCGGGGATACTGACATGCAGTGCTTACAGTCTGTCAGTCAGTCAATCATTCAGCACACATTGTCTCTTTCTGACTGAGGGATTCATGCACAACAAAGGGCATGGGACAAACTATTTTACACCAGCCTTACAAGCTGATCAAACCAGCTGACAAACAAGTTGTCCACTGAGGAACTTTCCAGAGATCTGTTTAACTGTCAGCGCCTGTCTCAAGGCACTTCAGCTTCCCTCACGCCAGCACCAAAATGTGTTTCATGAAAAAAAAAAAGGAAATGGGATTTCCAGTTAAGGCGAGTGTAGAGTGTTCTTACAAACAGTGAACTGTACATTAACTGTACTCAATTTGCTACAACTGACTAACCTTGTCTACAAAACCTTTGTGTCTGCAGTTAGATGGAAATCTCAGTGCACTGAACAGTACATTGATTCTTCATCACCCACAATATTACGCTGCACAGTCTTGAATGCGAGTGACAGTCTCCCCTCTGCTTGTGTCCTTTTCTCCAAAACCTGTTTGGTTTTCTTGCGTTTTCTTTCCCCCTTAGTCTGTTGCATATCAGCAGCTTGACAAAATGTTTCTGTGATTACATCTTACACAGTTTGATAACGCTGTCAGTAAGTAGTATGTCACCATTACCTAACAGACATTACAGAGACGTGGTAAATTACGCATTTGTGGAGCTACTGAACAGAGACATCTTAGGTTTAAATTCAGGTCAAAGCAGGGAATTATTCATTGACAGGTACAGCTGAACATCGGAGAGTTTTTTTCCACGAGCTCTAGACAGCATGACCACCGCTGGCGTTAAATGCTGATAGGTAATATCCAGTTATGTAAGTGTCACATGTGAGTTGACATCAATTACAGTCAGACGACCTCAGGTTTCACCCCGTGGTCAGTCTAGGTCGGCGTGGACACGGAAAACACAAATCCAAGATGAGCCTGGATCAGGGAGGTGTCTCCTCCTGTATTGATCACTGTTATGTAAAGTTGAGTTCAGCTCTCCAACATTAAAGCTTTCTTAGCTTTTGTCCTGACTGAGCAGCGTACGTGTTGGAAAATGGCTGCCATGACCAGACCTCTACAGACCTCGTCTCCCACTCATTCTCTCTGCTCTCCTGCTTTGGAGTGACTAGATGCTTTTATGTGGAGTGACTAATGCTCGCTCCAAAGGGCCTGGGGTGTATCTCACTGTGTGTGTGTGCATGCATGCGGGTATGTGCATTTGTGTGTGTGCGCACGCAAATGCTGTATGCAACCAATCAGCGAGCTTACATGAAGATGAGTCAGTTTCATGGTCCGCAAAGACCGAGATCCCCCACACACACTTCATCTCAATCCATGCAAATGGTTTGATTTGTAATCGGGCATAGGAGTTACTGTGTACCATAACGCTGTAGTGCCAATTCATGCGCATTTAAGGACACTGGGATGAGAGTTACAGTGAGAGGAGGAGGTTGGAGGTGAGACTGATGAGTGCAGATTGCCACAAACAATAACATTCACTGTGCGACTGTTTTATACTCAGAAATAATGTTGTTTGCGTGCCCATTATTACAAGAGTGACTGGTTTTATTGTTCCTTCTGCTCCTTCATCTGTTATTCTGTTAATTATTATTTGAAGAAAGCTTCCAAGCACCTGTTTAACGAGTGCAGATGCTCACCTATAGGGTATCGAGAAACTCCTCACCGTTTTCCTTCCACAGTAATTCTTTTTTGTGTGTGTGTGTGTGTGTGTGTGTGTGTGTGAATTCACACATTGCATCATTATGTAGGTGGGGCTGCACAGTGGCTCTGTGCTTAGCGCCATCGTCTCATAGCAAGAAGGCCCTTGGTTTGGGACAGGTAATGAAGGGATGGATGGCTTATGTAGGTGATTTACTCAGCAGATACTGGTTTGAGATGGAGAGCACATCACAGTTACAGTGTTTGTGTATTTTCAGCACTTATGCTGTTTCTCTCTGATTTCATCATGTTTCATTAGATGTTCTTGAAGCTCATATTTTCTTAACACCTCAATAAGGTAACTGTTGACTGGTTAGACAAGGTTAAAGAAGCTTGATACAAGAAACATCACGGCGGGTTTGCGCGTTGCCTCTGTCACCTACAGGGCACTGTCACTGTAAACAGAAACAGAGAGCTGAGGGGAAGGAAGAGCCTTTTACAAAGATTAATTCAAAGCAGCAGCTGGCCAGCGAGTGAATCACTGCAACTGAAATATCTACCAACCAATTCTGACACACTTAAACCCTCCAGAATGTTTGTTCTCCATATCGGTTTTTCAACTCTGTCTCCAAGAAATTATCTTTCTATACTACTTACTTGTTTTCCCAATAATGTGATGGGAAACGTAATTGCTGCCTGGATTATTTTCAGCGCTGTTTTGCTTTTGTTTTTTGGCGAAGGAAGTGCTACATTTCATTACTGCACAGAGGCCGTGGAGAGGGTGCTGGGGTGCATGTTTGGAGTACAAAGGACAGCATTTTGACTCCAGAAATGAAGGTTTGAGCAAGTGTTGGCGAAAAGTGAACCAACTAATCATTTCTACTGATGTTTTTGCCAGTTTGATGTGTCTGGTTTGTGCTGGTACGTAATGCTTCCAGGAAACAGCCATGTGCTGCACAGCATTGTCTGACATGACACAATCTCAGGGTTTCACTTGAGTTCTGTGTGACAATGTGTAGCTTGCTTTAAGCAGTGCAAGTGGTGACTGACTGACATGTTTTCCTGTCAGTGCTTACTGTACCTTACTCCGTTCAGTGCCACAAACCCACACATACTAGACTCACTGCACACAACACTTCATGTGCACAGGACTCGACAGATTCGTTCATGCACCAGAGACTACAGATAAGACTCAGTGCTTGTTAGCCTGTGGATATTACTCCTGATTCCTGCTCCTGCTTTTTGATTTCATAATTTAGCAGTTTATGATATTTTGGGAGGATTCTGAAGCATGTTGTTTTACTTCCACTTGATACTGGCATATCATGTTAGCGTGCTCTGCACTTACAATACTTGAAGTACTCGATACATTTAGGGGTCTGCACTGAGGGAAAATAACAATCAACAATCCTCCCGGCGTTAGTTTGAGCCCTGAGTGCCCACTCGTAGTTAGATTCAGGCAATGAAAGCACTTTGGTTAAAGCTGGGGAATGATCGTGGTGTTAATGTTAAAATAAACACTTCATATCTCACGCTTCAAGTCACTGTTGACTTTTTGTGAATTAAACCAAAGCCAAACTCTTTCTCTAGCTTTAACCAAGTGCTGTGAGTGCCTAAACACAGCTGCAAAAACAGAAGTATGCTTATTCGCTCTCTTGCCAAGGGTCAGATGAGAAGACTGAGACCACTCTTATGTCTGTTTAATATAGCCGACATAAATGCTGATTTTGCAAACTGGATGTGCTTTAAAGATTTTAAAATGTCCCCAATTTGTAACGAGTGAAATATTCTATTCTATATATGGTTAGTTTTCTGTTGTTCTGATCAGTTTTACATCCAGACACTGTGGTTAAAGGCCACAAGTGCCGTAGAACAAACATACTGATGGATATGAAACTTTATATTGCACCAGGATCAATATGAAGCATTTGGACAGAACAGTGGTGGGGTGGTGTTTGAACTGAGCCACAGGTCCTGGACCTCTGTGCACGTCTCTGGTGCTGGTTGAAATTTCGCTTTAGCTGCCTCGTTTGCTCAAATAACTTCTTCCGACTTCTGCAAATATCTGTCGAATGTAAACGCGAGACCTGTGTGATTCACCAAACTGCTTGACTGTTTCCCTCAGTGGGTCATCGCAGCCTCCCTCCCTGTTCTCCTCTTTGATCACACACACTCCTTACACACAGCACCCACCCTCCCACTGGCTTCCTCAGTTTCTGCTTTCCTTTTGATTTCATTTACTGCAGTAGGTCGGTTTTAATTTATTTATGCAGCTTTACCTCTCATTCAGATAATTTGTTATCAGGCCTTTCTGCTCCGTGTGTCTCTCTGCTGATCCCATCCAATTTGGATCCAATTAGTGTGTTCCTGATGGCCTCTTCTGAGGTGAGACCTGTGGTTATTTTTATTTTCTGTGCTGATATATGTAAATTAATAACCTCTAAATGAGGCTTAGTGGTCACTGCATTAATGCCAGTGTGGATCAGGTTTTTGTTAGATGGAGTTTTTAAATGTATGAGTATGGTTACAGTTTCATATATTTGCCATGAAATCTCTAAAAGTTTTAGATGAATTCTTGTGTTCTTTGCATGTCGATACTGTGAAAGTTGAAGGATACATATCATGCGACTGTGGAATGGGGGACAGAGCCATTTTCAGTGGATGAAATCATAGCTAACTGAGCTTTCTTTGTGTTTATTTTGGTTATTCTCTCTCATGGATCTGATATCAGTTAATGATATGTCAGGATGCCAATACAAAGCTGCTTGTAATGTTTTTCTAAATAGTTTTGATTTTATATATTTAGTAGTTGATTTTGTAAATGCTATGACATGTTATCAAAACATGACGTGGTAATAAATCTCCCAGCGGACCACTGTTGCCAATTTTGGCTTCGCTCAGACCTCAGGGGGTGAAAAACGTCTTTATGTTCAAGGGACTTTGCAGTTTCATTTTCCTTGGGCCAGGTCCACGCAGCTATTTTGGAAAGCTCTCGCTGACGTCTGTTGGATTATGCAGAGAAACCACAACGTCCTCTTTTAGGATTTTTGTTTTACTTCTCAGGCCACTAACAGTAAATCCTTTCTCCCTGCAGCCAGCTCCTGGTTTTATACAGTCGTGGTTTTCTGTCTCTTCGTTAGACGTTCGAGTCTGCAGATTTAAATTGCTGCCACAGAACAGAACTGATGGAAAATTCCATTTAATTTTTACTGTTAACAAATGGTTGATATGTTGATTTTATTTCCTGCAGCCACAGTATCTCTCTGTGTGGGCTGGAGATCTTCTGCACACGCTATCTGGTGCACAGAAAACAGAAAATGAAACCGCACTGTTCTGTTTTACTTAAATGTTAGACAACAGTCATAACAAATAACCACACAGTTACAAGTGAATACATTTTTATATCATTCCTATAGCATTATTCAGATGATACCACCAGCCTGTGTTTTTAATACACCTCAGGACGACCTCTATACTTCAGATGATACAGAATTTTATAGCTTTTATAGTCAATGGGTTTGCAACAATCTGTGGATCTGCTCACAGCAGTGAGGTAAATAAGTCTCAAGTCTGTCAGAATTCAAAGTTCAGTGGTGTGGTCACTAAGTAAAGTCATTCTAGTTAACTAGTAGCTTGTAATGGAGTAGTTTTTTTTTTCAGATGTACAGTAACATTTTGGCATTATGATGGGTGCAAACAAACATGAACAACAAATGTGGCACTGCCTTTATTTGAAATCACTGTACAAACATCTTCATTACCTGTACTTGTCAGTGTGTCACTAAATTCTTGCCAAATTTTAGCCAACTTCCAGTTGTTCATTTAAATTTTTTTTTAAAATTAGATTCATGAAGATTAAACTGAGAGTGAATAAATAACTGATCATTCAGATGGTGGATTAATGAAAGAAAGAACAAATGAATAAATAAGTGATGTATAAGAAAGAATGAATGAGACTACTCAATCAGTCAACAACAATTAATCAGCCAGCAACAATTAATCAATCAGTGAATGAATGACTAAACTTGGGAAAGCAAAAACTAAAATTAATTTAAGAATGAATTAATGTTGAGTCAGTGTATGAAAGGAAGAAGGTAAATAATGAGTGAGTGAGCGTGAATGAATTATAGAGCTGATGAATGAGTGAGTGAGTGCTTTGGTATTCACTGATCAGCTTGTGAATGAAAGAATGAATCGGTGGGTAAGAACAAAGGAATAAATGAATGAATGAGTCAGTAGATGAGTTTGTGAATGAAAGAGGAGTCAAGTGATGAATGGATGAGACTCAGTAAGAGTGAATGAAAGAAAGAAAGAGTGAACGAGAAAATGAGAACTGTGACTTGCTTTGTATCTAAACAAGTTTGACAACCAGTTTAATTAAAACTATTCAAACTATATGAATTCATATGAGCTTCAGAGAAGTGTGAATGCTCATTAATTAACTGATATTAATAGACTGTCTTCTAAACTGCTTAAATCACACCTAGCATACTGTAACACACGTTATCGTACTCTGCTGTCACGCATAAGATAATGTTGTTTTTCATTATTTAAACACGTTATATTCAGAACCCAATCCTTCCTCTCAAACTGAGATCCCTCTAGACACAACGAATCGTTTTTTCTTTCCTTCTGGTGCAGTGTGTCAGCATGTGGGGAAAGACATATTATTAGTTATCTCAGTGTTTGCCTCTGTGGGTTTCCTGTGAGCTAATTGGAGCCCTCCCATGTGTCCCAGCTGAAAAACTGCATGTTTGTGGTTAAAAATAGGTACAGCATTTCCTGCTGTGCCAGGGACAGGGTTTGTTTCAAAAAGACCCCACCTTGGTTCTGCTTGTTAATTCTAGTGGTAGCTGCTGCATCTAAAATCGTGCAATCATGTACAAATGCAAACAAAACACAATGCACACTGTAATATTCAGAAAAGGAAGTATTGTATAGTAACATTTGTTGACCGAATAGTCATTTTTATTCCAGTTCGTAAGCTGATGTAAAAGTGGGATTAGACTCAGTGTTTGGAAACTGAAAACTCACTGTGAATAATAAACCAGACTTTAAACACCATGTTTTTCTTACACTATATTACTAAGTAATGCGCCCGTCACACAGTATCATGGCTGACATTTTATCACATGTAATGCCTGTCAGCAGGATTTTCTGAAATGATTCCTAACATAATGAATATTAGCATCTGTGTGAAGGAGTATCCTGGTGCATATGAGCTTGAACATTAACTGTGACAGGAGGTTTGAGTACTGTAGGGAAATGCCTATTCAAAATGCAGTCGGGGCACGGACACTGACAGAGCAGATGTGAACCGCTGATACAAGGTTTTCCACTGCAGACTATTTGATTTTGGTTAATATTTCATTATATTTTTGGTTCCCTTTAGTTTTCCTCCCAAGCTCTACTGAAATTTTCAAAGACAAACTCTGACAAAAAAAAAAAAATGAGGTTGCTTTCAAAAATAAACCCATTCATACCTTTCATTTATCAGGTAAGTTGATTATCAGAGAAAAACTGAAATCAAATCAATTTTTCTCATGACCATGGCCATTCAAAGGTATTTGGCATGTAGGTTGTTCCAAGCATCTTGGGGAACTTCCCACAGTTCCTCTGTGGACTCAGTTTGTCTCAGTGCCCTCTGTCTCTTCATGTAATCCCAGACTGACTGCATGATGTTGGGATCAGGGCTCAGTAGGGCGGCAGACCATCTGCTGCAGGACTCCTTGTTCTCCTTGTCACTGAAGATAGTTCTTTATGACTCTGGCTGTATGTTTGGGCTCGTTGCCACGCTTCAGAATAAATTAGGGACCAACTGAATGTCTCCCTGATGGTACTGCATGAGGGGTAAAACTCTAAACCTCTAAAGTTTCAAAAACTTTTGCACTCAATGAGATTTAATCTCCTTGGAACTACCAATCAATCTGCCCTCACGACTCTATTAAAGACAGATTTTAGGATGTGCAAAGGAGAGAAAATATTGAAAATTATTATTTTTTTCAGCTATCTGAGACTGACACTGTGTTCAGTTAGACCTTTCTTCTGCAGTGGTAGAGTTAGCATAGATCTGGCAGTGAAAGTCTGGCACACTGAAGGTGATGCATTTCGCACTGTGTTACAAATTTTGTGTATCAAAATCAGGCATAAACCCAGTCCGCTTTTGTAGGCGGCACACTTCCATAGTGTCAGATTCAAATAAACTATAACTTTAACTCTGTGGGGTCTTTTCAGTCACTGTTTATAATATGTGACATCTGCGCAGCACACATACTCAAAAAGTCAAGTCAGGTACTTGCTTTACAGTACTGACTTCTTACAAACTTTAATAAGGAGATCTGAGGCAGCAGTAAGAGGGACAAAATGGCCAGGACCCCAGATGGTTAACTATGACCTGACACGTTTTATCTTCTGGCAGATTTAGTTGCAGAATACTAATATTATTTAATATTTTTTCATCACTAAGGTGATGCACTGGTGAGATGATATAATACAATACAGGAAGTCCAGTTTGACCAGTAGATGCAGGAGATGTTAGACACTAAAACACTGGCAGAGGTTTCTAGGAAGGATTTTACGAACCTGGAAAGTTCCATTTAAATGATCGTGGGATAAACAGTACAATTACACTAATGACATTACAAAGTGCAGGAGGTTGCTGGATGACCTCACATCACATTTAGCCAGGTTCAACGTTTGTGCAGAAACCTTCTGCATCAGCATCAGACGTGCTGTTTGTCGCAATTTACTTGACTTTCAGCAGCGTATCTCAAAAAACCCCGAACCAATCTTCTTTGAAAATGTAGTGGGCAGACGGGCTTTACTTTTCTTTTGTTACTGAGTGCGATCAATTAGATTTTAGTGGAGATCTGGATCACTGAGGTGTGCACTTACATTTATATCAATCTAACAGACAGGAATCCCATTTTAAATTCCAAATGTAATCCATACAGGTCCCAGAAACCTTCAGATGTAAGTGACAGGTATGATGTCTTCAGATGAGGGGTTTGTACTTTTTGCCTCTTCTCTTATTTATTTATATATTTTTGTCTATTGTTATCAGACCCTCTCCCTGAGCACACCAGCCTCTCCCCGGGTGTCAAGACTTGATCAATTGGCTCCATGTAATGTTATTCCGGCGTTGCATTCCCATGCATTATGTTGAAAACACTCTCTCTGAGGATGGGGTGGAGGGCACCATAAGTCATAAGACAGAAACCTGTGTTTGGGGTAAATGTAATCATTGTCATGGCAACAAGGACTGGAATCTCTGATAGGGGCTATTTGTCTATGGAAAACACTATTCTCAAGTGGATGTGTGTGTGTGTGTGGGGCCATGTGTTTGAGTTTTGGTTAAGTGTATGTGTGTGAACATTTGCGCTTTCTGTAATTCTGCACTTGTTTTTTCCATGTCTCACCCTCAGTTTGGAAAATGTGTGTTTTGCAGAGCAGAGTTTTTCCAAACAGAGCCCTGGCAAACAGGAGGACTTTTAAAAAAATATTATAATATATGAGCGACTTTCTTATGTGACTCAATCTGCTGCACATTCTGGAGTGAAACTCAGCTGCTAAACACCAAAAAGAAACCTTATGATATCAGTAACAGTTCAGGGTCTTGGCTGTCGTGCTGCATGCTGTTTTTAAGTGGCTCTCTGTAACAGCTGGGAAGCAGGGTTTAATCCACAGTGCGGGGCTGAATTATACATTATACCGTGAATGTTACACCATGTCTATTTAAATGCAGTGCTTGTCCTGTCTCCTCGGCCTACACTGTTTCTGCAGCTACTCAGCTGTAGATGCCACATGAAGAGGGAGAGTGTGCAGGAGGAAAAATAACAGCTACTTCAGTATTATATGCAGATTTTTCTCTATGCTTCTACAGCAAGTTTCATCTGTATGTGTATAATGATGTGCTGTATCCTTTATCTCTTTTTTCACTCTCAGGTTCACTCTCAGGTTCAGGTTCTCAGTTTTTATGTGTCCTGTTTAAGGGGCAGGGGAGTTATGCACATTTTGTGGACTTTCAAGATGCCCTGAATTTGTCAGTTTTTGTCAGTGTTGCCAATTTAGCACCTTTTCTCGCAAGATTTACCAACTTTTCAGACCCCTTTTCTGACAAAAAACACCTACCCACACCAAGCGACTTATTGATAAACCTTAGCTACTTTCCGTAGAGGAGAGTCGCCAATGTTGCCCTGCAAGCGCGACGTTGGGCTTCCCCTCGCATCACATTCAGCTGACATAGACATGAATAAGCTTCTAACTTTCCTTCTAAGCCATAATTTTACAAGTAAATTAAGCCAAAATCACAGCACAGCCGTTGTCTTTAACTCATGTGTGTGGCGATTTGGTCAGACGACGTTGAGGTTAGAAAATCAGGATTTTAGCAGAGCAGAGCAGCAGCGTGGAAAAGGAGGTGACTGCTGATTAACATGTAGTCTTAATGGGTCGTGTTTCAGTCACTGTTCCAGACTGTTGTCTGACAACAGAAACAAAAACATGTAAATGAGAACAGCTTTAATGGGAATTCAGCTGTATCATATTACTGTATATGTGAGCCGAGAGTAGGAAAGGAGCAAACAGATAATGGGCAGTCCAGCCATATACTAGGCTTTGACCTGGTCATGTTGCTCTGTGCTGCTGCATCATACGTGCCAGTACTGTCCTTCTGGAAGACTGTAACAATATTAAGCGATGGTTTATTGTTTTCTGCTGGTTTTTATACAAATATGCTGCAGCTGAGCTGAGAACAGCTTTGGATCATTTGTCATCCATCCTGCCTACTACCTACTTAAATTCCACACAATGAGGTTTGATTACATGTCCACAGAAGGCAGATAACAAGAACTCAGAATCACTACCAGGTGTGTTTGTGTACCTGCATGCATTTGTCTGAAAAGTTATCGATTTACGGATCACGTTTATGTAGCCAATGGGGTGAGTCACGTAAAATGATAATGAAAAAACAAAACCAAAAAAAAACAATCATAGGGCTGTATTAATTGCTGTATTAATTGTTGCAATTGGAAGCCTGACATTAATCATATTTGACCAGAGAACTATTTAAAAAAAAATGACTCAAAACAATAAATCCATTATCAGAATAGCTGTGGATTAATTTTGTGGCACTAATTGCAGACTGACTTGTCATTGCAGCTCTACATATTCACCTTGTTATGCGAGAATCTAGAATTTTCACTTTAGTGTCTGGTTGGTGGACCACAGAAGCTGGGGTTGAGTGCCATGAATCCCTGCTCAAACTAAAACCTGCTTTTTGTATCTGAACTGAGAGGCTCTCTTAAATCCCCAAACCACATTAAAGTGTAACACACACACACACACACAAACACACACACACAGATGTCATTTAGAGCATGTCACCTGACAGTCATAGCACACCATGGAAGTCCCTTATGCTAGGTTTGCAGAAAAGCAAATAGTTTCCACAAGGTAGAGGGTAGAATGAAGAGCAGCTAGGGAGCTAAGTTACAGATGACGTTAGACTGTAAATAATCAAAACAATAATTTTCTTAGCAGGTATCCTCATCCTCTCTGCTACTTTCTGCCATGATTCAGATTCTCCAGTCCCAACAGGATCGGAATTCAGAGCTGCACTTTTCCACCATCAGCCTTCATAGCAAAATTGTCACCACCATAACTGTAGTCTCTTGTTAATGTGACAATCCCATTGGACACGGGTCACGGAGGTCAGCGTATTGGAGATCAAAGTTCAGTTCAGTTTAATTGAGGGGAAAAAAAATTGGAAAAGCAGCACCACTAACACACAGCTGCCCTGTTCATTGGAAATAACAGCGTTGTTCTGCCAGTGTTGAACTCTGGTGTGAAAGTGCTGCCACAGACAGAAGAAGTAGTCATGGTAGAGTGGCCAGAGAGTGCCCGAGCAAATGTGACTGCTGCTTTACTGGAGAGCTGACATGCACTGACACTGGAAGACGAGACAGTGGTGTATCCCGACTTGTGAAGTTGCACAGAAAACTGTGGATGAGTGTGCTTTCAAGTGAAGATACACAGTGCAGAGACATGTTGCCCTGAGGTGCCTCTGAAGGAAATCACTATCAGATTAAAAAAAAAAAAAAAAAAAGAATCATTAATAATTTTGAGAATACTGTTCAGCACAGATTCTGCACAGAAGGATTCACTTTTGAGTCCAGACTGAGGTTTAATGACAGTCCGGGAAGCTGGCCCATAATCAAGCCAGTAATCACGCTTACCTTTATACCACTGCAATTAACCTCAAGTGTCTAATCAAGCAATATTCGAGCACAGAGAGAAAGACCTTTTCCAGTGGTTCTCATCAGCTATTCACAAACCCCCCCCACACACACACCTTTTCTCTCTCGTTAATGAAGTCCAAATGCCTGAATCAGCTGCCTTGACCAGACGCCAAACAATTCTATCTTTCTGCTTTCACAGCAAAAGAAAATGATCACATTAATTTTTTTCTGATATTCAGGGTATAAATCCAGCATTATGCGTGCAGATAACCAAAAGTACAAACACAGGAGCCAGTTGCTGTGACTGCATTTACTAAATATACAGCTGAAAGAAAGATGTAACAGACCTTACAGCTAAAAAATTAACTGAGTGCCTGCCCTTTACCAACAGAAGAGCGGCTGGCGTGTCTGTATACAGTGCATCCAAACAAACTCACGTTGTTTTAATAAAGACGTCAGTCAATAATTGGCTCTTTTCCATCATGCCATAAGCCATCAAAATCTTCTTTCATACTACGCATGGCTCAAGTATAGTTTCCACACAACAGCAGGACACAGTGAGGTCGTGACCTTGCCGCTGGAGGTGGGCAGACGGTTGCCAGCTCAGCATGGCCAGTCATAATCATGACACTGAAGCACTAGCAGTGTGTGTTTTTAGGTTCTTTGCCATAGTTGTCAACCAACAAATTACCAACAAATATGAGGCTGTCTGCCGACTTTGGCACAGCATATGTGCCAGGTCCAATCCGTTTAAACTTGACTTTTTGAAAAAGTGACAGCCCTAATTCATACTCCTGGATTATTATGATCATGCTGATGCAGGTATTGTCTCAAGGGAGCCAGAGTCCCTTGAAGGAGTGGTAGCAATTATAGACTGTACCGTACAGAATGAGGTGGTGGAGGTAAAAAGAAGTAGGAGGGGTTGTGAAGAAAATAAATCTGTATGAAAGATGTTTTTTTTAAAATGAGAACGGGAGGATATCTACAAAGAACAGTTCAAAGGGACTGAGGCGTTTGTGAGGAGCTGCATCTCCCTCAATTTCATGAAACAAGCACAATGTTTTAAGTGCAAATACAGTATGTGCACAGAAAGTCAGAGAAATACTTTTTTTTTTTAAACCATGAAAGGATTATGTGAAGGAGGCACGACTACAGAAAGACAGTGGTTTGACATTGAAAGAGTGTGATGGTAAAACTGCAGGATAGCTGATACTATACTCAATTATCAATAATTATCTGAATTTGAGCTTCCCACTTAATTCATGCAACACAACAATACTGAATAGCCTGCAGCCTGGGAAAATGTTTCTCCTTCAAAAACCGCTTGGCTTATTATAGTATTAGTTATGATAAGTGCTTCTCCTGTTTCGAGCAGAAACAGAAAAGTAATGTTACTAATAAATGTGAAAATATGCATTCAGCGCTGCGAACAGATTAAGTGCAAGCACAGCATTACTATCATTTTAAGCAATCCATTCTTGACAGGGACTGAATAAATCAGTGTTAGGTAGACAATACTACAATGTATAGAACACTGGTTACCAATGTGGGAGCTGGGGTCCGAGGATAAATCTGAGGGTCACAAGATGGTTAAAAGGAAAAGATAGAAAATTAAAAACTCTGTGTGAAATTGACTAAGATGATTCTTCTATGTGTAAGGTAACATGAAGCTGTGACTACACATCAGTTTATAGATCTAAGTGGAGATGTCACAGCACCAAATCTGTGTGCTTGTGCAAATTTTAAAATTGTACCAGTAAGAAAAATTGTATTTTTTACTATTTTCTGACATTTTATTTGAAAATGACAACAACTGTCAGTTGTAGCCCCAATTGCTTTGACGGTTTATGAAACTGCTTTATTACAATGCATCAGCCTCATCAGCACAGACGCACCATCACATGCAACTTGTCTAACTCATGTAAAACACACAAACTAAATAGATAACATAGATAATGATTTTTCTCCAATTTCTTCTTTTTTTTGGGGGAAATACTGAACACATGAAACAACCTTTGGAGGAGTTGATTCTTTAGTTTAGTAGTACTGCTCACAACTCTGTGACTATAACTTGTGATGAAGGGTCACGAGTAGACATGGCTTAATTTTAAAGGGTCACAAGCCAAAAAGGTTAGAAACCGCTGCTATAATCTAATACAGATGAATAAAATCCTCTCCCCTCCAGGTAACACACAGATGTGACCACTGCTATTTTTATCCCCAAAATACAACTTCAACACGATATGCAACAACTGAACCGTTGTCTCTGCGTTCGGGTCACAGTACGACAGATTTAATATCACTGTACTGTGGCCTGCTGTGGATTATTGCTTCATTATTCATCCTTGCAAATTGCCAGTTGCAGTGTTGAGGTGAGCTGAGTCAACCCAAACAGGTGAACAGAGCCAATGTGTGAGTTATGGTACTCATGTTCATTTTTACAGATTTGTAATAACTAAAATATGTCAAGTTGCTTTGCACGTACTGTTATTTCTGAAGCTTGTATATGAAGTGCTCAATCTGGAATGATCATGAGACCGGAAGTATCCCTTTTTCTGCACCATCTCAGTGCCAGGCATGGACAGATGTGTCTGATGCATGACCACAGTAGCCCATTTAGGAAAAAAAAAAAGAAAGAAAAAAGTCGTCAGTTGGAGAGAAGACATTAAGAAGTGGGCCATCTGGGAAAGAGCCAACATTTGTGGGAAAGCCTTGTGCACGGGCTTTGATTTCTGCTAGAAGAAGAGTGAGGTTGCCATGTTTGGTCTCAAGATGTTTAAAAAAAGAAGTCAGACTGTACTTTAACTGGATTTCCAGGTTGCACATTTTACATTTTACATTCCCAGTAAAATGAAAGGGCAGAAATGAAAAGCTTACTATTAACTTAAGCTGAGACTTGAGAGCGACGTTGCTGATTAAGATTTTCTTGTAAAAGAAGGTAAATAGAGATTTCTGAGAGAGGCATGATTTAGGGCAGACAGGAGAGAGAGACGCAGTGGGAGATGTGACGGACAAATTAATTTAGTTTGACAAGACACAGTATTGTGGTCCAACCATGGGAAGACTCAGCAGATCACACCGACAGAGCAAAACGTGGCTACAGCACCACGGTAACTCCGTGACAGTTGGTTGTTGGTTTATTGTGCCAGTTTAATACCTGTACTAATGCAGCCTCAGAGACTGAGTTGACCTTGGATCACACAGTTTGTTGTTTTGACTCGTGTGTCGGCCATTTCCACCAAACACAATTAGCTGCTGCTTTCAAACATATTGGACAACTGCGATTGTGGATAAAAATGCAGTTTCTGAACCACTGAGTGGGTCATTATGGCAGTTTATGGCTGTAAAAAAAACAGCTGTCAAATCAGCGTTTGTTTTTTCTAATGGCTGGTAATTATCTGAAAGTCAGTGATTCAGAGTTGAGTCTCTGTAGAGGCTCAGGCCCCTGTTCTCTTGCCCTTTGCGGCTGTGTCCTTCTCCACCGCTTTCTTTTGCTCTATCTGTTTAATTGAGAAGCTGCATACCTCTCTCACTGTCTGTGCATGACTCTGACACTGTGCAGATGCTGAATGATGTCTGGACTGACAAAGCCAAACGTCTGCTATGCCAAGACGACTGGGAGTTTGGTCACAAAAGGGCAACGAGGGCAAAACCATCAAACCATGTTTAGGCGAACCTCACCACTGGTGCTCAGCTGGTTATTAAGTCATCAGCAGCAATCAATACTGATTTTTGCTTCAGATTTATAAAGCTGAGAATAGAGATGATTTTTTTGTTCACACATGGGCAGACATGGTATCCACTCCCACAGTTAGCCACACATGGATGTACCTACTACTTTATTAACTCCTCCTGCACTGCAACAAACAATGGGCAGTGAAGAAGAAAAGAAATGGTGAATTAAAAACAAATCTTTAGTAGTGCAGTTTCTTGGTGGTTTCTCTGACCAACTACATGACCGCCCCATTGAGCTCTGCTACTCCTTATTATTTTAATGTACTTTATGTTGTCAATAAAGACACTATTCAAAAAACTATTCATCTTTTTGTTTCAATCGCACATTTTTACTGAAATGAATCTAAGACGACAGTAATAACACTGATTTTTCTCTCCCCTGCAGTAGGGTTAAGGCTGTTGGCCATGCTTGGTAAACTGATCAGATACTCCGTTGATAAACATGCTGTTCAGCAGCACTTTTCAGACTAATTGCTTGTTACTGGTGTATTGACCAAACCTCCGACCAAATATAATTAAGTCCTGGTTCAAAGTTTTTTGGGGTTTTTTTATCAGTTTTTATCCAGCACGGTTTAATTTAGCGAGCTGGGTAGGCAGGATTCTGCAAAGCACGAAACACATTCAGGACTGATCGAATTCTGAGCTGGGATTAGAAATGAAGAATTGATTACTGAATCTGAAGAAGTCATGGGTCCAATCAATCCCAGAAATCAGGATCGTTGTTCACCTCTTTTACTTCAAACTAACTTTTCAAATGAAAAGACAGCAGATTCTGTCCTCTCAACGCCTGAGCACCACATCATTTGCTACCGACAAAGAGCTTAAAAAGGGAAAATGGTTAAAAACATTTTAACTACCCTTTTAATGTTTCTTCACATGAAGCTGTTTTGAATTCATTCTCCACAGTAGTTTTAAAGTTGTTGCAGGAGATTCGCACCCACCGTTTTTAGAGGCTTATAATCAAATATTCCAAACACAATCACAATGGGTCAGTTGTGTGAAATGAGTTCTAGTTTCTAATTTAATTTGTAAATTGGACGATATATTGCCAGCAGCTACCATTATCAAGGGAAACAACATGGTAATTTTTATGCACAACTGGCAGGCATCTACATCTGCTGTTGGTAAGTGATTGTAGGCGTTTCATTAAGTCACTGTTGAAGTGCACATGTGAGAAATGCCTGCGGGGGCACGAGATGGAGGAGGCTGGTTTGAAGGTGGTACTACATGACTGACGGGGATGAGCAGATAATGACAGTTTTTATTTTGGCTAAATGTGCTCTGTGCTTTTGTTCTCACAAATTATGAAATTGTGCTTAATGTACCACAACCACAGTTAAAATCTATACATAAAATAAATAACAAACAAAGTGTGATAGATTAAAATTGTGCATCTGGATGATGGAAGCCTCAAGAAACCAAATTCATTCTGCAGCATGACGACGACCCCAGACATACAGCCAGAGTCATAGTGAACAAACTTCAGCGACACGAGGAACATGGAGTCCTGCAACAGATGGTCTGGCCCCCTCTGAGCCCTGATCTCAACATCATGGATTCAGTCTGGGATTACATGAGGAGACAGAAGACACAGAGGCAGACTAAATCCAAAAGATCAGTGGCAAGTTTACCAACATGCTTGGAACAATATACTTGCTAAGTACCTCGAAAAACTATGTACAAATGTAACAAGGAGGGAGTCAACTGAACAGAGAGGTCTGAACATTCAGCCACAAGTAGCGGATAAAAGGTTGAAATGTCCAGCTTCTGCCACTGTGGTAATGGTTCAATGACAAAACTCGACCAAAGTGACTTAAACATGGCCATAAAAATATTACTGCAACTTTATTCGCTTTAATGTAGTTTACAGTTTTGCATAACTTCCAGTTCAGATACAGGAGTTTAAGTGATAGGGCTGTGTCTGACAAAAACTTCTACATCATTATTATTATCATCAATATTGAAGTGCTAGTATAATTTATCTCTGTGGATCATCAATGTCTGTACAAAATTTCACACAGTCCTAACAACCATGCATTGCTAAAAATACCCCTCTCAGACACTGAATAGTCTGCACATCCAGTGAAATATTGACTGGGATTGACTCATGCAGTTCCTTAGACACACTTTACCATATATATATATATATATATTTTTTTTAATCTGCAACCACAATTTGATTTCATTTGCTTTTACATTATTTTTTGTTCCCTCATTCTATTAAACTCAGCAGTCAAGATGTGTTTCCATGACTGCAAACAGTGCTAACTGACATTTTGGACTCTAAACCCTTCGTTCTGTCAGTAAGTTGTGGGGCTAAAAGATTAGATAAGAGCTGCTGTCTCTTTTTATCAGTGTCACAGGAAAGAAAAACATCTAAACTTATAGATTTGGCTGCTGGCATGGAAGTAATTGGCGCTAACCCAGTTTTCAGCTGCTTCTGCTATCCAATATCATGCTACATATACTGTACATTGGTTATGTAACTCAAAGGCGGAACAGTACATTTGGACAATGGATCATTCGTTTGGGGAATGCTTGAAAACCACAATGACTCGGAAGGTCAAATTTTGTTTGTTGTATTCAGTATATGTCTAAAGGGCGTGTTTAGAGTGGACCAGAGTGGACCAGACAAGGGCAAAATCCTCACTCATACTTTGGGGGTGACTGAGTTGGGAGAGAGACAATGTGTGTGTGTTTGTGTGGACGGTAACATATCTGCAAATGAATACCAAATTTAATTCATTTAATTCCTTCTAAATCTACTGTTTTATCTCATCTCAATACTTTATCCATGGTTCTGATTATGCGTCGTGTAATGTAGCGGTTAACAGTCTGCCTCTGAAAACCTCAGCGTAGTCAGACAGGTGATAACCAACTTCATGAAACTGGTTATCAGGATCACCAATGTTAGTCTTAGTGAACCAAGTAACCCAAAGCAAGACAGAGACCTCAGGACAACAGCTAGTGATATGGAGGCTGTTTGACTGATACTTTTTTCACCTCACCCAGGACAAACTCTGAAACAATGAACTTCAATAAAACACGCGACATGTTGTCAACAATATTGTTATGCAAGTGTTGTTTGAGTAATAGTCAAACTGCCTCCACCCGACCAAGTGCATTAATTAAACCGAAAAATATGAGCTTGAATCTTTATCAATGGTAAAATTTCCCTCTCTCATACGTAGAGGTGAACCTGTCCCCCAGTCCCACGTGGCAATTACACGCCTGGGACAAAAGCATCTTGGCATTAATGGTATTTTCTGACCACTGCCACCATTTGTGTCGTGCCTTTAATTCAGCGTGACAGTCAGTCATGGTGCAATGTGACTCGCTGCGATGCACATGTGCTTTCCAAGCAGCACCTCTCACCCTCATACACAAACACAAACAAACATACAACACCTGAAGCTTGGCTTGGCCGCTCGAGTTTGGGCTCCGCAGAGAGCATTCATGGACAAGTCAGCCTAAATGAACAGCATCAGATGAGCAGATGTGCGACTTTTTTTTTCCCACAGAAAAGTGCTGACAGAGAGCTCGGTGGCAGGGCTGAAATGAGCACAGCGTGTGTTATGTCCCCGGCGTACGTCGTGCTGCACATACCGCCGATCCTGACCTGAATATTTATAGTCTATCATGTGTTCATCTGTGTATGTTTGTGAGCGTGTGTGTAACTGGGAAAGCCAGTGTGGATCTGAGAGCCCTGCAGGGGTGTGAGGCAAGAAGCAGCAAGAGGCAGAAAATCCCCGCTGCCTTTGGATTAGTGTCAGCAAGCAGGAAGCCAAGCACCGTGCTACATGTGCATGTGCACTCTCCTAAAGTCAGTCACTTCAGAATTTTTTATTTTTTTTTTTCGGTTTGAGTTTTAAATGTAACCTCTCCTAATTTAGTGGCAACTTTTCTGATATTGCCTGAAAATGTGTGTTCAGTCTGCGATGATTAATGGAAAACCTAACCCAACAATTGCTGTATATCTATTTGTTGATGCCATTTCATCAGATTGGTAATTGCTGTCAAATTACAGTGATTGCAGTGCAATCCTCACCTTACGTGGCAGGCATTCACTCATTTGCCAAGGTTCAAATTCTCTAACGATTTGCTAATCCTGCAAAAATGCATCCTGTGATTTTAAAACATTGTGATGGGCCTGTAAACATTTGTGTCTCACTCTTGCCTCCCAGAGAACAGCATATACTCCTTTTGTGGGTCACGATTGTTCATCAATCTGACCTCTTTGTTCTCTAACACACCGCACAAACACTGCCATGATAACAAATAACACCTGAAACCCCAGCAAAGGACAGTCAAAGTCATGTCTGTTATATCTTTGATATATCTCTGACAGCACCGAGGCTTCTTTTGAAAAATGTAACAGGTGATTCTCCTGTGAAGCTCTTGCCGGTGCTTTGATGATGATAGTTTACAGTGCTTGTGACACACAGATCAGAAGATTTAGATGAGAGCATTAACAAAAACACTTCAGTGTCAGAGAGGATACTCTCAGGGGAGGGAGATCTTAAGTGCCATCTATCGTAATCGTAAAAGTCTAGTTAAAAAGAAATTAAAGGGTGAAGGGTGAGTCGACAGTTTTCTACCTGTAGTAGACCCAGGGGTTTTTTTTTGTTGTTGTTTTTTTTTGTGTGTGTGTGTTTAGTTGGAGTAGTACTGTGCCAAGCTGAATAACTATTTGAATGTCAAATTGAAAGAAGAACATAAATGACACACTAACGAAATCATGAGCTAACAGCCAGCAGCCAGTGACAAAGACCATGCCTCACTGCACCGTCTTTAAGGAAAATTCGACTTTTCCCCTTTCATTGAAAAAAAAAAACAAAAAACCCCTTGGTATTATTTTCACAGTCTAATCCACAGTTCTTGATGTCTAGGATGTTGGTGGTGTCTCTGTATGTTCAAATCTCAGCAGTTAAGTTTCTGATTAAAATGTTATGTTATGAATTTTGGGCTGACAAGTCTGCAGCACTAATAACCAGGTTGCCTCAGGAAGCCTATTCCAAACAATGTTAGATAAGATTGAACAACCAAAACAGATTTTGGTTGTGTATTTCGGTTTGATGTATAAAAACAGATTTAACCTTTAACTGCCTTGTAAAAAAAACAAACTTGTGGATAGCAGGCGGCTGCAGGGTTGATGTGCAGGCAAAGTAATACGTAATGAGAAGCTGTTATGTCTCATTTCCCAACTTGATTCAGCAGTAATAGCACTTACTGCCAATGTCCTCATCTATTTGCCCTCTTGAGGAGTCTGTTCCCGTCTGGGGTAGAGACATTACTGCTCTGTCCATGTGGAAAACTTTTCTGCTTTGCACAGCCCTGCAGGGGCCAGACGCATAAAACTGCGTAGACTCACAACTAAAACTCTGTGTGCGCACAAAGACAGAAACATGCAAATTATATACAAACTCACTGCGTCGCATTCACAAAGCTGTGCATAGGCATAGATCTGTTTAATAAATCCCAATCACTGTGAATCCAGGCGCAGATGGACGAGCCTGATTCACACTGAGCCATAGATACTGTAGATATACTGATGTATACATGTAGACATAAACTTAATCACCTGTTTACATATCAATAGCTCTGTCCTCAGTATTTAGACCTAGCAGTACAACTCCTCGAAATGACATTTATGCATTACCAAACATAATGAATGAATTATGTTCAAAAGCAACATTTATTTTTTGAATTAATGAAGCGCTACAGTCATGAACTGCACCAGTATCACCAGAGTCTGCATCCTGGCTCTTGTCCGTGGTTTGGTTTAAGTCACAAAAGCACTTTGGTTAAGGTTAGGAAAAGATCGTGGCTTTGGTTAAATGTAAAGAAACACACTGTGTCTCAAGTCACTGCAGATATGTATGTATTAAACCAGAGCTTGATCTTAACCAGTGCTGCCAGTGCCTAAACATGACCATAAAAAAAGTTTAATAATGCTGCAAGTACCTCCTTCAAAATATTCTGTTACAAAAATTTGCATAATTTGATCAAAAAGCCAGAGAGACAACCATTAAGTCCAGCTATTTATAGCATCTATATTAATCACATTATCAGCAGCATATCTCAGTTGTCACTATCAAACATAGGGAAGGTAATGAAAGGTCAGACGTAGTGTCAGTCCACGGGGTCTGTTCTCCTCAGCCTGGTAGATCTATCTATACAGCTCTTGTGCTAATGTTTGTACATTAACTATGTTTGTACATTACAATAACTGCTCTGGTTTGGGAACATAAGGTCACGCGACACTGGTGAGGCTGGTAGACCACACTGATAATCAAACTGAGATGCCATTCTGTATCACTTCATCCATTCAGTCTGTCATCATGTTATTTTGCTTTGTTTGGCCCGAACCAGTCAGTCCCACCAATTTAATTTTCAGCGCACACAGAAGCTGCAGTGGCTGTTGTCTGGAGCTGTTTCTCACACTGATCAAGGAAATATTACTTGTTATTTCTATAAACCCACTTACAATTTGTAAAACTGCACTGATTTCATCCATAGTTGCTGCAGTTTTCTTATTGCTATTTTTCGTGAATATAGCCAGGTAGCCATGTAGGAAGATGACCCCATTCTTAATCCCACCCTTCTAAGCTCTGATTGGTAAGTTGTATCTCTCATAGCTGACTAATAGTTGTCAAGGGGCACAATAACAGACCTAAAACAAATCTGAGATGTGGGCAGTGATACAGATGTCTGCATAAAGCTAAACTCAGACTGCATGGAGCAGAGAATATGTGGGGATTAGACAGAAGATGTCTGCAATGAAAACTTTTTTGTCCTAAAACAGTAAATTGAGGTTCAGAAATCTGGTGAAATAGCTATTGAGTCCTTTGGATTTCTTTACTCCATCAACCCCCTGCAGTTATGTAGATATAATTTTGTGCTTTGGGGCAGTAACAGTCTTCCCCCACCTAATGTCGTACCTGCAGTTCCAGTCTCAACTGGCCGCTTTCTGCAAACACCATAGTGATTCTGAATCCAGTGCCATGGAAAAATAGCTCCTGGGCTCTTGAATAGTGAATAGTGATAGTTTCTGGGCAGCAGGCGGTTTTTTAGATCTGAACGAGTTTAATCTGGTGCTCTTGGCTTAGCCTTGAGCAGGCCGTGTCCTAAAGTAACAGGTGGCACTGAAAACTGTCCTGCCTCCTGCTGGGCCACATAAGTGGGAGCATCCAGGTGTGTACACAGCTGGTGGGCCGGGTACACAACTTACAGATTGACAGTTATGGTTCAAGTGATTATTCTATACATTGTCCTGTTTCAGTCTTAGCAACCAAATGAATGAAGCCTCTCTTCTCTATACTGTTTGGACATTTAGCCCCTCTAGTGCTCTCAATTAGTGACTTATTTAGCTAGAATCAGACATGGTGTGAGGTCTGGGGTGTCCACCATCGACCGTCAGGAGATCTCTGGTGAGATATCCCTCATTTGTCACTGGTGGTATATTACTAAGGCTCTAATGAGCTAATACTGTCATGTGAACTGTGGCGGACTGCTCACTGGATTAGATTATTGTGTCTTTTACGTGAAACCTGCATGCATGTGGCAAAGTGATAATCCAAACTGAACCCACAGAGACAAGAAACAGAAAGTCCTTGGTATAGAAGCTTAGGGTGGATGATTTAACTAAGATTTAGAAAACCAAAGGGTAATAGTTTCAGAGACGTTGTGGTTGTTCTAAGTATGGATTTGGGTAATAATGTCAAAGTGCACTTAAAATCAGTCTTTTGAGAAGAAGCTGGATCAAGAAATAGCAAAAAAGAAATTTGTGTTACATAAATCTGAACCTTTTACCAATCTCAATGTTTAATCTTTGCTACTGAAATAAAGGGTCTTAATATATGGCAACCATTCTGTCAGCAGGGGCAACCGAAATTTGACATCCCGGCAACCCTTTCTAAAGCTCCTGGGGCTGTCAGTCCCTGCCCTTTTTCCATCTTTAGTAAACTTACTGCACCACAGCCTCCCATTAGAAAGAAAGTCACAATCACAAACAATCACCCACAGGTCTTTTTTTAATGTTTTCATACAGTTTACTGTAATAATGTCTGTAAACCTTAACAGAGATCACAGCACGGGTCAAGTGTGGCAGCAGCACAAACGTATTGGCTAACATTTCATTCAGTGGGTATTTCGGTGTAGTTGTAGTCTGTAGTCCTGGTATTGCCCTGTTTGCCTCCAGCTGTAGGTTGCCTACTTTAAACTGCACACACACACAGGAACTGCTCTTATTTCAGCACAAACACCTGAGAGAAAAAAAAAAAACTTGAGCGCAGCATCACTGTGCTCGACAGTAAACAACTTTCTTCATTTTCTTTTCTCAGAGTTGCACAGTGACATTTTAGCCTCAGAAGAAGACACTGAATAATTTTAAGGATCTCCTCTGAATTCACCTCAGCTTCTTACATGTCTCTCACACTCTGTATGTTCAGTGTTTTTGCCGACTTGAATATTAAATTATATTCTATATTTGTCCTCTTATCACCACAAGTACAGGGTATGTGAAGTTAAATGCAGCATATGCTACTTGTGTGTGTTTACTAATGAAGCTCTGCAAACAAACAAAACCTGAAATGTAAACAAACAGGTTTAGCTCTAAAGTCTTAATAAGGGAATTAGATAAAAACACTCAGTATGTTTGTTGTAATTGCCTTGTGCCTGCTGCAGCTATGATTGCATACAGAATGTCTTCAACTCCAAGGAGACTATGTGGAAATCCTCAGATTATTGAGGTGGAGAATTATACAACAGCTGCTCAGTTTAAAGAGGACGCTTGTCTCTAATAGTCTGCATCTTAATAAGCACAAATAGCTATGACACACAACAGTTATTCTATGAAATGTTTGGCCCTACAGGGGAGCAACCAGAGTAACAGTTTATGAAGAAGGAATTTAAAAATTAGCTAAATCAACATTACACACACGGTTACAGAGGATGGTCATGTTAGCCTGAATGCCAGTTAGTATGTGTATGTTTGTTGGACCAGTGCACCTGCAGTTTGGACACAGATCATTAGGCCTGCTTCGACATATGCTGCAAAATTTGCATTTACCACCTGTGTAGCAGTGACTACAACTGTCATGAAACTGGAAGCACTTTAAGTACATTTTATGCAAATATTTGATGCAGGTTTGTTCCGTTATGATTATCAGAATCATGAGAACATGGCTGAGAACACTGAGCCGACCTGTCTATGTTTTAACAAATTAAAACGCAAACACTTCACAGTCCTCAAATTTAAACAACAAAATATGTTGTTTGTATGTTGTCTTTAAATTTAGGCCGTTTACATTACATCATTTACATATAAAGGAATGGTGCAGTTATAAAAACAGTCTTCGAACTGAATATTTCATTCAATGTAAACATATATCTTCGATAAAGAACTTGAACAAGCTGATGAATGAGTATGATGCTGTCAGACAGAGCAAAATAAGATGACTTTAATAACCTTCCAGCAACTCAAGGGGAAACAAAGGGGAAAACTGTATGTTTGGGTGAAAGTGTACTCCACTGTGTATGTGCTTAACAAACCTCAGACCTATTCCCTCCTCCGGGTGGGAGTTGCTGCTTAATGACCCTGATGATTATCTGTAGTGGGTTGCATCTTGCCCAACCTCTGGGTGGGAAGGGAAATATGCACAGTATCAGTTTGGCGTTTGGGCAAATTGCTCCATCTTAAGGGTGCCATTTTCTCAAGAATGATGATAGAGTTGCATCCGTTTCCTGTTTCTCTTTCTGTTGCAGCGCTGCCAGTTACAGGGAGAGGGAGTGCCCCCCCACACACACACCCACCCCTCACATCTCTGGAAATTGCAGAGAACAAGCAAAACATTGTGACCGGTTATCCTGAGCACGAGCGGACACTGAAAAGCAACAACAATGGGACGGGACTCGGCATTTGGACAAGTGGACGTGAGAGCTACAGTATGACATCAGTAAACAAACCCTGGAGGGTTGAGACTGGAGTTGGCAAATGAGTAAGTCGTGGCCCAAAATGATTGCCTTAATTACTACACATATACAGATGTATGGAGTGATGAAACTAAGAGACTTATACGAGTTCAAAGATGTTTTCTTTACATGTGAAAAAAGTGTCTTGTAAGGAACAGATGTGAATATTTTAATATGATAGAGTTAATGTTTGGTTGTAATGTCGACATAATGTTTTAGTTGGGTCGGCTTCGTAGGTGTCATTGGTTACTAAATGGTGAGTTTGCTCTCTGCTCTTGTGCAGTCAGCAGTACGACTTAATCTATTTTTATCTTGTTTCATATTGTCAACCAAACAAGGCTGGCCTGAGTTGCTCACTCAAATGCTGGCAACTTAAAAACTTAGTTCACATCATGTCATGACAAACAAAAATCCTCATTGAGAAAGTGTATAGAGCGCTGGGAGAGAAACATGAGACAAATATTGACTGGTTCAATGCAACACGCTGAAACACATCAGAAAATTATCCTCTTACATTAAGATCCACTTACACTAAAGCAAAGATGTCAGGCACATAAACACCATCATAAATATCTGCCACACTCACTTTCTATCACAGAAGAACAGCGGATGAAACTTTCCGGGCTCTCACCACCCGAGAATCATCGACGTAAAGATGAAATACCTTAGGTTTTTTTCTCAGATGCAAATTTAGAGCTGACCAGCTGCTTTGTTGATATGTTTTCACTTTGAATTTAACTGTATGCAAAAGTAACATGGACGTGTGTTCTATATTTTTTTAAACCTAGCCTTGATAATTACATAACCAAAGGTGAAACCCTGAATTTATTGTATGTCGTGGACTTCTGGAAAATGTTGTGATATAGATGCACACTGAATAGGAAAAAAATGTAAATAACAGACATTTATACTTGTGTGCCCTTGGATGTGTTGCAGATAGAGTAATTTGAGACTTTTCACTTTCTTTGACTGTTAGACCATCAATCATAATCATCTGTGTTTGGTTTGTCCTCGCTGATACAATCATGTTCTTCATATCGTCGCGAATGCTGCTCCAACATCATTTGTTGTCATGTTTTTGCCAGTCTCTTCTTTTTATTTATTTATTTTTTTGTTTGCACACTGCCTGTTTAAAATCCACCTACTCTTTTATTTGGCATACTAAAACATAAGGTTGCTGATGTTGTTTGTGCAGCTTTGTCAGAGAAGCATTGGGTTTTGTTACCTCTGTTAGACCTGTGATGTTGCCCATGAATGAAATGATTAGAAATGTCCACTGACATGTCGGTTTTACTTTAGTTTTTGGAAGTAGTAATAGCATATTTTTATGAAGACAGTGTTTTATTTTCCTATATTTTACTTTAAAAATATTATTTACATACTGTGTTAACTATGATGGCACTTAAAAGCTTGAATTTAGAGCTCTTTATCTTAGTGTCTGTTTCTTCTACGTCTAAAGAAAACCCAAAGTTCACATTCTTGCTCTTTTTTCCGAAAATTCGTATCTGTAATTACCTCAATAATAGTGTCCCTCAGAAAAGCTGTTTACTGAATGTTCCAGGTATTTCCGTAGTGTCAGAAAAACTTGTATTCACAAAATAGCCACACTAGTTTTAAAATAGATGTCAGTACTGTACTTGAGAAATCCTTATGGTGAGGACATTTATTGGGAAAGAGTAGACAAACCAGGAAAACCAGCAGTTTTACCAGGAAAACCAGTTTACTCCAGAAAAGTTTAGGGATTGTCAACTCTGCAAAAGTTGTTGCTTCTTTTATTAACTGTAGTTATATAACAACAAAAGTACGAAATGAAAGAGGAAATATTTAAGCCAAAGGAAACTGAACATGAAAGAAATGAATGACAGCGGATTATAATATTAGGTTGTAGCTGTCATTTAAATGTCTGTTTGGTGAACAAATCTTTAAAAAATTATGTTAATGTAAAGATAAAGTATTAGTCCTGTTAGTCTGCGAGTTGAAAAGTAACAAAGGGAAAGCAAAACAAACAAATCTTACGATAATTTTGTTTTTTGTTTGTTTGTTTTTTGTCCAGTCGTCACAGTGAGATTCAGTGTAAACACAGTACTGTCTCCCTCCATGACTTTTTTTGACTTATTTGAGAATGAATAAGCAAAAGGCAGAAGAAAACACTTAATATGAGGATTTAGGTAAAACAAGCATAAAAGGACAAAACAGCATACATGAATTTAATTCTAAGATTAAAGGAATAGGTTGATATTTTGTGAAATATTATTTGTTTTCTTGCCGAGTGTTAGATGAGTCTACTCATCTACCAACAGCCAGCGGTAGCCAGAAGCAGCAGTGCAACAATTCTGATAAAGTTGTAAGAGACAAATTCATCTATCGAGTGATGTGTTCAGCCACAGCTCGGTATTATCGCAAAGCAGCACAAAAGACCCTAAGCCAAAGAGTAATATGTCCAGAGGTTAGTGTGGAGAAGAGGAACAGGATCAGCCTGAGAATTGATCCTCGGGGTCACCGCATCCAATCAAGCAGAACAAACAAGCACAAAAGGAGACTGATCTGAAAGAAATCTGTTTAAGTGGACAGTGTAACGCTTTCATCGATCTAATTAAAATAATTCATTTGTCAAGTTGCACTGACACAGTGCCCTCACTTAAATCTGCTGTCATCAGGAGATCAGTAGTAACCCAGAGAGGGGAAGTGTCCTGTATGAAGCAACAAGATAATAAAGGTCGACAGGCAGATTTTGAATCAGATTATTTTGAGCTGAATGAGACACGTGTGCTTAATAAAAAAGGTCATAATCCAGAGTTATCCGCGTGGATATTTATCAAGACTCTAGGTCTTTCAGGTCATATCGTGGAAAAGGATGAGTGGAAAAATATCCTAAAGACTAAACAACAAATGAAATTTTCTTCGACGTACAACGGCTACATATTCCTGTGGATGTTAAAATTACCTGCAGTAATAACTTTTGTGATAACTGTTAGGATTCAGCACGGCCAACGAGTAGATTTAAAGAGCTTCTAGAGAGGTTAACAGTTAGTCTGTGGGGGGACATTAGATAACACTCAGACCAAGGTGAGATGAGAAAATTTTAATTATGATCACCTCTGAAAAACACAGTGGGGCTACATTTCTAATGTTTCTCACTATCGTAGCTACTGGCCTGAAGAGGAGGAGGAGGAGGAGGAGGAGGAAATTCACCCAACACAGTTTAATCACTTTCAGTTGTGACGCAAAAAAAAAAAGAAATTAGAAGAGGAACTGAACTCATTCAGAAGAAAACTCTTGCTGGGGATTGATTTCACATTAAGATCGGCTACCTCCGTGTCCACACTGTGAGAAACTGCTTTTCTGTTGAAGCTCAACAGAAAAGCAGTTTCTGAGACTCCTCCAACCCTCTGTGTTTTCCACAGACCACGCAGGAGAGATTAACTTTGAGATGAATGCCTCCCTTAAACAATAACAAACCAATCAACCACACATCTAAAGCCAATGCAACAGCTCTGTGTTAAGATTTAGTGACGTACAAAATTTTACACTGCTTTCAGTGTTGCTAGATTCAGAGACAAAACACACAAACAGACCCTTAAATCCACCCAATTCTAAATTTCCATATATAAAACAGGAGCTGAGAAGGAGAAATTCCTCTGTGCTCTGTTTTATTTGTACAATTAGACAAACCCCAAACACCCAAAACAAGGATATAACAACACAAACATTTCTCAATCAAATCTTTTGGATATTGATTAAAAGTTAAAATTTTCACTCATAAGAACAAGAGTAAGCTTTTACAGGTCATTGGTGGTCATCGGTGGTGCCGATCTCCATCACACCCTTTAGAGGAGGGGTGGAGGTGGAGCTGATTCACTGGAAAATAACCTGTATTTTTTTTTTTTTTTTTTTTTTTTTGGGGGAAAATGGTATAAAATGGAGCCCAAATCCTCAAACCTTTTATCCACCCCTTTCAAATAATGATTAGCCAAACTGGATGGAAAACTGCCCAATCTGGCAACACTGACTGCTTCTGCCTGTAGTAAATAAATGTAAATGGATGTGTTGATACAAAACCCGCTTTTTACATTTCTTAATTTACAACAACTTCTGAACACCCTGACTAAGCCCAGTATCTTCACATTACACCCAGTCAGCACTGCAGACATTTCCACACGGCTCAGTTTGATATTAAGTACACATACATAAATAAAGGTAATGCATTAGTATGAGGATAAAAACTAGAGTGTTTACTGTAACATCCACAGTGTTAGATAACACCAGGAACCCGTTATATGTCTTAATCTCCTTAGAAACAAGGTGGCTTATGAGGAGCACGGCAAAACTGTCGAACAGTGACGCAGTTTGTATTTGTTTAGTATTTGTGTTGGATATTATGTGACTGACAGGATTTCGGCTTGTTTTGCACCATCTGCCTCCTGCAGAACAGTATTAGTGCTCTTTGCTGCAAATACAATGATTACAGTGTTTGCCAGGCCGCATCTGTATTTAGGAAATTGTCTCATAATTGGAGATAAATAAAATACTTTGCAGAATTCATACGATTGTCAAAAGGCCTCGGCATATACAGCTAACGTTGGCACATCGCTCGGATTACTGTGTTAATAACAGGGTCACCGCACGCCACTTGATCAGAGAACCTCTCAGAGGTCGCTACTTAAGGCTGTCATTTTGGTTATAGGAATATAAGAGGTATATGAGATAACACCTTCTTTCAGTGATTATGAGACTGATTAAATGAAAAAAGCCTTCATTAGTTTAAACATCATCTAAATTAACACAGAGCTGGTACAGGGTAGTGTCGGGAGTAGTTTGAATACAAAAACAGTTACACACACACATGCGTGCACACACACACACACGTTGTGGTCAGAGCACCAATCCCTATACCTGGAGAGTCATAACAGCCAGTGAGTTCAGAGCTGCGGTGGTCGTCTCTGGGTGTTTCAGAGGGATATGTTATACACTCCAGCTTACACCAGCCCTCGTTCATCAAGCTGTTGGACATTTAAACGTGAGCTTTAGACTCAGTGAAATCAAAGTGACATCTCTTCGCTTGTGAATAGAGCTGCAGTGTCGATTGACAGAAACAGTTTTGATAGAGGTTTTAGTGATTTTTCAAGCAAAACTGTCAAACATTATCTCGTTACAGCTTCTCAAATGTGAAGGTTTGATGTTTTTAATTTGACATATGTGATAAACTAAATGTTCAACATTTTATTAACAAAAAAATTGATTAATTGACATAATAACAGGCAGATTACTCAGCAATGAAAATATTCACTAGTTGCAGCCCTAATGGAAAACAGCAGGGATTTTAGAATATTATGTAATGTCTGTTTTGTGATAAATGCTCTGTGCTCTGTGATATGGCAATGTAATGTTTCATATCACAAGTTCAATGCTCAAAGCCCTCAGAGCTCAACGCACTGCAACTAATAAAACACATGTAAATAGACCAAAAAAAAACAAGCAAATGAAGAAAATATTTTCACCAATATGACAACACCAATGCAGCATTTAGAAAAAAGGGGCAAAGACATAAAACAACATACTTGGAACAATGTTCCAAGTATGTTGTCAAATTGGTGAAGATGTTTGCTTTAGATTTGCTTTGTGTATTTGCGTGTCTTTCCTTTAATTGCTGGTAATGATGCACATACACAGAGCACAAGTAGGTGGTTAGATGCTGTGTACTTTAGCCTGTGTAGACCAATTACTCTAGTGACAGTTGGTAGTTGCAGCAGATCTTTTGTCATGTTATATTCAGCAGAGCACATGTGGGGCACAGCTTATTTCCCCTGAACAAGCCTCCGAATTCATAGGTCAATAATCACTGAGCCTGCATAATTCTGACTATAATACAAAGTGTTAACTTGCTTTTTTTAACAAGATGTCTCTGGTTCATCAATCTATGATATAATCTGCATTTAGGTCAGAAAATCTTAGCTGATCTTAGTGAAATTAGCTGATTATTCTTAGTTTCGTAACTTTGCTCCACCACAGCTTGATGAAGGACGGCCACTGTGTTTCACATAAAGAATGAAGTACACAAACAGAAAAAACATACAGCTGAAGAACATAGGATGTGAATTTAACTGGTTTACAGACGCAGCGTGGAGAGGGTTCAAAGATGGCAAATTGTCTTTTAGGACTGTGGGGACGGTGACGGTGGTGGTGCACTTGTTTTAACGTTACAGCTTCATGTATGTGTATGTTCAATATTCAAACTGTTCATTTGCCACCGCCTTGTCTTGACTCATATCAAAAGGGGGGAAATCGTGATAAATCAGCAGAGGAAAACCGACAGTAACTATTAACGAACATGTAAAATATTTCTACAGTTCAGGTGTTGAGAAATATCCATGTGAGTTTTGGCCAGCCTTGCTTTTATTCTGCATGATGCTTTGTTTTGAGAAAAATGCATCCTAACCCAAGGTATGTTTGTATTTTTTTTTCCTGAGGGTGCTCCTCTCCTTCTCTTTCACTCTCTCTCTGTATCTTTGGAGCTTGTCACTTCTGACCTTAATTCTCCTTTTTTTTTTTTCCTTCTTCGTTTTATTTTTTGGTAAACCTTCCAACTTCTGAATTTTCTACATTCATAACATTTTGTAGACAGCAATATGAGATGTGATTGAAAATGGAACATGTGCAATGTTGATTAAAGAAAAATATAATATATTCAATAAAAATTCAGAAAACAGAAGTGTATCAAGATGTGCTTTTTTGTCAGAGGTCAACTTTTGTAGCTTTTGTTGTTCTACATAAATCTAATTTGAAGCCCATTATTACAATGGTATATCACTTATAAAGCTGTGTAGTAACACAGTAATGTGTATTTATTTGTCATGTGCTTGTGGTTCAAGTTTTCTTATGTCTATGTATTTTTCTTACTTAATACTCAACATTACTATTAATGTTCTTCCTCAGTACATCTTACCAACAACTACTGACAGTACAGTCCACTGCACGTGCAAAGCAGCTAAATTACACTCAACGTCAATGACTGTAACCTGTAAAGCACACCTGAATGGCTTTTTTCATCTGCGAAAACAGCACTGTCAGCTGAAGAGTCAATCACACCCGACGCCAATAGAGGAGGATGTACCAGGGCCTGGCTCAAAAGCAGTTTACCAACTCCGCTAGCATTCAGCAACGGTGCCAAGAGCATCTGAGCAGCAAAGAAAAACAAGTCGTACTTTTTATGATGTAGCGTGAAAAAAAAAACTGACAAAATGTGAGTAAACTCAGGTGCTTCTCACTTTTACAGTCGGTTCATTTCAACTGTGTAAATAACTGCAGCTTTGCTAGAGAGCACAACACATAAATTAGCCAAGAAAAACCACAGGAGTTTCATACCCTCAAATAAATTATCCAACAATGTTTAACCTTTAGGAGAGGATGGTATCAGCAGCCTGAGTCTTCATAACCACAACCACAGCAAAAGCAGAGAGATTACAAGAATATCATTTCAAAAAATATACAGTATATTCAACGCTGTTTCACTTAAACATGTAAATAATTATAATATGAAATCCAGTCCTTGGTGTCGACCCAAAGAGAAGCTAATTTGCTGGAGCTCAGCATATCTCCCACCCTGACTGTAACTGTTTTGTTTGCTGTTAGTTGAACTGTTGGGACGTGTTTGTGCACATCTCTTGTGTCCCTCAGACAGAATCAGCTCTGTCAGCAGGGGCTGAGTATCACAGTGACAGTACGTTTTCATCCACAGTGGCCTTTTACGGTGGTTGCTTTTGAAACTTGACGCCTGAGCCATTCATGTTCCACACTGTTTAAATATTTTAAACAAGCCCGTTGTGGTGCAATTACTTGACTCCTGGACAAGCACCAGTTCATCCATCACGCCAGTGATGGACACACTGCAGCCAGTTTGTGCTCTGCCTCCTCACTGCAAAACACACACAGTCCTGTGAGGATGCAACCTGTTCACCTTTAACAAAACCTCCACAGACGAGGGACAAGCAATAAATACTAAACATCATTTGTTGTTTTTAATGCTCCATAAACCTTTAGAGAAACCAAAGGAATTAGTCATAAGTTTGTTGTGCGTGACAGCGACCCTGAAAGGTCGATGTATGACTCTGGGATCAGGTCACGGTGACAAAAATTAGTCCAGCGTTGAAGATATATATAGTAGCTCACCCTTTAAAGCTGTCTCCACAAAACGAGACAAGGTACACAAGGTCCATCCTACACAATCACAGAGGCGCATGCACGCACATGCACAAAGCAACTGCAGTCACTAACAAGCAGTAAATGTTTGCCACACACCCAGCCCCACACAGCTCATTCGGATGACTGCTTCGTTATCGTGAGTGAACCTGAAGAAGCAGCGATGTAGAACATGTCATTTTCTGTTTTGCTCCTGTTGCAGTACTCTCATAAACATAAACTATGAATATGAACAAATGAGTCAGTGGGAGTTAGTTGCAAAACGTGTTGGATTTGTTTATATTTGTTTTTTTCTTTATATCTGTATATTCTGTAAATCCATCAGTCTAAAATTATTCATTTAGTCTTGTGGGGTGCAGCAAAAGCATAATATTCTTGGTTTAATTATAACTGTGACATACAGACAGAGGAAAACAAGTCAGAGTGCTGCTACAGCAACGCCTCAGCTTCACACTTGTCACAGCTTCTGTTGCTTCTGTCAGTGTCTGCTACTGTCTTCTGGGAAAAGACCCCATCACTCAGAGGTGTAAGACGACACCTGACAGGGAACAATATCTCAGCACATGCTCTGAGGCTTCTCTCATACATTCATGCCAGTGAATTTGGCGTTCACCGTTTCCCCTCTGCATGGAAACCCAACGCCAGCCGGCGTACTGTATGCTGCTGGCCCCTGAAACCCAATCGGCCAAATCCCAAAAGGTACCTGCCCCGCTCCTTTACAAACAACACTCCTGTTGCAGGGCCATGGATGGAAAAGTTGTCATCAACAATTGTGCTTGCTGCTATAGACAAACTCCTCTTTTACATCCAGAAAATGTCAGCAGGCCTTCTGCCAGACAAATACAGCATGACTCAGGCCAGTGACCTCCCCAGGGGAACATTTACCAGCTTCTGCACTTAGATCCAGTGGCGCTGACCTTGGACTTACTCCCCTGGCATACTCCTTTCTCGCTTAATTTATTAAATTTGACAGCCAATGACATTGGATGGATGTGTTGTCAAGGATACATACAGCATTCTACAGTTTTTCTGTAATATTTTTGTCTGTTAGGGTAAATTTACAGTATGGAAACAAGAAATAAAGACTGACAGCAAGAGATAGATTGATAAAGGGACAGACGGACAGATGGATGGACTCTTAGACCTATCGAGCAATGTAAACGTAGATAGATAAATCCACTAAATGCAAACAACCTGACAAACTGCAGTATAAGATCAGTTCTAAGGAATGGTGAGACGAAATGCAAGCTGGAGCAGTGCAATCCCAAATCAACCAACTCACATCAAACCATCAGTGATTTCCATTGGATTTATCTCACAGCCCAACAGCTGCTTTGAAGTCGGGAGGCTTAAGCAGCTTGTTAGGTTTCAAATCTTTCTGCACACAAAGTGAGAAGGAATCACAGTTTGGGTTGTCAGGAACAGTGTTATTAATCTGATAAGACTGTCCTAAGTGTGAATTCAATCCAAATTTGTTTCTGTTCTCACAGCTTTTGTACAAACAGTGAGGAAACGGATACTTCAGACATCTTTTTGGTTTAATGCTAACTCTTTCATCCACGTATTCGTGATGTGTGAATGTTTTTTTGCTTTACACTTGTTTTTCTTTTTTTGATTTTTTTTTTTTTACAGTAACAGAGCCTTTTGGGGTTCAATATTTTTAAAGGACAGAAAGTGCCAGCCACTGTCAAAATGTCAAATCTCAGAGCTGCACTAAGCCCAGAATAGAGCCTCTGACAGATCTTCATCCATTTCTGACACCTCAAGGTGTGATGGAAGGAGGTCAAGGGTCAAAGTGTCCAAAACCGGCCCAGGTCAGGTCTGGCATCTGTACTCAGGAGGTCTGGCCTCTCGGCGTCAGGGCCTCCCACAGCATGTAAGTGTATCCTCGCTGCCCATCATCGCTGCTGTCTCCAAGGTAAGGTAGAGGAGAGTCTATTTCTGTTTAGAGACTATAAAAAAAATGTGTTTTCTCTGCTCGTGTGGTGGAAGAGCCCAAGCAGGTGACTGAGTGTGTCCTTTTCCAGCTCGCTCATCCCTCCACTGCAGGCCAGACGGTGCGTTTCC
Source organism: Toxotes lorentzi (assembly GCA_037833715.1). NCBI lineage: Eukaryota > Metazoa > Chordata > Actinopteri > Toxotidae > Toxotes > Toxotes lorentzi. Next base: position 24,780,023 of record JBBMJY010000001.1, on the reverse strand, counting down.
CTACACAGCTTCCTCAGACTGTGATGCATGATAGCCCGAAGTGGTCGCACAGTTGGGTCACCGCTGAGCACCTCTCCGCTCCGACATGCCCGCGAACAGCAGCTCAGTTCATTCTGTTTCAGATTGTTTCGATTCAGTCGCTGACAGAGCAGCTCGCTCCCAAATTGATGCCGCTCGGAAAAAAGCGAGGCAGTGATCTCACTGACATCTGAATTAGTCATGTGATCGGTCTCGCTCCGCTCGTCTGCAGGAGATCAATTGAAGTGTATTCCCCAAACTCCCGTGGATGCTGGGAGCAGAGAGGCGGGTAGTAACTTCGCGAGAGAAGGGAGAGGGGAGGGCAAGGGAGGGGAGCATGGTTTCAGTGTTGAAAAGCACTTGGATGAAGTGTATGAAGGGAAATTTCTGTTTGTTGTCATGGTAACAGGCAGTGTGGTCTGTAGCAAAAACATATCCCTAGCATAGAGGCTTGATCAGGATCCAGCAGCTCCTTGCTGCACAGCTCTCCTCCTCCATTTTGAACGTGGGAACGCCGATTGTGTTGCAAATGTTTAACGATCTGTGATGCTCCGAATCATATGAAACATACAGATCAGCCGAGCTGAAGGGAAACAAGGACAGTTTCGTATGTAAAACTCAGGCTGTAGTACTATCAGGGTGGATGCAGGCTTCATAAATGGGAGGTGAGTCACTGAATTGTTGCGGGGAGCGTGAGGAAGACGTTTCTTTTTATGGTGTGTGGGGATTTCAATGAAACCATGCGTAAAGGTGAGAGGAAAAAAATGTCAACAACAGTAACATTTACCTTAAGGGTGATACCAAACAATGTGAAAGGCAGATTTTAAGCACCAGAAAGTGTGAACATCGTTCTCACGGTCTGAGTATTGAAACCACCTAAATATGATGGATATGGTTATGATCAGTGTTGGGTGGTAGCTGAATGAGACAGTTCCACCACTCAGATAGTTCTAGAAACACTTTACTCAGGCTGTTTAAACAGTGGCAGTGCAGGGCATTGTGAGATATCCTGCAGGATTTGGGCACTTCTGCAGAATAAATATGTATGTCTGCAGGCACAACCTAAACCTTTACCCTGCTTATTCTTGCTTTCTGCACTGTACCCTGCTCTCCAAAGATCGTATGTTGCGACTACAGCAAGCAAATAATGGAGACATCATTTTTGTTATCTGTTAAAATGGGAGCACAAGAAAAGTAATCTTGATTACATGTCATTATTTGTGGTTTTAGTGAAGAGGCCTAGCAATGGTCTTGAAGTTGCAAAGACATCTTACTACTAGGGACACTGTCATGCCATTACAGACATATATTTTCTATAAATGCCAAATATACAATGCGGGCAGAACAATACATGTTCTCCCTGTGTTTGTGTGGAGTTCCTCCACGTTTCCACCAGCACTGCAAAAAAATGCAACTTAGGTGAATCGGAAAGTCTAAATTGCTCAGTGGTGTGAATGCGAGTGTGAATGGTTGTTTGTTTATAGAGTATGCAATCCTGTGATAGACTGTCCACTGTTTACCTTGTCTCTTGGCCAATGTGATATAAATAGATGGATAAAAAAAAAAAAGAGAAAACCCACACAAGTGACAAAAAGTCTTAAATTTTAAAGCTAGAAATGGAAAATAACCTGCCAACTGACAGAATTAGGATTAAGTTTAGGTTCAGATAGGGATTAAAGCATGGAATTAGGAATAGACAGGGGTTTAGGTTACGGTTTAAGGAGTGAATATTGTCAGGGGAGGACGTCAGAAGTGTAAAGGGAGACAAATGTGTGTGTTTGGTTATGTGTGTGTTTCACAGAGGAGGGAGAGACAGCGTATCAAAAAGCAGGGAAGCCGTCTTGTTTGTCTACAATCACCACTTTTGACTCTGACAACTTTCAGACTTCACTGTGAATGAAGCGAACAGAGAGGCTGAGAGACTCCTGCACAATCACAACACTCTTTCCTTCAAGGAACACACCAGAAAAAACACACCCTCAATCTTCGTCTCTGCCTCATTCACTCACACACACAAGGAGAAAGTGAGAGTGACTGGAGAAAGCAGCATATGCAGACGTAGCATGTGCCTGCCATTCACTCTTGACTGTAATCCCCTGTGCAACCACAGCTGTAAACTGCCTGAACTCTGCTTTGATCGTCTGTGCACGTTTGAGAGAAAAAAACCACACATCTCTGTTTCCTTCAAGAAAACACGACTAAAATTGGAATGACCTTTTTCAAATCTCTTTTTTCAGGCACAAAAATAGAAATAAAACGGCTCGCAGGGAAACAAAAGCTTTCCTCCCATTCTGAACATCACACAGTCTGCGCCTGGGAGCTCAGGCTTTGCATAAAATGAGCATTGATAAATTTAGCAGTGCTTACATAACTCACGCTCAGTTTGAATCTCACTGATGAGGCAGAAAAAGACGTTTATTTCATTTCAGCTTCCGTCTGCTAATGAATATTTGTGGCAAAGCCGCAAACATACAGAACCAGTGTTAGCAGCGTTTGACAAGGAGCAGGCGTGGGGAGTCACTAAGCTGACGAATGCCACGCTGTGAAGGTAATGTTATAGAAATGTTTATCAGAAGTTACCCCCAACCTCCTACACAACCTGCAACCTGCAGCCTCCACGTGAATATCCACATCTATAAACCCCAGATAAGCTGTCAATCTATTTTGGCGTTACCTGCATACGGTTTTCACCGTGTACAGTAAAAAGCTACTGACAGAGCTTTCCAAAAAAAAAAAAAAAAAAAAAAAAAAAATGCACGCTGTTAATATTCAAAGAATCGCCACCAAAGAATACTTGTTTTACAAATAGCTCTGACAGTAAAAAGAATAAACCCTGTCAGTTCTGCAGGATGTGTTCTTTTCTCTTCACTGCGTCTGCAGGCAAGAAACGCTCAGATGCACTGAAGCATGATGGTAAGAGATACCCATCAAAGAGTGCGTTAGCCGAGGAGAAACCACTCTCCTTCACTTTGGATGGACAATCCTGTATCAATTTGAATAGCATAGTAGACATCCACAGTCACAGACACATACACTGTATTAATTCAAGAAAGAGGTGATGCATTTCGGTTACACACACTCCTGACTTGGCTGACTGTGTTCGGTGGAGAGGAGGGCTGATGGGGGAAATAAACAGCACCACGGCCAAGCGAATGTCAATTCCTCTCATCACCAGGAAGCAATTACCCCTCTCTAGAATGTTGCTTAGCTGCTTCTCTGCTCCACACAAACATCCAAAGACTTGAAGGGAGAACATACTGAAGGGCTGTGCACAATCTCTTCCAATTCTCCTCTGGCAAAATGACCATCCAGCCATGCCAAATGTGGATCAGGAGCGAGAGAGATGAGCATAACACAGGCAAAAGGAATTCTGGGTAATACAATGCCAGTGATAAGGCTTTAGATACTCCTCTGTCCATTTTATTCAACATGAGCAGACACTGTGATGGTTGTAGGCCCGCTGAGCGCTAGGTGGATGGAACAGTGTCTCTGCTGCGACTTGATGATGACGCAACTCCGACAGAGCAGAGTGGCAGCAAAGTGGAGCAAGAAGAGCCTGTTCTTCACGCTGCAAAGGAAACTTTAGCAGGAAATAGATTTAAAATATCGTGCTGTGATACAGTGATACAGATATTTTCTATTTGTAGATAGTGTATGACCTTAGAAAATAAATAAAGGACAGCGTGTAACAGCGCTGCCACATTTATCAATGCAAATGTTCTCGCTGGATGTTCAGTGCTGTTGAATTGCGGTTTGTACCCACACCTGGTACTAATGGGAGTTTATTTTTAATTTATTTTATGTTATCTCGGCCCCACAGGCATGTTAAGCCTTTTGGAGAGAACACACTGATGGTATACAACCATGAGCACAGCACAGTTAAATTAATAAGTTAATAACATTTTTGGATTTGGATTTTTTTTTTTTTTTGTCTTTACTAGGAGTATGTATAGTTAAGTGGTGAACAGTGGCTAGTATTCCTTCCAAAAGCAAAGAAAATCCAAATTTTGAGGAAACTGGGAAAAGAAAATGTGAACTGATTTGCGTTAACTTTCCATTAACTACAGTGCAAATATTAGGAGTTGGTTCTTTAAACTCTCCATTCAGGTGCCATTAAACCATTGCAGAAGCAGACAGCGCAACAACTTGATATCATTAAAAGAGCGCCAAAAAATATAGAAAACATGCTGGAAGTACAACATTTCTGTTTGTTTTTGTATTCAATTTGAGGAACAATACAGTCTCATTGCTCCAAACCGATGTGATGTTTTTGGCTGCTGCTACTTCTCATCTTCATCATCTTCAGTCATGATTAACTCGCTAAGTCTGTTTGATTTTACAGATATGGTGCTCATAAGCAGTTCTTAACCAGCCATGTACTTTACATACGCAGACAATTAGCTGATGAATCTGTCAGTCCATCAACAGGAAATTAACTTACAACTGGGAAAATGAAAATGATCATTAAAGGCATTATTTTTTAATCAAGCAACCATTACAAACATTATCTGGTTCCAGCTTCTCAAATGTGAGGATTTGAAGCCTTTCTCTGTTTAATATCACTGTAAACTGAATACATTTGAGTTCTGTTGCTTAGACAAAAACAGCTATGTTTAATTTATTACTTTAAACGGTTAGTTGAAAAAATAATTGGGGCAAGGTGATATGGTCAAATTTAATGTAATAATCAAAAGCTTGCTTGGAATCAGCCATTTGCACAACAGATAATGCAATATTATCATATCATTACAAGTCATTAATTACTATACAATAATATTAATTAATAGCACCACTCCAAAAAAAAAAAAAAAACAGGGAAAATTAAATGCTGTTTGATACAAGATGGAAAATGAAGAGTATGTTTGTCTGATTTTTACCCAATAAACTGACATTAGCTGAACTGATCAAGAGAATAAATGATGAAAAACAGCAAGTGCACCTTGAGCTACTGTAGCCATACAGCAACCCAGGCACAGATGTTCTGTTGTTCACTTAATTGTATTATTAATACACTCACAGACCCCAAAGCGCCACATATGAAGTGACAGGCAGCCACCCCAACTTTTCTTCCTCTGGACAAAATGCGAAGGACGAGGTATGTCAAACCGAGGCAGATGGAAAGTGTGGACCCTAAAGAGCATTTTACTAATTAAGGTCTAATGATATGTGAAGTCAAAATCTCCTCCCAAGGTATCTCTCACCACATGTCTGGGTACATAAGACACATGACCTCTGGCTTCCACAGATGCTGTTTCCAACTGACATGAGGTGGCCTTTTCTTGTGTTTGCTCCCCGCATGTAGACAGTGGAGTGAATTCAAATGAACGCTTGCTATTAGCTTTATAGTGTGGATACATGATTAATGTTCCATCTGCACCCAGTGTAATTCAGTCCAGCTCTGTTCCTGTTACACATTGCTCTTACAAATGTCAACAGGCATTTGCCTGAAACACTTAAGGTGGTTTGAGTTTCAGAGGAGGAACACTGAGTATTTACATGTACACCACAGCACTAGATACCAGAAGAAATCTCTGGAAATCAGCTTATATTAATTATGATGCTTAGATGATGATTTGTAAAGTTTTCATGACTTAGAATGAAGTCTAAAGACGAAGGAGTTTTCACATCTTGCTCTTGGCATGTAGTTACAACATACATTTAGAAATATTGGGACTGAAACACAGCTCCGGGCTCAAGGGATTAAGTAGAATAAGTAAGTGATAATACGTGACAAGCTGTCTTCATACACAAAAATATCAGACCAGATGGAGGTTAAAAGTGGCATTTCCTCCTCTGAGACTGTAGAACAGTGAAATGGGAGTTATTTCACTTTATTTCGGTTCTTCAAGGTTCCCAAAGCAAAAGTCTATTTAATTTTCTGCACAGACAGTCGTAGGGTTGGGGTACTTCCAAGGACAGAATGGGCACGAAAAAGCTGAATGATCAGTTTAATAGAAGAGAAGCTACACTGGAAACATCTGGGTCTTTGAAAAAAAAAAAAAGAAAACATCAAAGGTACTGTTACTGTTCTGTTGAATGGATACCTACATTTTAATATACTCTGTTTTGAGAAGTGGTTTAACTATTTTTGGTGTAAACTATGTTTGAGGTGTCTTGTCACATAATGAGCTAATAAGAAGTCTAAGTGGTAATGGCGTCAATAACACATCCTCCAAATTAGAGCTGAAATGCATATTCGATTAATAGATAATTTGATTGGCAGAAAATTAGTCTGCAACTCTTTTGATCAGTTGTGAAAAATGCCTGTTATAGTGTCCCACAAACCACAGTGACAACATCAAATGTCTGATGAACAGTCCAAATCCCAAAGATGTTCAGTTTATTAACAAGCGTGACAGAGAAAAGCATCAAATCATCACATCTAAGAAGCTAGAAACAACAAATATATGGCTTTTGTCCTCAAATAAAATGACTACAATGATTATTCCATTACCAAAATAGCTACCGATGAATTTTCTGTCGATTAGCTACTCGCTTCATTGACTAATGTTTGCGGCTCTAAAAGAATGTCTGAGTTGAAATTAAGTGGTAGCAGCAACATGTGCTGATCAATACGAAAACACAAAACTGCTAGCCCTCCTTAACTCTCATTTCATGCAAAAGTGGCTCAACAGTCTTGAGATCTGATTCTTATTGAAATCCATCAACTTGTGTGCTGTTTAACACTCCACTGTAATAACACTGACTTTTTCTTAACCAAAGTGCAGAATTTGTTTCCTAAGCACAAGCATGCAAATGTTTGTCAAAAACATCTTGGCGAAAAAAAAGCTGGAGGTACTGAAATTTTAATGTTTAGAAATGATCTACTGTGTTCTGAATTACTAACACAGAGTGTGCTGCAGAGAGAAGATGAAATGCTCACAGTGAAAACGTATGAACACCTGAGAGGACAAAAGAGAACTTCTGGTTCTGTAAAATCTCCCCTTTGTTGTCAATACTCAATCACGTCTGCATTGTTTAACGACAGAACAGATAGAAAGCAATCAAACAAAGAGCATATTGCCTTGAAAAGAGAACAGAAACATACAAAAACATTATAAAAACATGAATCTAGGTGTGCCTCATATTTGTTTGTGGCTAAGGCCCCCTTCACAGATCTCAACTGTACGTCACCTGTCCATTTGTCAACTGTTTGCACAGTGTCCAGCAGCAGCTCCCTGGAGAATAAACTCAACCTAAGAACTCACGCTCACTCCTTAAAACCTGTCACAGAGAAATATGTGTGGCACGTCAGCACAGGTGTAATACAGAGCTTTCTACCCAGTGGTGGAGACAGAGAGAGGATGACACACTCACATCCTCCCCTTTGTTCAGTGGTAATACAGAGAGGGAAAGAGACAGAGAGAGAGGGTGAGACAAAGACAGAGGGAGACAGATAGAGCAGGGAGGGGGGTGCTGGGCGCCTGCAGTGAACATGACCCTCCCTATCTCGACTAAACCAAACACCAATACACATCAAGTTCCCGCTGGCTGGACGCTTTAAGTCATGTACATAAACAAACGCAGGCATTCGGTGGCTGTTTGGTGATGCTAGGCTCTTGTTGTAATGTGCACAGTCACCCCCCATTTTTATTGCTTATTTCCTTCTTCATTTGTGCCCTTTTTTCTATGAAGCTTGTTCTGACAAACTATTTCAAGACCTGTAAAGTATCAGAAGTAAAAATTGGACTTGATTTGACCACGTGAACACACATTTTACGATTTATTGCATTTATACGACACTTTTATTTCAAATCAACAAATCAATATTTATGTGAGCAGTCAAGACATCTGTAATGACTGCAAATAAATCAATTAATCTCTTTCTTATACTCCCCATTTTAACAGTGTACTGTTAAAATGACCAAATACGTCTGATTAACCCCGTAAATGTTTATGCTCTTCATAAATTGCTTTATTTTTTTATGTCTATCATTTTATTTCATTTTTATATTCTACTTGTGTTCTTATATTCTGTTGAAACCAATTTCTGTGCTGCAGCAGTGACAGAGTTTCCCCACAGGGATCAATAAAGTTCCATCTCATCTTGTCTTTTATGAATCTGAGCACAACCATCAGTAACATAAAAGACACAGTGATTGTGAAGTTGGGAACAGGGAGGTGACCACGACAAGCCTTGGTACTTTATGTACTATGCTATATGTTTGTATACAAATAATTAGCCTTAGTAAATATATTTTTTGGTAGGAAACTGCAATGCAGCAGAGATTGTTTTTTTTTCCCTCTGTATATCAAACAGCTACATTTTCACTGGATTTACAGTATCTGCAAAGCATTCACTGCCAATAATGTTCCTTCAGTATGCATGTAAGGGCTCTTAAGGTTAGATCTAAAATTGCTCCAGTATTGTTTAAATATTAATATAATGTTATCTCAAAGGTAAAGTGATGAAACACAAACATTACATGCTAGAATGACAATGTATGAAATGTGAAAACGATGTGAAAGGTGTCGCTCGTAGTGTGAGAATTATCACCTGAATCTGCAGCTCCACTCTGCTTTATGGAGGATTTATGGCGAGTTTTATCTTATTGTTTAGCTGTCCAGTCTGTAAATTTACTGCTTTAGCTCACTCTCACTGCTCAATAATGTTGTTTTCAGCTGAGTCAGGCAGCAGACTTCAGTTAAAAAGCTCTAAAAACCAACTGTACACTACCTGCTCAACCTCTTAACAGACAGCTAGAAACTATCTGCAGAACATAATGGAGCATTTAACAGATAAAGAGCCAAATATTTCCTTCAGGTTGGTAGTGACCTAAAACACTATATCAACTTAAAAGCTGATGTGTTTCCCCTCCTCCAAAGTGGCCAAAATGTTATGTTTGTTATGTTTTAGCTTTGGTCGTCATTCTTGTCATTTACAACAATATTTTCTAAATAATTTGATTGTGAATGCAGCATCTACACAGGAGGAGTTATGCAGGACAGCAACACAAGCTGTCAGCTGACAGGATGGTTAGCAAATGGACACTTTGTTGCTGTTATCTAAACCACTAACCTGGAATTAAAAGTGAACACACCTGTAATGTATTGTACCCGTCCATTATACAGACTCAAGGTCTGTAGCCACACTAACAGCTCCATTAGTTCAGTAAAGCTCATTACACAACAGAAAAAATATGGTTGGATGGACAAAGGATAGTTAAATCTGCTGTTACTGAAACTAGTGGAAATAAATATCCAAGGTTTGGCACCAGAAGAAAAGCCATGTTGTTTCCAAAGTTAACTTTTTATTTTCTGTACACTGATCATTTTAGGACATTCCAGACTGAGCCTGTCAGGCTCAGCTGTACACTCATAGATCAGGCTCAACTTTCAGACCCAGCACTACTTCGGGTCAGCTGTGCTGAGTCTGAGTAATGAGAGCATGCTAACTTATAGCAGCAAAACTAAAAATGAACACTAATATATTCCAACAAACTAAAAACAATTAGCCTTATAGTGTATATTGTACTACCATCCATCTTATGCTGAATGCTTTAAATCTGGCCAAATATCATCTGAGTTGTTTTAAACTCAGCAAGTTATTTTTGCATTAACCATAAATAATCTGCAGAGTTCTCCAAAATGTCCTGATTTTTATTGTGCAGGCTTACACTCATCTCAGCTGACAGTTTATTTTATCAATGATGAATAGGATTTAGCAAAGGCCAGTAAGATTATAGACTAATCGAGGACTGCCAACCAAAACGAGTTGGCACACCACAGAAGTTTCGAGAAGCGAGCTTCCAGCTGCCTTCTGTTCACCGCTATTGATCATCAGAGGAGACAGACTGGCAGGATGTAGTGATGGTGTGCTGGTCCAGGTCCCCAGACTGGCAACGCAGAAGAATGAATATCTCTGCTGCTTTATGCACGGACCATCTAATGAGTTCTGGACTGATCCTGGTTTAAGGTACTGTGTGTTTAAAGCTTCAGCTTTTTCCTTTGTTGTCTTCTCACCCGGAGTGTGACTGCTCAATAATACATTTCCAATGGTTCATCTGGGAATTATTTAGAAAGGAAAAGTATGATATAATGCATTTAGGCATACTATTTTTAAACATGAAGGGTGAAATGCTCTCACTGCAAAGCAATGAGCAATTATATGATGCGCAATGATAAAAATCAAAAAGTGCATTTTAACACACTGGTGTGATATACTGTATACTGTACATACATTGCAAAGTTGTTCAGTTACTAATGCTAGTTTTGCTTACACCCCAGCGTACGCTGAAATGTTGAAAGCATAAACTTATGTTTCTGCTTTACAAAGAATGTACAGAAGACAACAAGGAATGTAAACACCTGAAAAACTACTTTCTATGGCCTCTGCTGAGCAGCAAAATAACATCTCTCTTTCCTGCTTGTAAAATAAATACAGAAATAGTTTGTAAACTTCAGCATTTGAACCATTTCAGTTGGAGATAGTGAAATCCATCTCTTTAAAGTGTACTCTGAGAGTAGATTTAAAGCAGAAAACCTGAGGGCCATGTGCTGCAGGTTTTTCAAATGAACTGGAGTCTACCTTACGCCTCACAAGACAATCTCTATGTTAGCATGTACTTGTGCTGTTTCTTCATTTTCATGGAAATTTGCATTTTCCATTTACCCTGCAAATGAAATAAGACAGAACAGAAAATAAGCAACAGCTCTTTGTTTAGGTGCCTTTTTATCTGTTCCAATAGTTTTAGTGGGCTTCTCAACCAATTACATCTTCTAATGCCAACAGCACTGGATCAGAAACAATGAACAGTAACAATTACATTTTGTAAGTGTTAAAGGTGGAGGGATGTGACTTAGGCAGCTGCCTCTTCTGCCTGTTGATATCTGCGTACAGGATGCTGACCTCCAGGGGCCAGTTTCACAAAGACAAACCCACTGAATAGAAATACTCTGTTACAACTTGGAAGTGCCAAAGGAAAAGTACTCATTATGCATAATGGCCCACTTCAGAATAACGTACATTATATTACTGGATTACAATCACTGACGCATTAATGTGTACATCACTTTAACGCTGCAGCTGGCAAAGGTGGGGCTAATTTTAATTAAATTTAATTTAATTTTACTTCATTTTCTGCATTCGTAGCTTGTGAATGTTTTTACGTGTTATAATACTAGGTCACATTCAAAGCAGAAAAGGTATACGTGGCAAGGACTTTCAGTCCCACAAGACCACACCATGCACCTGAACACAAAGGATTCTTTGGAAACTGCTACATCAAGCTTATTTAGAGGAGTTGCAGACTGGGTTTTAGACTATGGGATTCTGTGGAATTTACTATTTATTTACCTTATTTATCATCAACAACATTAAAGTCCTGGGCAGCTTTTTCAAGGCGCCTGTCTCAAACATCTCAATCACCGAACTACACAGATATTAATCCAGTTTGATGCTGGAATAAACCTCTTTGTTTGTGTGTCAAATCAATCTAAACCCACCCATACATTATTCTGCATGTAAACAACCTCCTCCACCCCCTGCAATACAAGCAGACTTCACAATCCTGCCATAAGGGTGCTGAGAAAACCGTCCAGACTGAGTTGCACTACACCTCACATACCTTTGTAGGCTGTGGCTGATCTGACGATGACAAGCGTGCATTGTATTTCTGAAGGATCATCAGCTCTGTAAAGGGTGCTGATGATTTGCACAAGGATCAACCTCTTTCTTTTTGTTTTTGTCCAACACTCTCATTTGTTCTTATTTAAAACAAGGTTAATACTGTACAATTTCCCTGAAGCTGAATTCAGTCAGACATGAAAAACTACATTCACTTCCATCATATCCTTCAGCAAGGGCATTTGGGGGTATTAGTTGCTTTGTTTTTCGAGAGCATTTTTTTGTGAAGGGACAGTTGTCATCCTGTTGAAATGAGGGATAATCTGTGAGCTCGCATTGTGTATGTTGTGTACTTTGCGTGTCTCTAGCCAGTGCACAAAAGATGAATCAGTTGCAGTTAACAAAAGCCAAAACTTGTCTGTAGGGACAATGCAACATCACTAATAGGCTTTGAGTTTGTATCTGAACGGGTTCACAGCTGCCTGGCTTTCCCACACAAAGGTGACGTCATTTCATCCCGCAGAACATGACAAATACAATAACGGCTTATCACAGAAGTGCACTTTCAAACTGATGTAAGTTATTATCATCAGCATCCTCTTTGTGACAAAAAAGATTCATGCAGCACCTTATAAGCTGCAGGAGGCAACAAGAAATCTTGCATTGTGCCTCTAAAATCTGCTGCTCAGTTTCATCAGTGTATCAGAGTTGGAGTTGATCTCAAATGCATAAAAACAAACAAAATCTCTGGTAAATTTACAGGCGCTAACCAAAGCCAACAGAAAGGTTAATCAGGAAAGTACAACCGCACCCAGAAATCCAGCAGTGCTCACTCTCAGTTACATCTGATATCACTGCTGTTATGCAAATTACCGGAGCTCGCCACAAGCTACAGAAAGCAGCAGCAAGAGACGACATGAAGCCAGAGCGTTGTTCTTAACGGCGAGAATAAAATGCATGAGCAGAAGACAGAGCTGTTTCATCTCTACACTCATTTAGTATGTAACATGGTATAACACTCTTAATTTTTTATGATTTTCAGTTTCATTTAGAGCTGTCAAAAAGTGAAAAAAGAGAACTTGACAGCAGGCCAAACAATGTTTGGCAGTTCCTTTTTTATCTGTTAAACTCTTAGATATTCTGAAGTGAACATGCACATGAAGAGAAGCAGATCTCAGATATTTAGTTTCTCATTCCTTTAACTTGTATGATTTATGTAATTATGCCTCCAAAATGAATTGAACTGGACTTTTATCAGAAATTAACAATATTAAGTAAATTAGCAACAAAACGGGCCTCAGCTTCAGACCTCCAACAACAGACTCGTGGAGGCACAGATGATGATTATCATTCTGGCTGATAAAACTGACCCACATCTGTCAGCTGCCAATGTATCATTTGCTGAGTGAACTGCAGCAGCCAGTGATGAATGGACCTGCCTCCTCTGCTCAATATGATGCCGGCTGGCTCGTGGTCCAGCACTGGGACATCTGACAAGAATCGTCAGAGCAAAACAACTCTGCACATGTCCACCATTTGGTAGTGTTCTACTAACATTTTCAACGTGGAAAAACTAAGTCTAGAATAGTGATTGGGGTAAAAAATTAAGTAAGAAATGGTAAAACAAAGCATTTCAGTATGGGCAGAAAAAGAAAAGTACATCTACCTTACAGGTACTGGTACTTTACTTGGGCATTTCCATTTTAGGAGATACTTTAAAATCATGAGATAAACTCAAACTAATAATGTTGTTTGGTAAAAAATCTTTTATCTGCAGAATGTCAGGTTTTCAAGAAATTTGAATAAAGCCATAGTTTTCTCAGTCTGTAGAGGAGAATAATCCTTCACTGAAACCAGTTCATTTTACTTTTTAATTGAACCTTTATTTACCACTTTTACTTTATTTTTTCATTGTGGTATTGCAAGGCCTGGGCAATGTAGTTGAAACCATTTTTGCAATATTGATGAAAATATATATATCAAAGTCAAATTTATGCAAAATCACATTACATAATCAAATTGACCTGACAAAGACTAAAAAAAAACTATTATTAAAATTGCAAGGTCCATTTTCTACTTTTTACTGTGCTTTCTCACGTGCAGCTCTTGGCCTTCATCAGTAGATGCAGCCTGGAGAGGAGTAAAAGCTCTGGAATTTTTAATTTTATAGTAGTAATAATGTTCTTTATTTCTTTGTTAACCTACTATTTTCAAGGTCAAGAATGAACTTCCAGCCTCAGTCAAACATCTCAAAAAGTCCACTATTATGCACAGCATCAGATAAAACCATTCAAAAGTGTAAAAACAAATAATAGAAATGATAATAGTAACAATATTATGCTTGAAAAAAAAAGTCAATAAAGTTACCCCAAATTAAATAGAAAGGTCTTTTATTTCTTTTTTAAAATACCAAGGGAGTTTGCTGTTCTAAGATGAAAAAGGAGGGTGCACCACAGTTTAGGGCCATAAAAACAGAAAGCATCCTCTCCAGATTTCTTGTGCCTTCTCAAAGAAAGGCAGAGGAAGATCTGAGAGTTCTTGCTGGAACATAAAATGAAAGGCAGCCGCTGATACAGGAAGGTGCAAGGTTATATAAGGTTTTATAGACAAGTAAAAGTACTTTAAAATCAGTTCTAAAAGATACAAGTAGCCAGTGCAGTGGTTCAAGCAGCGGGGTGATATGATCTCTCTCTTTTTTTTTGGTATTAGACAAACTCCTGGCTGCAGCATTGGGAATCAACTGTCGTTTTCTCTAAGCCCTTTAAGAAACCCAGTAAAAAGACAGTTGGGATAATCTAAGGGGCTTGTAATAAATGCACATATCAATATTTCAGTGTCATTCTGAGTTAAAAATGTCTAATTTTGGCAGTGTTCCTATAACAAAAAATAAATAAATAATGTTTTTGTAACCTCAATTCTAATTAAGAAATAACTGACTAATTTGAATAATTGAAAATGATTTCAGGACTTCTTCCTGTACATCTCTTTTTTCACATTAAGACATTTTGACAGGCACAGTGGTGCAGTGGTTAGCACTGTCGCCTCACAGCAAGAGGGTTCCAGGCTCTTCTGTGCTGAGTTTGCATGTTCTCCCTGTGCTTGCGTGGGTTCTCTCCAGGTACTCCGGTTTCCTCCCACAGTCACAAAAAAACATGCACGGGTTAGGTTAATTGGCTACTCTAAATTATCCATAGGTGTGAGTGTGTGCGTGTGTGGTTGTCTGTCTTTGTGTGTCAGCCCTGCGATTGACTGGCGACCAGTCCAGGGTGTGCCCCGCCTCTCGCCCATAGTCAGCTGGGATAGGCTCCAGCTCCCCCGCGACCCTGATGGATTAAGCGTTAGAAAATGGATGGATGGACATTGTGACATTGTTACACAAGCACAGGTGTAACAAAAAAAAAAAAAAAAACACTAAATTATTAATGGCTGAATTCCATTTAGTTGCTGACTTTCAGGGTCTTTGTGTTGTGGATGCTGTGCTGTCACGCTCTCATGACTTACTGGGACACTTGGGACAATGGAGCCATTGTTAATGTTATTAAAAACACCTGTGGTTTTCCTGCTATGACAAGTGAAATGTTTACAGGAGGTTGCACTTCATTGCAGCAAAGGCTGGTTGGTTGTTGGTGATCAGCTGGTAATTCTGTACATTATGTTTCCACATTTTGATTAGCTAGTGTAGAAATTCTGAGTGAAGTGTAACCCCTGCCTTGTTTGTAAGCTATTAACGTGCCAGATTTCTGTCACAAAGATGTAAATCCTTAACAAGTTAGATCTTAAACATTTAAGCTATAAAAATGTTTTCTCCAAAACAGGTTGAAGGATATTTTGAAGGAAGAGAACTAAGGGAATTTACTGTGAAAGCCCATCAAACTTGCTCATCCTCTTCATCTCTTAATACACTGAATCTAAGCTGCCTGTTGGATTGAAGTGGATTCCCCTTAGGTACTTTTTTTGCAGCGTGACTAAATCCCTGTTATTTCTTCCCCCGACTACAACAATACCAGCACTGGTTTGCTTTATTTTTAACAAACAGACAAACCAGAGAGGGCAAACTAGTGCATAGTGACAGTGGGATGATCTGTGGATCACCTGCGGGTGGTTGCCTCCATGTGTAGTGTTTGGTTGGGGGGGGGGGGGGGGGGGGGGGGGGGGGGGGGGGGGGGGGGGGGGGGGGGGGGGGGGGGGGGGGGGGG
>JBBMJY010000001.1:24747993-24764143 GCA_037833715.1 Toxotes lorentzi | reverse complement strand
ACATATACACAAACTTTCCTTTCCCACCCTTCCTCCACCTCCCCTCTTCCTCTCCTCCTTTTGTTCTCTCCCTCCCCCCCCCCTTGTCTTTTGGCTCTAGGACCTCTATGACATGGAAAACCAAAGCTCTTAAAATAACAACCGCCACAGACCCTGCTGGTAGAACTTCCCAAAGATGACTGGGGACAAACTGTGTGACGGTATGATGCAGGGCATCATGTCTTCATTTATACCATCATTTAACAAGGACAGCCGAATATTGGACTCAATTTGGGGTTAAACGACACACACAGAAGATGATCAAACGGCTGACAATGTTCTTAAAGTAAGTCATACCTCCACTCTAATCACACTTTCAAACGCAGCCATTCTGACAAGACTCGCTGGTGGATTTAGAAATCTCCAGTGACAAACCATTTAAAACTTGAGTTAATCCAAAGCTTATGGCAACAATGATGAAGGAAAGATGGCAAAACTATCCAAACCTTTTCAGTTTCCAATGCATATTAGTGTGATTTAGCAGGAAAAGAGGTGGTTTTGACTGTGCAAACTTTTGACAGTGCCCAGTTTAAGCACCTGAGTATGATCGTGTTTTCTCTGGTTGCACTTTGAGAAACGCAGCCAATAATTTCTAACACTTAGACTGCAAGTTAAGAAAAATGGAATAACTAGCCAGGGAGCTGACAGCTAATATGCACACGGCCCATTAACTGCAATGAATGTGAGATGATGCTGATGTTTAAGCCTGAAGTAGATAATTGTTTAATGAAATCTGGATTAATGAAGGCCTAACCAAAAAGTTTAATATCGTCATAAATATAATGATCCAAAAGAGCACTAGGAAATAAGGGGAAAACGATGATGAGTTCAGGTCTGGATTTGCAGTTGCTATATAGGTCAAAAGTTGCACAGACGCCTGTATGTGTCTGCAGTTCAGCATGACAACAATTGGTTTCCATATGATAGGCATATTCAAACCGCTCATGTGAAATTATTCTCCGGAGCCGACTCGTGTCACATCCAAGTACCGTACGTGTCCCCGAGATCTCCTGCTGTGCGAGTCATCTTGTGGTGCCGCAAACGCCTCAGAATCAACATGACAATCACGTCCGGTCATTTATCAGTCAGCGTCCGCCCAAGTGTCATGCAGTGAAGATGGACAATTCCCAAACAACACAGTCACACAGCCACCTCCAGCTGTTTGGCTGAACGGCTGTCAGTGGATCAAATTCAGCGTTCACAGTCCAGGCATTCTGACTCATGCACTTCAGCGCAGGATGATGCTATTCTGCTGACTTCAACACAGGCAGTTCAGTCTAACACCTGACCGACACTGAGCAGCACTTCTTTAATTCATCGAGTTAATCTGGCAGCCTCAGCATTGTGGCCCCTCTCACACACCAGTTTATTTTTACAGGCATGAGGAAGGAGCGGTGTGGGGAGAGAGTGAGGGGTGGTGGTGAGTATCTGGGTGTAATGACTGAAATTTTTATATTAATTGCATTACTTATATTAGTGTCTGTGTCAACCTGCTCAGGGACTGTAGATCTAAATTAGCTAGTAGCTAAATCTGGGACTTGTCTTTATATAAGATAAAAGTTCTTGTACATGGTCCCTGACAAATACATGTAATAATCTAAACATGCATGACAAGGGCAAAAACTGTGCATCTGTAAAGTGAACTCAGTTGGTGCTGGTATATCCCTATTAGACCAAAATGCTGTATTTAAGATATCAGACTATGAGGATCTGCTGTTTTGTTTAACATTAATGTGTGAACCCTTAACTTTTTAAGGGGCTAATCCACCAATTGCGCATTGCACTAACCTTTTGCCTCAAGTTTTGATGTTGCGTAATCCCACGGCATATGAACATCCGAGTACCAATAAATGAATGAATGAATGAACGGATCTTTATCGCGTCACCTTGAATCACCATTGACAGCATTATTCCTCAAATTCTTCTACTACTCCCGAGAAAGGCAAACAGACTGTGATTAATAAAAAGGGTGGAGCTCTCCTTTAATATTAAGATAAAACTAATCCTTGGTTTAATCTGAAACCTAGAATCACTGGTCCACATGTAAATTTTCCAAAACCTAACCCTCACCCTTTATTGTAAATCTTACAGAATCTTATCTCTAAATCCTTACATTACAGTTACTGTAGATTATAAACCTAATGAATGGAGATCATTGTCTTTTGGAGCGTGGGTGATTATCAGCGCTATTTGATCCTGTATTGTTCATTTAGCATAATCTCATGTCACTTGTTGCTGTATGTGCTTCAATGTAAAACACACTAAATTTACACAACACATGAAATGAATGAATGTAATGAATGTTGTGAACATAAAACTGCCTTGCATTCAACACAGTACCTAACTGACCTTTATGGGGTCAAAGTGCAATAAAATTAGACTGGATTACATTCAGATTAAATTAAATTCGATTACAATGTCTTAGATTAGGTTTTAATTTAATTAGATGATTTAAACTGATTTAAACCTAAATGATTTAATTATATTAATTCGGTTGAAAATATAGTGGATTAGATTGGATCTGATTAGATTAGAGTCTAAGAAACTCTAGGATAAGAATAAAATGGGACTGATTACATTAGGGTTAAAACTTGGGATAAAATTGCATAAAAGTTTATAGAGTAATTTAAATTAAATTAACTGAGAGTATTAAATACCTACTTGATTACATTCAAATAGATTAATATGATGAGGATAAAATGTGACTGAATTACATTCATATTAGATCTTCTAATTAATTAAAATGCTAATCCCTAAATCTAAAGCACAAACCTAAAACAACCTTTCCTGTGAGTAACAATCTAAGACCAAGTCCTAAACTTAAACTAGCAAATTATAGAAGGCCCGAGGAGCCTCTTTTTTATATATATATATTTATGAAGCAGTTTGGTTCCCATAAGTACAACATCCACACACACACACACACAAAAAGAAAAGCAAACACCCAATTCCTTCTTTAATGTGTTCTGGGAACAGCAAGTGTAAAAACTGTGCTCATGCTTAAATAACACATATTCATTCAAACGTTTAATTTTCTGTGACCTGTAAATAAGTCAGAACTGTCAGAACAATAAGAATGCCTAAGATGCTTTGGTGAAGTGCTGCACAAAACGCTCAAATGTTCCCCCCCAAACACTGTGAGTCACTGCGCATAAATAAAACATTGATCCAAAATCATAATTGCAAACTTGTGTATAACTCAGCACAAGTCAGTGCTTATCAGCTGAGGAGGCAGGTAGCCCGGGGTAAAACTAACACACAGACAATAACTTGTTACTGCGGGGCCTAAGTGAAAGATTTCATACTCAGATTCATTTTTTCTATCTAGCTTCCTACATCTATATATATGAGCTGAATTCATGTGCTGTGTAAAGCCTGAGCAAGCTAAAATTTTAGAAGTGGGTGTTAAACAAAATTATATTTACAAAATAAACATTGTTGAATCAATAAAGTTTAATTTAAAAGCTTCTTTTTCAAGTTTTACCCCACACCAGAGAGCACCAGGAGGAGAGAGTTTTAAAGCAGATGGAAAATGTCTTCAGTACCTTAGCACCATATTAGTTTCTGTCCATTTTGTCCATATATTGTTTGTTTGTTTGTTTAAAATGCCAGATGTTTTTCTGACTACAGACATTGCTTTGAGACAGTAGTCGTTTAGGGATTCTCAGCTTTGCCAACTACTTCGCTCACCCGTAAGATATTTTCTGACAACGTGTAGTTACCACCACAACCACTGATGTCTCTGTTTTTTAAGTGTTGCCACAGGGCGCAACACTGCCCATAACTAAGATTGTAAGATTAGGCAACTAGAATCATAACCATTCTGTATTGTTTCAGATACCAGTAAAATAGGCTCCTGTATCATTTCCCTGGTTGTGGTTTCTGTGGTTGCCATGGTCACACAGTAGCCGCGACAGCAAGCTGATAAAGTCGAACCATCATAAACTCCGACAGCAGCGGCAAGGAGCTGTGCATGTCAATGAGAGTGGCAGCTGCCCTTCCTCTCCTCGCCACTGCTGCCAATTTTGGTTGGGCGCCGTGTTTACACTGAAAAAAGTGAAGGCGACAGTGGCGGCGGTCAGTCCCACCCCCTCTCTCAATCTGGTTGGACATTATAGAGCCCCACAGGTTCATGTGTCGAAGTTCAATCAGTCTAAACTCTGTGAAGT
Organism: Toxotes lorentzi; assembly: GCA_037833715.1. NCBI lineage: Eukaryota > Metazoa > Chordata > Actinopteri > Toxotidae > Toxotes > Toxotes lorentzi. The sequence continues at coordinate 24,759,935 of JBBMJY010000001.1, read as the reverse complement.
GAAGGAGACGGGTCAGTCTGCAACAGGACACAAATGTGTCTCACACCCTTCCACAAAGAAATGCATGGGAGGCAAGTTTCAGTCTGACTGTGCCACTACGGCTGGCCAACCAAAACGTTTATCTTCCTCATTGGTACATGGAGTTCAAAGTTCAACCTAAGCAGATGTTTAATCAGACAGAACAAGTTTTGAAAATCACTGTTGTGAACTTAAAGCTGCACCAAAAAATATTTAATCGTGTAGGCGATAATAAGTGAGAGGCCAAAAATGTTTTAATGCAGCTTTAACTTATTTAATGCTCTGCTTACTGTCGGCCAACTCGGACACAGAACAGGTCATAATAAATTAGTTGGCCAATGTTTGCTAATTACAGGTTTGCCATCACATACCAAAGAGAGCTAACAAGTTCATTCTTAGTATATATCTTGATCACAGTTATATTTAGTGTTTAAAAGTATAAAATAAATAAATTTAAGCCACTGTATCAGAATTTTAAAAAATAATATCAGTATTGGCTTCAAATGTCCAGTAGTGTTAGGCTACATAGATACTGAATAAACACAGAACATAATGCAAAATACACTTTCTGAATATCTAATATAATATTTGTTCAAAAATTCAAAATCAGAACTTGAATTATGTAAAACCTCCACTAAAACTTAACTAACTCTAAACTAAACTGTAATTCAAAATGGAAAACATATTTTTATAAAAAAAAAAAAATAATAATAATGTCCCCTGCTGAGCTGCCTCAGGAGCCCGTTTACTCTGAAGTGTCTCATCACACCACACCAGATTCTCAGCACAGGCATTTGTTCTGGCCAAATACCAATTGATTTTTGGAACGACAAGTGGCCGGCGCCCAGATTGTTATATCATCATTCATTGTTTCAGACCCATCCAGATTAATTTGATCACAGCAGAAATGGTCAATCAGGCTGTAATGTAGCCGTAATATTGTGTATGACATGACCCACAAAAATAGATGGGGAGGAGGGGATGCTGCATTGACAGGAGGCATATGTCCAGCAGTGAGAAGTTTCATCAATCAGCAAGCAGAGTGTTCTCTGACAGCCTCTCAAAACCCACAGATTCTATGTTGCACTACAATGCAGAGATTTAACCTGAACACAGCTGAAATAAGATACAGGTGAAACACAAGACTCGTAGTGCTTTTGTTTGTAACACAGAGTGTCTGACACGGGCAGAAAAATGTCCCTCATAATAGAAAAAGTCCCATTTGTGAGAGCGGAGAACATATAACTCAGGCTTAATCTTCCGTATTTCAGTCATCCATTTTCATACAATGGTCTAAATGCTTTTGGTCTGAGTATCAATATTACAGAGAGGGATGCCAAGCAATCAGTAAAGTGAACCTCTAAATTCCTCATCATTATTAGAGTCCCAAACACAGTCATTTGTAATTCCTGAAGGCAAAAAGAGTTTTTGGTTCAGCTGACGTTCAGTTTCAGCTCCTGAAGAACCACAGCATGATTCTATTTAATACTGTTTAAGAGGGCCATATTTTCCCAGATTAAATAGAAATTAATAAAAGGATTTTTCTTTTTTAGCATGTTTATGTTTTACTGCTAACTTTTGTGATTATTAAACAACAAGTTGTCTGCCCTATGCAACCATATAGGTCCATAGACAGCCGTACCGGATTCGTCGTCATGGTTACACTGATAAATTTCCAGTCAAAGTTGTGGAATGATCACGGATAAAATAAACAACACTGATTATCAGAGGTCTGTGTTTTGTCGACCCATTCATCCACTCAAACTTCCTCCTAACGTGGATTTTGTCATTCTTTATACTATGTCACCTGACTTCCTCGTTTGCTGCCGTCATAATACCGCGGCCACTAGGAGCCGCTTAACAATAAAACGTAACTATGGGTTGTAATACGATGCTTGTAAAGACGACATAAAGTCGGTTGTTTTGTTCTTTTTAGAGGAGGACAATTGTATAGTCTACTTACACTGTAGTATAGTTTATATTGTATAAAGTGAATGTAAAATAGTGAAAGCCTTAAAGGTTTGAAAGAACGTGGATAACAGTAAACTGTGATGAAGATTATAATAATGTGATCTAACTTGATTAAAATATGCAAAGCCACTGCATACGGTCCTTTAAATCTATCCTGATAAACAACTACAGCAATTTCTGTTTAAAGTTGTTTAATTTCACACTGCATTTAATTCATATATCATCATGCTGCATTTCATTTAATACCTGCCACCACTCAGTGGATTGCAGATTAATCTTAAAGAGTGGCAGCAGTACTATTTAATAGCGTGTTGAAATCCTGCAGGAGAAGGAACATGCAACGTGCGTAATTTCCAACATGGGCATTTGCCACAGGGGAAAACTTAAAGCTGCATATTTCTGTAAGTTTAAGTAAGTATAAATCTTAATCTGTGAACAATATGTTTAACAAAATACTTTGATTGATAACATTAATTGAATAATTGAAGTATATATAGGTTTTTAAAAACACTCCACTCCATAAACAATATTCTGCACTAACATTATCTTATCAAGGTTTTCCACTTGACTTCAAATCTATACTGGAGATCAATATTTTCAAATGCTTTTGTTTATTAATAATGAGCGAGTTAACAACATCAGTACATCTGAGACTGATGAGGGATAAGCTCAATGGCATTTAATGCCAACACAAATCACAGTCTCTCTTAGGAGGGATTTTAACAGTATTTAACAGATTACAGATGTTTCAAAGTCAATTGATATGCGAATCTCAAATTTCTTAGCTTATGAGACATTTTAGACATTAGTCATGTTTTTTAATTTGTGATTTCTAAGACACTATTCACAACATAAAGTATAACAAAGAGAGGTCACCAGAAATGAGTCTTTTGAGAAGATTTTCAAGCATTTCTCCCTGGGGAGCAGCAAGCTACCAGAGCCTTCTGGCATCTCTTTCTGTGTTGTATTTTTTCTTTTTTTTGGCATTTCTGCTTCATTTAACAGTGACAAGAGATAAATCAGTCAGTATCAAACAACAGAGATTCTAAACAGATCTAGATTCTGTCTTCTGTTGTGATCTAAGCTGCCAGGACAGCAGAGAGGCTGCCCGTTTAAATAATTTTACCAAAAGATGCTCAAGGTTTCTTACTGTACCTTAAAAAACTTGTCTTTAAGTATTAAATACCTTACTGCATTTACACAGCAGTATAAGAAAGCAATGAATATCATATGTTTTGCCACCAGGCTTCATCCAGATCGACCTTGTCCATGAAGACGGGTGGTGGCACACATCAATAAGTGGACCACTGTTCTCACTTTGACCACCACCTGAGATGAAAACACTGCTGATCACAGCCAGTGCTATGACCAGTGAGGCACTGTAAATGATCTTTTTTAGTATCCAGGTGATAACCTGATAACTCGTGCTTTTACTATGTTTAGGTTTCTCCTCAAATTTTAATTTGAAGTTTTAATGTAGAAAAAAAAAGTCGAAAGTCCTACTATGTGCCCTTTAATGCCCCCATTTTGGTTTGATTAAGCCATAATGTTGGTACCTATAACGCCTACTTTCCGCTTGTTTCCAGCCTTATCAGTGCATGTTTACACTACCATGTACACATAATTTACTGCAAAAACAGTTCAATGAAAGTTTGTGAGTGAGCTGTGAGTTTGAATGAAAATCTTATTTACATCTTAACTAATGTCGCCAAACTAAAAGTAAATGACCACAAATAGCAGCAATATTAAATCATAGCATGCACCCTGTCTGGCTCACTACCCTGTGCCTATGTATGGGTACATACATGTGGTGATATATAGTTAAATCAGTCAACTAAGGAAGAGAATGGTTACAAATCTCCACATTGGAGTGAAAGCCGCTCACGTTTTTACTCCATAAATGACTTGTACCAATAAACTGGTTATGTAGAATGATTATATTTTATTAACCTTTGTGCAGCAAGTTGAACACATGCTCCAAAAGTCAACCCCATACCACGCCCTTTGTGTCGAGAACTGAATGAACCTTAAAAATGGACGGAGTTGCACTTTGACAGGTTCATACAATGATGTCAACTCCCGTCCAGCTCAGTGGCTTCATGTGTAGGCTTCCCTCCCTGACACTGAAAGTTAGTGAGGTCAGCTCCCAGTTACATCAGTGCTTGGCAATCAACCTGATAAAACTGCCCTGGGAGTAATTTGCTCCAGTCCACTAGGACTGTGGCTGTGTACGTACCTACGTACTGTATCATGTAACCGCAGATTAAAAAAAGGAGGTTTTAAGGTTTCGAAGTCCACAGTGGCCAGGAAACATTTCACATCACTGAATTTTTAAGACATTCACCTAAAGCTTTCCAGATATCAACATTTGTCAAAGCCTGCGCTACAATACACCACCTATGTGCGTAAAACACTCAACAAATGTTACTTTAAGGGAAAGTTCAGCTGTCACATCTACTCTGAATGCAAATACTTGTTTGACAGTGCAGCACAGCGGGGAACAAAGTGTGTAGAAAATAGTACTGCAAATTGCCCCCGCTGTCACGTTGCGTTGACATTAATGAGCACGTCTGAACGAATAGAAAACAGTCTCCATTCTGATCGAAGCTGTAGCCACGTCACCGACGACTGCAGGGGCCCAGAGCAGGACTAACATCCTCAGATGCATCTCAATTGAGTCACTGATGCAGCCCTAACCCATTTCTAAATGAGCGTCTGGCAAGACCCTCCTTGTCAAGGCAGATAGGATGACTGCGCAGAGTCATGTGGACAAATGGTGAGGGCGTTGAGCTGCAAACAGAATGAAAATGACCAAGAGAGACAGAGGGAGATACCGAGAGAGAGACAGAGATGGAAGGAGGCATCGCGCTGGCGTATGCAGCTCCCACACACTTAACATCTCCACGCTGTCATTTTTTTTGTTTTTGCAAGGATGATTCTGCGATGAATCACCCTGTGACCTAAATCCAAGGACCCAGGCTTAGAGAAAATTAAATAGATATCATTAGTTGGCTGCTTCCATCCACTTGTTCCAAATTATAGTCGTTTAATGGCCGACCGCTCTATTAGGGAGGATCTTGCTTAACTGTTGAGTTAAGGACATGTGACTGTTTGTGTGTATTTGGCTGCTGGATGATTGCTTTGTCTTTTTGTGAATATGTTTATGCAAATGTGTGTGTCTTTGGCTGATCACAGTTCCCCTCAGTGAGCTTGAAGGCTGCAGTAGAAATATAAAATGATATCTGATTCGCTCCTAAATGTCAAAGTGTAGTCAGCTGGCAGCTTCTCTTAATTTTTAAAAGTGAAAACTGTCCATGACTTCCCCTTTTCCTGTCTCACGTCCTGTACAGAATCATGAAAGCAAATATCATGTGATTACATTATTCTTTTTAATCTCATGTCTTGTTGGCCTTCTCTCATACTCAAACCAACTGACCTTTCCAGTTTGAACTCAGTTTGAAATGAAACCCAAGAATAACATTTAGAAATTCTAGAGCTCCAACCGACTATTAGTTGTTAGTTTAAGCCATCAGGCAACTTAGTTGATGCATGTTTATGATATTATTTTAATTATTGAAATATATATTTTTGGAGGACATCAGAAAACGGTTTGAGTTGCACAGCAGAGACAGGATGTTATAAGTAACATCATTAACGCAGATCTGCATTACGGAAAAATACAAAACCATAACAGTGAATCTTTTAAATCTAAATTTGACAAGTAAAAGCACGAAGTGAGACGCTTGTTAATGACAACGACAAAACTGGTAACGATTCTGGATGAGTCGGAACAACCAGCAAGGAGACTGAACAATTTGTTGATGTATTTCAAAATATCACACAACTTATGAACTTGCAAAAGTGCACTAATGAAGGGAGCCACAGCAGCACTGGTGGAAGCAGTAAAAATTCTGAATGTTTTGGAAAAACCAGCAAGGAAGCATGTCTGAACATTTACATGCTAAGTGGCTAACGTTGGGCTGCTTACATGTTTCAAATGAGAGGTCATGCTTGAGGCTGACAAATGATAGGCTTCGGGGGTTGTCCTTGACCCTTACCTTTAATTTGGATTTTGTGCCCAACATTTGTAATTACTATATGAACTGCAGGGGACCTGCAGCCAACCGACCAATCAAAATTCGGTCCATTTAGACTCTTCTCATCAACTAACATCAGAGTGCAGCCCTACAAAAGGCAAGAAACCAAGAAAAGAAGAAATCCTAACTTCCAGATTAACTTGACCCGAAAATACCATGGCCCTTGACCCACTAGTTCTCAATTATAATGTTTTACAGATAATCAGAAAAACTTACACTGAAGGGTTGAGAAAGGCACACTAAGCCTCCGGATCTGAGCAGTACATTCTCATTTCAGGACCAATGAATTATCATAATGAGCCATCAGTGGATGTCGATGTGTATGTATGACAAACATGCTGTTGCAAGCCTCCCTGAGGCGCTGTGTACATACATGCACTGCACGTCTTCGTATGAGTCCACTTTACTGCTGACTGAATGATTTGATGCAATGTGCACTCCTAGAAAGCCATTTTCTCACTCAACATGGGGGAGGAGGCTGGACTCATAAAATCCAAGACCTAACAACTAACTGCACATGATTTTATATGAAGGCGGAAAATGGCATTTCAGAACAAGGCTGGGCAGCATGTTGGAAAAGCCAAGTTGTTTTTAGAGCTGCTACATTTGAAGGTGGGGTGAGAAGCTGGTAGCTGCATATCCTGGTGGCCTAGTGATTTAAAAACACAACATATACTGTATTTGCAAGGTCTCAGGTTCAGTTCAGCCTGAGGACCTTTGTTGCATGTTATACCCAAACCTCATCTCTCTTTTCTGTCTACATCTCCACAGAATATTCTTTAATAAAGGCACTGATTTTGTTTGTTAGCTCCCTATAACCAAACGCAGAACGATGCTCTTGTTTCTTGTTTCTGAAAGCTCACCACCTCCATCACTGCCAACTCAGAGGCAAGTGGTGTAGTTTCATCAAACATAAACAGTACTGCAGTAGAAATTTAGAGGAAGGAATTTGTGTAATCTCTGCAGAAAGCACTCACCACTGACAGATGGTCAACTGAAAAAAAAAAAGATTCGGGTAACACAGGGCCACTTCCAGTGCCACCCCCTGAAAGCTCCTTTTCACAGCTTTGAGATGGTCCAAACAGTGCATCTGAAACACAGGTGTCGACCTTAATACAGCTGCTGTGGTTTGGAAGGAGCCTGTAGTTCAAAGCCACAGCCACAGTTTTCAAGAGTCCAGGAATGAAATAAAATTGAATTTGAGGAAACTGTGATCTTGTTTCCACAGAGCTTCCAAACACTAGTCCACCACTAAATCCCAGTATAAACACTTACTCTCTCTTTCTCTCTCACACACACAGACTTACACGAACCCTTGTCATGTATTTTCACTGTGAACATTACTCTCTCTCTCTCACACACACACACACACACTTCTCTTTCCTCTGTGCTTCATGCAGTCAGAGCTGGCAGCCTCAACCCCCCCCCCAGCTAGTAAAGCGACAGGGGGAGCAAACAAGCGACACATGTGCACTGCGAGCGAGGATCCTCCCTGCCTGCACACACTGACTGGCTTCACACAATCACATGTACAAGAGCTTCCTATCAAGTAGCGACCAAGCAGGGACGCCGCCAGGGATCTGGGGCCCCATGAAATAACATCACATTGGGCCCCCATCAATCCAGGGGGGCCCAGCCAGCCCTCATAATATAACACTGTGCAGACATGCATGCAAATTTCTGCACATAGAGGAATTCACTATTTGATGCAAGACTTATATCCTCTATAAGAAATAATCTTTTACACTCTAAATGTATTTGCAATGGGAAAACTCAAATGTTTTGAGGGCCCCTGTCAGTCACAGGCCATTAGAATCATCCTAATGCCCCCCCGTGACCCAGAATCACTATTACTCCTTTAAAATCAGAATAAACAGGATACAGGAGCTGTTGTTGTAGGTTTGAGGCACTTAAGCGAGTTAATGGGATGTGAACACAGTCTGACACCTTGGGGAAGCCCAAGCTGACCTCCAAAGTGGCTGAACAATTCTCCATTTTGATGTTACACAGAAAGATATAAGTCCTTTCGATTACATCTTAAGTTAAACTGATTTTTTTGCCCCTGCAAACATTCCCATGAGATCTGCAATCAAGTTATCAAAATGGCGGGTGTGGATTGTGACCAAAACTAAAACAACTGGTCCAAAACGTCCATGAAATTTAACATAACTACAACATAGCAGACTAGCAAAAAATATGTATTAATGATCTTTAAATAAAAAAAAAAAAACAATGATGAAAATAATCATTAGACGTGGGCCTAAAATGAATTATGACAGGAGGAGTAGCCCCAGTAGCGAGGCAGAACTCATCAACTGACCTCGACATGTGCCAATATTTAAATGCGTCTCTGCTTTGCCTAATCTTTCCACGTTGGCTACAGTTTGTCGTAGGTGGTTTAGGTGGCTGATAAACAATAACAAAGCGTTCAGTAGAACCACAGTAGAATCTGTAGGTTTGATAAAGATTCAGTGATTTGGAAGACGTCTTTTTATTTTCTGCTAGATCCAAAAACTGAGAGCAAGGATAACTCATAATGACCTTTGGAAATGATACTCTTTGAAGCTATCTGCCACCTCCATAATCCTCAAAAGAGCAAAGTCAGAAAGCAATTGTGAATAAAAGGAACTGAGCTCGCACCCACACACTCAACACAAATACACACACTTACATGTCCTTTCCACTCCCTCAGTTATATAACCTTAATGCAAAAGACAGCTTGACTAAGACATCCTGGGCCCATCTTGTGATCGCTGTTTACTTCGGCATGCTGGGGAATTCATTCATTCATTACCATGTTGAGCTGATGACCTGTGTGTCAGGAGAGATGAATCATGTGGAAAGGAAGCACTGGCCTAGGGGAGGACCAGCGTGCGTGTGTGTGTGTGTGTGTGTCAACAGGAGATGTTGCTGCCCATCTTCATTCCTGCCTGCAAACCTCTTCATACAAACACCACACACCCTGTTCCTTCTTCTGCATTCATATTTTCACTGCCGGGTGTGTGAGCGTGCGTGTGCAGCGATTTATGTCCTCAAGACTTTCGACAGACGGCTACGACAACACAACGTGAGGCTCAACTGACCAAAAGAGACAACCAAAGGAATTAGCAGGTTAGTTTTTAGTAGCTTTGCTAGCATGTCTACTTGTATAGAAGTAAACATACTAGCAAGGAGAAGTAATAATGCCCTGGGAGTAAATGGGGGCATTATTACTTCCATTCTAAACTCATAAAACAATACTGACAAATCACAGTTCATGTCGTCTACTAGATCATATTGTTATAGCTTGTCTGGCTGCAATGATTAGTTGATTAACTGATTGGTGGAGTCAACAGCAGCTCACAGCTCCCGACTGATACTGGTACTAGCTCGGCTACCCCTGTGGACCACGAGAGCTCGTCTTGCACAGTCCATCAAAAGTCTCCCAGGTTGACACAGATAAATAGTTATGGCAAAACTTCCTCTTTTGTAGCCTCCATGTCACACACAAACACACATAGACAATCCCATGCTGAGGGAGCAACAGGCGTTCAGGTTCCTGCCCGGCAGATGCAAGCAGTGAGACACAGGGCTCCCAGAGGCCTTTGCTGCGGCATGCAGGCAGGCGTCACTGACAGCCAAGCACAGAGTCAACTGTGACAAATAGTAGAGGACTTTTTACGCCCCAGCAACTCACAAAACCCCTACCACCACCTCCAACTTCAACACACACTTACCCCCAACCTCCTCCTCCATCTCTTTTCCCATCAATGACACACAGAGAATGGAGGCACAGCCTCAAAAAAAAAAAACCCCAAAAAAGCAGAAAGTGCAGACATTCTATGCATCATATTCCTGTCTGAATCTGAGGAAGGAGAAAAGTCTTGGGGGGGGGGGGAGCAAGGTGAGGCGATATACTGTGGACACTCTTTTTTTGCACTTTCATCAGATTAAAGCAAGGGTCAAATTAATGCAGCTGCCATGTAGACACATTAACCAAGTTATGCTCAAATCATTAAAACCGTCATGATCAATAAAGCTGCAGTAAGGATAACTTGATTAGCTGATCTGGATGACACGCCATAAAACTTAATCTGATCTGTACTGATGCTTTGATTTTGTGGATGCACCTGATGCACTGCCATTAATATCATCAACACAAAAACAAAAAAAGAACAAAACAAGAAATTACAACAAAGTGAGTCAACATCCACAAGTAGGCATTATCCTACTGGGCACATCAGACTGCAAAGGGTATACAAACTAGTAAATTAATATGAATTCATTTAAATCCAACAATACAATGTACACATTAAAATGAAAATACATTATGTCTTGAAGCAGACAGCCTGTTCTTACACAGTATAGCAAGAAGCATTCATAGAGAACCATAAAAAAGGAACATAATCGAGGTTGACAATGAGCAAAGCTGAGTTAATGTAAATGGCAGAGCAGGAATTCAGCTGTTGAGATGAAGATAATATGAAAAATGTGAAGTGCTATTCGAAGTATTGTGTGCTAGAAGCTATATTGTTCCAATAAGAAGCCCCCAAAACAACAGCAACAACCAAAAGGTAATATGTTATAGAACCAGTTATACCCCTAACACTCACAATACTCAGTATTTATGAGTTTTCATTTATTGTATAGCAGCATGAAAACACTGTAAATGTCCCAAACAAGAAGCAAAAGAAATTTAAGCTCAGCCACAAAAGAAAAAAATTCTAATTAAAACCAATGCAAATAGCAGACTTTCTGCAGTGTTCACCAAACTGAATTTATGGCTTCTTCTTTTTTTTTTTTAATAGCGCAGAGAAAACAATTACTATAAGGAAATAAGGTCTACAATTATTTATTAAATACATGAATGTCAGTGTCAGTATTTTCTAGCAGTATAAAGCAACAACTCCAAGTGATATAATGAATAAACCTGCATCCCGGTAAGGATCACTGAACTGGCCAACAGGGCACGGGCCCATGGCCCAAAGGGTCAGAGGCTCCAAAATGACCACTAAGACAAACAAAAGGTCCACAAACTGATGCATAACAACCACAAAGTGTCATAAAATGACCACAAAGAGACACAAGAAGACAGCTGTGTTATTTGTAGGTGTTCTGTACCTGTTTCCTTTATGGATTTTAAGTTTGAGCTTCTCCACAGCCCAAAGTTAAAGTTACTCTAAAGTTGGTTTCAATGACATGCAAGAAAAAAACATATTCATTCATATTCATTTTTAAAGACCAAATACAAGGAGGTAGCATAAAACTAGCAGCAATTAGCCTAGCTACCAACCGCACAAACACTAGCTAACCGGTAGCTTTAACTGAGACTAACAAGTTAGCTCAAACGGGCATAGCAAAAGAGCCACTTGCCTTGATGAAGTGAAGGCCGACATCTCGGCAGATAATAAGTCCCTTGTGAAGACTTTGTGTGGCTCCACATTGGTTTCACAGAGGAGAGGAAAGCCGCCGACTTGAAACATGTTGCAGAATCCCAGAGAGTTAGCCACAAACAGGCTTATTCCTCCAAAAACCCGCTGTAACACCAACATCGAACTGTTAACAGGTTAGCTTCTAGCTTTTTTTATTAGCCGAATTTTCAACTAGCAGTTAATGTTTGCTATGAAGCATTTCATGTGGTGACAACTGTTAATAAATTACTTTGATACAGAATAAAACTTAAAAACGTAATTTCTCTCGGTCAAGCACTGGAGTCACAAGGAGCGTCTTTTTTGTTTTCTTTCTTTTTTTTTTTTTTTTTTTTTTTTTTGGTCTCTGATTTCCAGGGGGGGGTTTGTGGACTTCGACTCCTTCAGTCTGCCTTACTCTGATTCTTCACATCACTACAGAGTTTCTACTGTACATGTACTCACAGTG
>JBBMJY010000001.1:24677860-24747630 GCA_037833715.1 Toxotes lorentzi | reverse complement strand
GGGTGGGGGAAACTGGGAAGGAAGGTGTTTGGGGAAGAAGAAAAGTGGAAAAAGGAACTTCTTTTGGGGAAAGAGGGGGGGAAGAAGGGGGTTTTTTTTTTTTTTTTTTTTTTTTTTTTTTTTTTTTTTTTTTTTGGTCTATGATTTCCAGGCGGGGGTTTGTGGACTTCGAATACTTCAGTATGCCTTAATCTGATTATTCACATCAATACAGAGTTTATACTGTACATGTAATCACAGTGAGTGTGTGGCATCACTTCAGCAGGTATTGATCTATGAATGAGCAGGGATTGGAAATGTATGTGTGCACATACACATACTCACACCAGAGACTTACTGTCTGTCAGATAAAAGCCACAATTTCATAATCTCAATGCAATTACCTCCTCAAAATAAATAAATAAATAAATACATCTAAGTAGGGACAATGCCACAGAACACTGCCTTTATTACTGTGCCAATATTGTGGCACATTCAGGCACCCTGAGGGGTCTTTGTATCACTGCTGCTCAGTCAGAAAAGTCAAATGTAGACTGCATATCTGCTCTATTTGAATAAAAAAAAGCAGTCATGTGCTTTATATTATTATATATATTATCAATAGCACCTTGGTGCACTTATTTATACACTTAACCTAATTAGATATTATTTACTGGTTTGTGTTGTGATGTACAATCTATTTGATAGCAGCTAAAATGTACAGAGGATCTATAAATATACTGTAGTAGCAATCAGTGTGTGCCTCCTCTCCTTCTAGCACTCACCAAGTGCAGGTGCACACAGCTCTCAGAGCTCCATTAATAACACTATTGGAAATGTATGTGCACACATACATTTCCAATAGCTTGTGTTACAGGTCCTGTATTTTCCTGGGCCTGTAGTTCTTCTTTAATTATGATTTTACCTGCATGAGCACATTTTCTGATTGAAAATTAAAGATATTAGAAAGTATATCTACATCCCCATCTCACCCCATGGCCTAATCCAAGGATGTCAATAAGCATTTTATTATCCACTTTAGAAAATCTTTTAATTCACATTTAATGCCCTTGGTAGCTCTAATCAGTTGTGGCCCGGAGCCGTTGACCCTCAGCACTGCCGAGATGCTATCAATTAGATAAATAAAGTGCAGTAATGTTCATTTACACCGCTCCCCTGTAAAAACCATGTATCTCCAAAATGTCAACTTTTCACAAACTGAGAGAACCAGCCTTGTTTTTTTAGATAGTCCAATGGGTTTTAAAGAGCTGTTTTATCCTAAGAAGTGGAAAAATGTTCAACCTGTAAAGAAACATTTAATCCTTGAGTGTTTCTAAAAATCATCCCCATTTGGAAACTCGTGATTTACACTTGATTGATTCATATGATGATACCGGGTGGCACAGTGGTGCAGTGGTCACAGCAAGAGGGTTCCAGGTTCGAACCCCGGTCTGGGCTCTTCTGTGCGGAGTTTGCATGTTCTCCCTGTGCTTGCGTGGGTTCTCTCCGGGTACTCCGGCTTCCTCCCACAATCACAAAAACATGCACGGGTTAGGTTAATTGGCTAAATTGCCCATAGGTGTGAGTGTGTGCCCTGCGATTGACTGGCGACCAGTCCAGGGTGTACCCCGCCTCTCGCCCATAGTCAGCTGGGATAGGCTCCAGCTCCCCCGCGACCCTGACGGATTAAGCAGTAGAAAATGGATGGATGGATGATTCATATGATTAGTATTTTATACAAGCATATCCATTTAATTCTACTTTATACTTTGTTTCCACTACATTTCAGACACATATTGTACTTGTTACAACTCCAGTTGCACAGTCACTAGTTACTTTTACACCTTTTTGATTTAGAAATTTGTTTCTCTGACCTTGATTTGTCACTGAAGAGCATCTACCAGATGTTATTGAGCAAAAGCAGGTCTGTGCCCATGCTTACCCAAACTGTCTTCAGTAAATGATCAGAGTGGAAGAAGCACTCTGATCATTTACTTAAGTTTAAGTACAATTACAACAATTTAAAAACGCTACATTACAAGTAAAAGTTCTGCATTACAAGTCCAATAGTATACTTCAGTAATCCCCAACCCAGGGTTTGGGTCCCTCTAAACGCTGCCAGCTGTCAGATAAATGTACTGAAGAAAAAAGTACAATAACACACAAATAAAAGTGTGTTTTTTTTGTTGTAGTATGACATCCAAGGCCATGACCTGTCTGACTCCTCATTCTACATCTGCAACTGCAACCCTGCCGCCATGGGGAAACACACACAGAGTTAAGTTAATAACGCCCCCCCCACCCCTTCACAGATATAACCCAACCCCCTAGAGGAAGATGAAAAGCCAGCTGGTCAAACCACCTTGGAGAAGGTCTAAACACCTCAGGACTCAGAATCTCCTCTGTCTAAATGGGATGTGACCCAGAAGAGGAAGAGGATGGAGAGCCAGATGTTGAGGCGCTACGCTTCAGGGAGCGGGCGAGGGCTCAAGTGAGCCTGAGTGAGCAAGTGAGTGACGGAGGGAGTGATGTATGTGGTGTACAGTACTGTATCTGCATTCAGAGGGATAAGATGCCACATGTGAGCCTCCTGTCAGCACAGAGGAGCTTTACCCTGATGTGCATCCTTGTAGGGGCTTCTTTCTTCAACAGATACACAAGTGACGTCTCCCTAAAAGCTAAGAGGCAGCTCAGTGAGAGGTTTTATTTCACACAGCTCCTCAGCATTAGTCTGAGGGGAGCTTGAAAGCTGCCGAGGCTCAAAGTCTCTCAGTTCGCTGAGCCAGTCACTCTCAAATTGGAGGAAATGTAAATGACTTATGTAATCAGCACCCTCCTCAAACACAACCCCAAAAAACTGTGAAGTCAGCACTTAACAACACTGTTGATAACTGCTTAAAAATTGCCAAATATAATCAGTCATGTTCAGCAAGTCAATTTACAGCTCGACCAAGTGAGCAGAATAAAACTGACATTTTATGTAGCTTCTCCCGCTGCATAATGAGGCTTATCCCCGATCCAGAGTCACCATCGTCATGCAGATGACGTAGAAGCTGTTACTCTGTATTAATCACACTGTATTAATCCATTTCTGCATGTTGCAGACTTTAATAATCTAATATCCATATTTTTTTTTCAAAATGTACCAAGAGTGTGACTGTTCACCTCTGTATGTGCTCAGGTGTTACAAGGACAGACAGTGAAACAACTCTTCTTGGAAGCGAGTGGATTTATTTCACGATTACAGTGGATTTTTTTCTTCACGCTGGATTTGCCAATTAATTTCAGTTTCAGTTGTCAGCCCTTGACAGCCAAGACAAAAGACTTTTTTTCCATTTTATTGAGACAGATTGGCCAAGAGTGTTGCTGCCATCTACAGACTCAAGATTACATTTGTTGACCCCCCCCCCACTCACACACACATACACAATATAAACAGCCGAGGTCTTGAATGAAAATGAAATGGCTTGAGATGCCTGTGCCTGCAGCAGAGACGTCTGGGATGCAGAGAGCATACAGCTAAACGTGAGAGCAGATTATGTTTAGACCTCCAGTATTCACCTGTAGTAGCAGCACAGGATTAGCTGGCTGACAGTCACAGCCACAGCTATAAAGGCTCAGAGCCCTCATAAAATATTCTACAGACAGAATTATCTGCAGTGCTTTCCTACTCACTATCTCTTTCTATGTAATTCACACTCACAGATGCTGTTGCCATGTTGCTCAGTAGTTTCTAACCTTTTTGGCTTGTGACCTCTTAAACCAATGCAATGTCTATTTTCAGCCCCAAGTCGAAGGTTGTATATCTCTACCTGTTGTGGACTAGTTAGCCAAAGCATAGTTTTTCCCTCTCAGATTGATTTATCTGGATTTTAAAGGGCCTGGCGCAGTAGAATTATGCAATAATTCACCAAAAGAAAAGCAAAGCTTAGAGCTAAGTCTGGAAAAAATAAACATACTTTTGAGTTTGATACAATATTTATCCTTCGTTCTTATTCCATTAGTCGTCATGATCCCTGGAATTTACTTTACGACCTCTTAGGGTGGTCCTGACCCACAGGTTGGTAACCACTGTGCTGTTCACTCCGGGGTGCACATTCATTTCCATGTAGGTAACCCTAAACTTAACCATTACCGATGCTTACCTAACCTTAACCTTTACTCGACCCCAGTGAAGACAGGAACCATTTTAGCTCATGATAAATGGAACCGCTGTGAAACCAAATGAGGAACAACAAATTCTTAACCTCACCAGTTAAAGTTGAAAATTAGACAAACTGTACCCAAAATTAGAGACAGGTGTCTGTGCCCATGGGTTCCCCTGCTCTTGGGTGACCCTGCATGTTCCTCCTCCTCCTGTCATCAGCTGCAGACAAACTGCAGCACAGCTCGCTGCTGTCCGTTTGTCCAGTAGGCACAGAAATGACATCACCTCCCAGGAAAAAAAAAAAGGTTTAAGGTGAAGGGTGTAAAGGCCCCGCCTGGACTGAAAATAGCATACCTTTCTCCTGGATGGGCCAAACAGGCCGAGGTGCAGCGGGTGACATGTGCACCGAATGGACAACTGCTTAGAGTGTATTGGAGGAGATATTTTGGAAATGTCATGCACTGGCATTATTAACATACCCCTTGTGTTAGCCTGTATGCGGACTGTCACAGTAAGCAAGCAGAACAGGCAGGGAGGCCTGCACGCCTGGCAAGGAGGAGGGAGATTTATTATAGTTTTCATCAGCAGGGTACAATTGCTCGGGACACACTGGTTGTACAAAGGCTTGTCATAATTTCTGTCATCTATTTAAAGTCAAACTCCGGCAACAAGCAAAGGCAACAGCTGTGTCAAGAGCGGGGCAGACGACTTGCATTCCACAGATGTCTGCTCCTTGGAAAAGTGCCCTGTTAAAATTGCCATGTGTTGAACTACTTTCACTCCAATGGAAACACTAAATGCTGAATCCCCCTCTATGAGGAGGGAAAAAAAAACCCTCTCCCGCTCATTTTGCCAGGGATGACTCAGCTTTCACGAGGTGTGCTGTGAGAGCACCTTCAAGGGGTACTATGACAACACACAGTGATTTCTGTCGTTTCATTTCACCATGTGCGCCTGCAACACGAAGGGGAAATGTTTTTACACTGCCAACTTCACTAACTGAGGAATTGCTTCATTTGCTTTGTTAGCGGTCCCAATGGAAAGCAATTAGTAATCCACGGCTGTGAGCTGACCGGTTGCCATTTGATTTCCTTTCGGCTCGTTACATAGCAAATTGAGGGGCATATTTTTGGATGAATCAATAATATGTTTCACAAACAAAATGCAAGCAAGGTAAAGTTTAATGTCCAAGCGACTTTTGTCATTGTTTGCACATATAAAACACCCCATTTACCCCCCCCCCCCCCCCCCCGAACACTATGGGAAACCATATTACAGCTTTTCTGCCATTCCGATTTAGGAAAGAGTGTGTGTGTGTGTGTGTGTGTGTGTGTGTGTGTGTGTGTGTATGTGTTTGGGGAGGGGGTTATCCTCAATATCCTCTGGGTATTTTGCACACTTTTACCAGCTGTTTTCATCAGTGTGGTGTTGTGTTAGTGAAAGCCTGGCAGGTGCTGCCTCCCTGTGTTTGCACACAGTAACTGCTGCTATTTGCACTAACAACACTGATGCACAGTCACTCTTGACAATACAAGGGGTCAAATGAGCTGGCTTTGTACCCCACAGTAGAATAACTCCCATTACAGGCCATATAGGTGTAGGTATAGGTAATTCACTCCATCAGCAGCTGTTGTGAATATGGCTCACATCCCAAATCTACATCACCACAGTACAGTAGCATTAGGAAATTGACTTTGGGTTAATACACTAATGCACCTGTAAGCTGGTGCCAATTGTGTAAGGGCCACTGGTTACAGGCACGTGGTTTTGTCTTTACACAATAATGGTTTATTTTGGCAGTTTGTGGGATGACATGACCTGATAACTGCGAGGTGAAGGACGTTGCTCAGCATTTGTGCAGTGCTGCTGTTTGAAGGTGCCATATGTAAGTTTTCTTCACTGCTGACTGTGGGTTCTTGACGGGAGCAGGTGGTGGTGGTGGTGGTGATAATGGTTGCTTGCCAAGAGCTACAGCCATTGTTGCTTTTACAAGACAAGAAGTTAGACTATGTCCTCTGGGCAGCACTTCTTCTTCCTCCTCTCTGCACTGAGGACAGACTGGACACTACAGTAGCTCACTATTGCAGAGTAGTATTATGAGAGGGGAAGCTAGCTGATTAGCATGCTCACTTCAGCAGAAGAGAAGAAGTGATAGAAATAAAAGCAAAATAAGTTAACATTGGGCAGCGTCGCTTTCCATCACTGGAGACAGCTCTAATGAAGTTTGATGCTGAATTTGCAACATTTCTTTTAGACTTGTGACTAAACAACTGTTAATGCAAATGTAGCAATGGCAAAACCATACATATAGCACCTTTAAAGTTATTTTTAAAGTTCATTTTTTTATTTAATGCACCTGACTTTTGCTGAGGAAGCAAACACAGCAGAAGAAAAGTGTATTGTTGATTGATGTTTATTTCAGTATAATGCTTCCTGGATTATCACAAAGACAGATGTACAGCAGATTAATTTAGTGCTATCTTTGAGGCACACAGGAAAAGATCATTACTAACAGTGAGAAACTACCATTTTAATTTTCCACCATGTGTCAGTTAAATACAATAATATATTTATGGTCAGTTGAAAACTAAACTAAATCTTCATTTAGGAAAACAATCTAAAAAGAGAGGCATCAGTAGATAAGTGAATAAGGCTTGGAAGAGATACAGTAGGTCCTCACAAAAAGTTACGGTTGACAACTTTGGCATCAGTGGATAAATCCCTTGTATAAAAAAAGATGATGGTACAATCAAAAACACGAGGCACTTTCTTATGAGCAATATTAATGGCACTGTTTGTATGTATCATTAGCACAATCAGAAAATCACTTCATTAACATCAGCTCTTGAACCTAAGTGGGTTAAGATGCTGGCATAAGTCAAATGGCACAGTTATGTTGTTGAGCAACTTGTGTAACTTCACTCTGGCAGATGATGTGTTCTTAACAGGTGTTTTAAGTTTGATTAAAACATGATCAAACACCGTGTCACTATGAAGACTTATTAAAGGCATGGTTCATAAGAGAGCGCCTCAGGTGTTACAGAAAATCATCATTTACAAAATGTAAAAAAAAAAAGTTCAAAAGTTTAAAAGGCCACTATCGAACAAAGATTTAAAATGCATGACTGGCTAGTTAATGTGGAAACAAAATGCTGCTGCAGAAGGAGAGGGCCTCAGAGGTGGGCTTGTTAAACCGTGCTGCTGGGAAAGAGAAGCTGTTGCTGCTGCTGCTGCTGCTGCTGCTGCTGCTGCTGCTGCTGCTGCTGCTGCTGCTGCTGCTGCTGCGACCAGGATTAACATTTTCTGCAAAGTGCCAGTTTTACTCCACTGATCTTTACACCGCTCTCAGTTGTAGCACCTGGTCCATACATATAAATGTACACTGAGGGAATCAGAGTGGGAGAAAGCTACAGGGTTTTAGTCCCATGGAGGTTGTCCCACACCAATTTACACAGTGTGTGTTAAAATTCTCATCAGTTTCTCTCAGAGGCTTTTTCTCACAGCGCTGTGATCTTGAAGATGTAGCTGAGACTGCAATTTAAGTGCCTAATTACTTCAAGAAACCTTGTAGTGTTTTTCCACCCTTTGTTTACCAAAATTAGATCCTCTGATGTGCAATTTGATCCCTTGCCAAATTCTCCTTCCCCTGTGTGCACGGCAAACAAAAGAACCTATGGGCTATTTGAGTATGGCATGTGGTGATGAAGTTACCTCCTTCACCCACACACTTTTCTTCTTTTGCGTCTCTTAGTACGGCTCTGCCTTTAGACTTCGGTATAGGCAGCATGTAAACACCATCCCTATGATCTGGGGATTGGATGGAAGGGAAGGAAAACATAATTTAGTGAAACTCCAATCTCCATGGATATACTGTACATTTATTTAATCTCTGCTTATGTGTGCGCAAGTTGATGAAAAAGAAAGAGTTCTTTACTCACCTGTACACAGGCAATCCCAACACCCACCGCTCCGATGATTTTCAGATGGTCCAGGATGAATTTCTCCAGTTTAGTGATGCAGCCACCCTAAATGAAAAACAAAGTCTGTCTTCATGTAGCATCAGCTGATGTGGGAGCATTACTGGTGTCTCACTGCAAACAAATGTTATGTATACGATCTGTTGGCTCTTATTCCTCTGCTGCTATCATGCCCCAAAGTCTCTCTACTGACATGCTGAGACATGACATGAGACTGAAAACTCAACCCCACCGACACCCCCAGCACCCTGTCGATCCTCTCACCTCCACCTTGTAGATGTTGGAGGGGTGGTCCCTGCGGCCACAGAGCTCAGTGGGAGTTTTACAGCAGCTGTCAGGCACCTCCCTGTTCTT
Source organism: Toxotes lorentzi (assembly GCA_037833715.1). Taxonomy (NCBI): domain Eukaryota; kingdom Metazoa; phylum Chordata; class Actinopteri; family Toxotidae; genus Toxotes; species Toxotes lorentzi. The sequence continues at coordinate 24,739,173 of JBBMJY010000001.1, read as the reverse complement.
TGAGTCTCTGGAGCGAATCCAGATGCTCGCGGCCCAGTCGGATGAACTGTTGCTCCCACAGCACTTGAACTGACAAGGGAGACAGAGAAAAAGTTTTACCTTCAGAGGTGATTGTGCTGGTGGTAAATACTATAAAAAGATACAGATAAACATGAAGTATTAGACACTGTTTTATACCAACAGAACAAGATCAATAAAACACTTCACTAAAGCAGCAGGAATTGTTTGACCGTTTTGGAAACAGGCTTATTTGTTGTCTTACTGCTGAGAGTTATATGAGAGATACCACTCTGACGTCTGTACAGTAAATATGAAGCTACAGCAAGTGGCCAGTTCTCTTAACTTTGCATAAAGACTGGAAACGGGGAAACAGCGACCCTGGATCTGTCCAAGGGTAACAAGATATGGGACTATTTTATTTATGACAACATGACATTTTAAAACTTTTTGTTTTTAAACGGATGAACCTACAGCAATGCTCAGCAAGAAAGTCCAAACAAATGACTGAAAATGGAACAAAATAAAAAGTTTAGAGGACAGAATAAAGAATAAATGTTGACATCTGATAGCCACGGGCTTCTCATACTTGAAAAACTGAGCATAAAATCTAAACCAACGGAAGTCTCAACTGCAGCTCAGATTTATCCATTCCTTCATGTGCTGTCAACCGGTATAAGCAAAAGAGAGGGTAAATTACAGCAGAGAGTGCACACAAGTCCATCATGCTTAGCTGCAGTCAGAGGGACTGGAATCGGATTTGTTTTGACTCGCCCCCATCACCAAAATCTCTAATCTGATGGGATGATAGGTTACCAAAACTCTGTCCAGTGAACAAGCCACATGTGAGTCCACGTGACACTTCATGAGATGCCCACATTCGTTTATGACATGAAGGTGTGGATGCAAACAGCTACCTAAATATGACCAGTTGTAACTGCGCTCTGAAAAGTAAATACCAGTTGTCATTTCACAGTCTAAAAATAAAACAAAATTAGCCTCTACCTTATAAAACTGGTAGGTATAGGCATCATCTGTCCATCTTGGTATGCAGACACTTACCTCCTGCTGCAGCTTGTCCACAGCCCTGGTGATGTGTTCATGGGACTTCTGCTGATACTTCTGGATCATGGTCTCCCTCAGGTTCTGCTTCAGCTCCTCGTTCAACTGTTCAGACACACAAACACAGACAAATGCACCAGCAGCCCAAAACACAGCAACCCAGAAATCTCAGGTCAGCACAGAGCGTGACTATTAGTGATAAATTAGTTGCAACTGTTGATTTTGCGACTGATAAGATTTATAGCAAACAGGATTTAATCGCTCTCTTGATGATACAAGTCATGGACGTGAACAGAGGAGCAGACGAGGACGAAGCCGGGGCAAAGACGGAAGTGCTTTCCTGTTCTCTAGACCAGCGGCAGAAAACGCTCACTGGAGGAGCGGGAGGTCTGGGGGGCTCAGTTTCTATGGCAACAAGCCAGCTGGGAAACCACTGTAAATCAAAGCGTGAAGGAGATATCAAGGGAATGAATGATGAAGAGAGGAAGCGAGGACAGAGAGAGATGAGACAGGGAGGCGAGGACAAAGAGGAAAAGGAAAGGAGAGGAGGAGGGACCGGGATGGATGGGAGAGTGTAGCTTTTTATTCTACCTGTTGACAGTTTGGGACACACTGCGGCACAGCAATTCAAGGTTTAAAATGGCTCAGTGAGTAGAGACAGCAGGTGTGGGAGTAAGCAGCATTATGGCACTGCATTAACCACATACAAATAAAAGCAAACATGAGTTCAAGCCTCCGTTCAGCTAATGGCTGCACGGGCCAATAACACTGAGCTGCAGAGCCTCACAAACCCTGCAGCTTGAGTCCAACATTGACCATTCATTAGAACGGCAGGTGTTGACAAATGGACAAGCACCATCTATAAGGAAGGAAGCTAACAGCACTGGCTGTTTTGAGACTGCGCCACCGGAAGACAATGACTGTTACAGCTGCAGGATTTTCCTTTTTCATAGCTGGTGATTGACATCGTCTACATTTTAATGCAAAATTTACATTTGGTATTTCACAGTTACAAGCTGAGCAGTGTTTTTTTTTTTTAGATTGAATATCCTGAACATGTATAAAATGTAAACCCTCACACATGGAAAACAGCAGCTACAAAACAGAAAAAAAACATGATGTAACACTCATTGCCTACAGGTGGCAGAAAGAACTGCAGTAATTATTACTTTCTTTGGCTGAACACTGACATGTTTACATGTGCAGATTCACTTTACAGTAGGTGGAGCAGGCTGGCACATGTGTAACTGTTCTGACAGTAAATGAACTGCAGCTTGCTGAACGTGAATAAGTGTGTGAGTTCCAAGCAGGTTCCATGAGGTGTTTGGCATCTCGAAATAAAAAGCAACTGCACCGTTCTCACAACTAATTACCAGAGAGGAAGAAATGAGGAATAATATCAAGGGAGGGAGAAGGGAGGGGGAGAAGAACAGTGCCTTTAGAGATTTTAGCAGGAGCCATGGAGCTCAGCGGCTGCTCATGTTCAGACTAGCTGTGTATTATGGATGAGGCAGTTATAATGATAGCAGTGCACCTCTAGACTGAGAAAAGACCGGTTGCTGAGCTACAAGCCACCAGGGCTTTAAGACTAGTCAGGGTGGGACCGATGCTGGAGGAGAGCTATGTCATGTTAATATTGCACGAGGAGAAAAACTTTCTCATTTGCAACTGCTTTCGGTTCAGTGCGGTCAGTGTAACTATGCTGGAGGCTGAACTGTGCTGAGGGAGGTTGTCAGTTTTAGTTTAGTTTAGTTTACATTAACTACAGTAAATGAGTCACTAGACTTCTTCATTTCTTTGTTTGTGGAGTGAACGTGAAATAAGTAAGAAGGTTTGAGTTTGACTGCACTTCAAAATCATAAAATGTTTTTAAATGATTCTGACAGTGCATTCAGCGTACCACTGGGGGCATTTTTCATTCCATTTGGACTAAATGTACCACGAGTAATATGGTCAGTCTGATATTTGTATTTTTAATGGGATGTCTTCCATTTCCTCCCTGCGATCTCATTTATCATGCTGGTTTTGCTGTGGATAAAATTACAGAGCAGCACATACCACGTGGGAACTGAAACAGTTGCCTGTGTTTTATTACAACTCTTCTGACTATGTGCTCAGATTAGGAGGCACAACACATTTATCAAGCATGCTATGTTGATTTTTTTAGTAGAGTGCATTGTTGCTGCTAAACATGTAGAAATTAGGTGTTAAGATCAGATGATGAACACCTGTATTATGGTAGATAATAAACAAAATTTGATCAAAAATATGTATAAATGACCTTTGTCATCTGCAAACACTCTTCAGTTTTACTTAGAACAAATCCTAACATGATTTTAAGGATCCAGTCTTCCCACATTTCTCAGATGTTACTCCATACGATCTAATATGCAAATCCCAGGATACACTGAAAAATATATTTGAATATATGTTTTTTTTTTGGTTTTGTTTTTTTTTTTTTCATTGGCTGAAGGGGATTACCTGCTGGTAGTAGATATACGCCAGGACTCCAGCGAGGATCTCCAACAGGAAGATACACAGCAGCAGGACAAAGTACTGCGGACACAGGGAACAAGAGGAGAGAAGGAAATACAGTAAGTTAATGGATTCTAATGTGATGAAGCGACTTAACGATCTTAATTGGGTGTTTCTGATATTCACCTTTACACATGTAAATATCATGGAGTCAAATACAACTGCAAGTACAGCCTGAAAAAGCTTCACAAAAGTAGGATCTATTGCAAAGCTGATCATCTAGATTGAATTACAATGGACAGGTGTACCCAAAAACTCACAGTAGTAGATTACATGAACAACTTTGCTGGCACACATCAACAGATGACAAAACTTTAACTTTAACAAACCCAAATAAACCTCCTCTGTGCTTTTTATGGTTCCTGTTCATTCGCAGCTCTTCTGCTCAGAGTAGGTTTGTTGAATCCTGAAACTGCAAAACTTTGAGTCACTGCTCAGAGGCACATCTCGCACTCTGTGCCTTTGAGTGAGGTTTGCTCCTCAGAGTTTATCGTCGATATCTTATTCATGACCAGGACCATAGGGGTTAGAGGGAAGGTCTGCTATTCATGCCACGTTTTTCAGAATTAAAGACAAGAAGAGATATTATCAGACCAAAACCTTGACCTAAATTCCTCCGGCCCGCTGCTATCAGAAAGAGAAAAACAGCCCGGTAAAGTGGACTTGGTCTTTGATTTGATAGCTTGGGCTGATTAGATCTCTGCGTGGCTCTGGGTCTGTATGCTGAGCAGGCTCTATGATGCATTTTGATGATGTGTTGAGGATTTGGAGAGACGCATGGCAACAGATACACAAACGTAGGAAAATGAGATAAAACAATTAACTTCTAGTGGTAGTAAACTAGCAGTGTAATTGCACCCAGTTTGTTAATCCTGGTAGTGCTGGCAACTAGTGATGACAACATGCTCTTTCCACACTTTGTGCAGCAGTGATGGGATGTGGCACAATAGCATCAGGCTGCATCAGAGCCGGGTGGGGATCACAAGTGCAAATATGTGATGTTCTCCCCATATTTAAACAATAATGTGGTCGGACAGTACGACCTCATTGTCGACCGAGTATTGAGTATAACTTGGCTCTTAGGTCCGATTCATACTTCTTACTGCAGTGTCACCAAACCCACATGTGCACCTGCAAGCCGGCGTGTGCCTCGTGAAATTTGAATCGTGGTTTGTTCCCTGTTGATGACTGACCCTGACCCAGTCACTTTCTCCGCTGCCTCCTTTCAAAGCACACAGATAACTAAATAACCTGTGTATTAAAACGAGAAGAATGAGCAAGTAATTAGAAAACAACATACAAGTTGTACATCGAAAAAATACATCCACTGCAAAAGTTTCAAGACCCATCACATCACAAACAAGATCAACTCAGTATAAGGCCACTTTTTCTCAGACTCCTCCATACTTACTGTTCTGTGGCTTTTCATACTCTTTCTCTCTCTCTCACACACACACACACACACACACACACAGCCTTTGCAGACTGATCCCACACGGACATTGATGTGTACAGGAGGTGACAGAGGACCTGTTGTTGGCTGTGGAGACTGAGGCGGCTGAATTACTGACTGCAGTGACTCCAGAGGACTCCTCATGATCTCATGCACGCTCCCTCGCACAGACACACTCATTTTATGTCTGAGCTGCCATTCCTCTCCCGGGCGACCAAATGGCACAGTGTAATTACTGTCAAAATGACTCTCAGCAGGTTCATGTGTAGAAAACCTTTTTTTAAAGCTCTGCACTGGCTTCAGTATCCACAGTGTGCTGCCCGTAGGCTTCCTGGCTAAACTACAAAATATCCTGGTGAACTCAGACTCATCCTGCTGAGGCTGTTAGAAAATATATGAAGTTTCTTTGGTCTTTTGTGTCCCGCTCTCACAACAGCTGTCCTTCTCCAGAGTTTTTGTAACTTTTTTCCTCTATCAGCATGAAGTGTACACAAAGGAACAACGTGTAACTGCAGCGAGGACACATGTGCATTTGTATGCAGCTCCATGTTTGACTTGTGATTCCATTTCAGACTTCATTAGAAGTGTACTGCTGCCTTCACAACTACTGTGCGAGCAGGACTTCAGAGTCACACTGAAGGAGACTTTAATCAGATAACGGCTGGACACGTATTGTGACCTTTTGGCTGCATGGCGGACTTCTCTGGCCACATGCAGCTAGTCAACGGAAACTTAAGACTAACTTCAGCTTGATGCAGACTCCATGGTGATTATCAAACTGACTGAGCAGCGAGTTTTTCATCACATATCCCTCACTTGCCTGTGACTGATTGAGCCGTTTGCCTCAATTTTTTTCCGACTTGTAAAAACATGACGTGATCGATCAGTCACCTGCTGATCAGTGTGACCTTCAGTGTGACTCACTGTGACTCTGATCAGACAGATCACGACACGTCATGTGTTTTTATCAATGTAGTTATTAGATGACAGTTAAAAGAATTGACTCCCTCATTGAATATGCTCTGCTAGTTTTTCTAGTTTAATATTGTTTTCCCAAGCTTAATATTCTTTCATAAAAATATTCATTTCCTCTGGCATTAGCAGAGGCACTTATTTTCACTTCATTTTTTTGATTACTGTTTTTTCAAAGTCTGCAACTTAAAAGTTTTTTTTGTCCAACCAGTGACCCAAAACCCAATAATATTCAATTCACAATGATATAAACTGAGAAAAGCTGCAAATCCTCCCCAAATCCAAAAAGGTGCAGATTAATTTTCTGTTTCGGCTCTATATCAAATCTTCTCTACAGGTGCTAAAGACAAACTCATATCATCATATTAATGCTACATTCATATCTTGTCAGATTTAAAGTAGATTCTCCTGAAACGAACTGTTCATATCAGCCTTCTGGATGTAAATACAACTAGGTATGATTTTAGATTCAAATAGGGCCCTAAAAATTAAGTATGTCAAAACAAGAGGAAAAAACTGCACGCAACTCACCAATGTCAGAAAATGTAGTTGGCTGATGTTAAAAATATATAAATAAGATGATTAGTTAGACTCATTATAAAATAAAAGCCAGAGATGTCAGCTGCAGTTTTATGGATGGAGTTAAAAATGCTAATGTTTCCAAGATGTCATTCCACGAATGTGCTTCTTTTGATGCGCAACATAAAGTCAGCATAGCAAATACACACACTCAGACACGCACACACAGACACACACAACTCCATTATGTTCTCCATCTTTGGCAATCTTTTGCCCCCCCCCCCCCACCCTTGTGACAAGTTCATTCCTTCACTGTGATTCATGGCTGTAATCTCAACTCGTCAAGATGCACCATGCATTCAAAAATACACACACACACACACACACACGCACATGCGCGCGCACACGCACACACACACACACACACACAGAGAGAAGGTGTGCACAGACTTCAAACGAAGAATGAACACTTCGCTGTGGACCATATTACCTCGACCACCTTCACAAAAAAAGACTTCTGCACACTGTTATTTACACAGGCACACAAAAACATCCCCAACCTGGTTATGTTTATGACATTCAACAGCATATAGAAAATAACTTAAATAAGCAGTAACCCATTTTAACACAACTCTGTCCACAGAACTTTTTGTCTAGCTCTTCTGCCCTCGTTGAAGCTTTAAAGATTGTCCTAAGAAACTGCGCTGTGCAGCTGAAAATGCTTGAGGTTCATGAGCAATGATGATAACTATGTCTTGAAAGACTCATCAGGTTGCAGAAGAGGGCAGCTGTGAGCTGAGCAGCCTGACAGGAATGAACTGTGCAGCAGCGATCTCTCTAACTTAACAAACACAAAGGAAAGGGAAAAATGGAAAAAAAATTTGAGATGCTGAGAGGCAGAGACAGATTGTATGAACGAAAGTGGACTGAATGCTCCAGTAGAGGATTTTACATATCAAACATATTAATAACTGGATTGATAAATATATTGGTAAAAAGTGCATTCATATATTTTAAGAAAAAATATTCTTATTTTGACACTAGGGCTGCAAATAACCATTATCTTTATTATTAATTAATATTTTGATTATTTTCTTGGTTAACTGATTAGTCATTTGGTCAATAAAGTGTCAGAGAAATTGTGAAATCTGTCCAACACATTGACATCCTACCTTCTTTTATCATTCTATGTAAATGATCTTAAAATGCTGTACTGTGTCTCTTTGTTCATTTATTTAAACCCTGTTTTTGACAATATGTGTAGCTGTATTGTATAATACACAACAAAACTGAGAAGACCCCTGTGCAATATCACTAAAATTGTGACTGCACAATGTTGGCCATAAAACACAGAGGTGGGAATGAGCTGATATGGGGCTGCACGAGTGCCAAAGTTGGAGAGGAGGTGCTTTTAAAGATAAAAGAAGAAGTTTGTACCCCCAAATACTGAATGAAAAGATGACTCTCAGATTAAAGAGGCTTGGCAGAAGAGTGATTTTCCAACATGACAATGATCCCAAACACACTGGGGGAAAAAAAGACACAAACACAAGTTTTTAAAGAAGAAAAACATGAAAACTATGACCTGGCTGAGTATTTTCCCTTGACTTAAATCCAACAGAACAACTTTAGAGTATTTTAAAGCAGAAGGTAGAGCAACAAAACCCCTCCGGCACAGAGCAGCTGAAAAGAGTAATCTGTGAAGAGCGGCAGAACAGACTGGTATCATCCATGTCCAGGAGGACTGAATCTGTCATCAGGAATAAAGGCAGACATACAAAATATTAAAAAAACAGAAGAAATAAAGGAAAGGAGAGGAATCTTACTAAAAGCAGTTGGCTCTTTAATGTGGACCTAGTCAAACATTTCTGCTTTTTAAATTAACTGGCTTCATTCCTCTTGAGCTTTTGGCTACAACCAATTAAAATTGTATTTAAACGACAGAATTTGCAGTTAATTAACATTTTAGTGATACTGACCAGGGGTGCACTCAGTTTTGTTGTATGTTGCACACTAAATTAAAGCTGAAACAATTAGTTGATAGAACATTAAAAACCCCAAGCAGCAGTGCTTTTCATTTTTTTTTTTTTTTTAAATATAATTTTAAACTTACTACTTTGTAGTTTTAGTTGGACAGAACAAGCAACTGATGATGAAGATGTCGCTTTGGGCTTGGAGAAACTGCGATGGACATAATTTTTTTCTGACATTTCATGGACTAAATGACTGATCCATTAATTTAGAAAGCAATCATCAGTTGTAGCCCCACTCTAAACGAGAGTAATAATAAATTAAGAGAAACAGAGAAATATAAAGAAAGACAAACAGATTTAGTGAGAAAGACAGAGAGAGATGTGCAGAGTGAGAATGAGAGAGACCTAAAGAGAAAAGCAGAGAGGCACACTCAGACTTGTAATATGTCCATGAAGTCAGTTTCTCCACAGGTGGATCCAGCCTCTGTTAGGACCACTTTCCATTTGGCTCTGTCGTTTGGAAGGAAAAAGTTTCTCCCTCCTCTCCCTGAGTCATTACACTGTCGCCATTCTCCTGCAAAACAATGAAGCTGTGTGCTTGGAGACACACCACATACACACCACACCCCTTTTCCACTGGGAGAGTTTTCCTTTCTCTCGTTGTCTTACTGACCTCTCTCGTACACTTACAGTGTAAACGTCACAAACAGCCTGACACACAGTCTGTTACGGCCTTCCCTTTTATCAAAACGCAACCGCAGCGAGTTTATTTAAGCCGTACAGCTGATGATGCTGCGGAGTTTGTTGACCTTTAGGTTACGGGACACAGTGTCGCCAATCACTGCTGTGCTTGTGTACTCTCAGCAGGTACCAGGCACTCACCACAAACAGGAAAACAATTAATCTAACCCCCCCCCCCCCCCCCTCCCTACACCTCCGCCTGTTATGTTCGCCCTCTTTAACACTCTCGATAGCATCTCTCCCTGCCGACAAGTTCACTCCTTCACCGTGATTCATCGTCCTGATCTCGGCTCTTCGGGATGCACCGACCGTTTCAAAACAACACAACACACAGGAGAGGAGGTGGCACTCACATCACGATTTACGCACAGGTGCTGAGTTATAAATCAGATAATGAGGACTTAGTGGGGACTTTTCACATTTCACATTCACTAAGCACACATCTATAGACTTTTCAATTATGTTTTAAAGCGGATCACGAAAGTGAATATTTCTATATTTCCTTAATATAGTTTTCATTTTTACAGATATAAATATAACTTCTTTGTTTTTCTGTGTGACATTTCAGTCGTTATAAGTAATGAAATGCCTGAGAAACATCTGTTACAATAACAAAACAGAACATGAGCATCACTCTGACGTATGACAGCACTCTGACGGCAGACAGTTATTGCATAATTTTACCAAAAATACACACAACAGTGCTTTTTTTGTTTTGTTATGAGAAGGTTTTAAAAGGTAATTAATCACATGTGCCATAACGTTGCTCGAGATGCAATCACTGTTATCTAGAAACTGCTCGCTGCTTAATGAATGGTACATATGAAGTAAATATACCTGTGGGAAATGACTATATTTTGGCATCTGCCTTGTCTCAAGCCGAAAATATCCAACGGTGCCAAATTCTTGCGGACTTGTCTCTGGTGAAAAGTGAATAATGCCAAAGATGACACATGTTCTGGCAAAGCTTATAAGACACAAACATTTGAGCTGCGCCCACAGTGATATGCCTGTATAAATGTACCATGTTGAAATGTGTGGTTGAAAGCCCGAGCAGTGTGTGTTTGTGCATGAGAGTGTGCACAGCACAGTGTTTCTGTGTGTGTGTATTCTGAGCTGTTTTCAGTGCCATGCAGATGTCTTTGTTGGAAAAACCCTGAGCTGTGTCTGTGTACAGCATGTGCCAAATCAAAGTAATGCACACTTTCCTATGAAGTTTCTGTTTTTCATGAACACAACTGACGCCGACACCTTGGCTTTGATTGGTTTTCAGCACGTGTGTGTTTGGCACTACAATGCCCTTCTAAAAAAAAAAAAAACTTTACTTGAAAGTTGTACACAATGTCCACATTTAACTTTTTGGCTTAAACAAAATCCATTCACATGCCAAGAATGACTTCACTGACCAAATAAATAAATGTAGATCCTTCTGGAGAATATCCTGCGTGTTCTCAGCAACATTTTGTGAACAGAATCCGTCTCTCTGTCTAAGCTGTGAATAGAGTTTTTAACTTAAAAATTCACGCATTTGCTCCCACAACAGATGTTAATTTGTAAGTCTTTTGTACCTTCACATCTGCTTAGTATCACCACATGTTAAAAATGTTTTTCTCTCTTCCAACAATACCCTGGTTAGCCATCTGGCTGGAGAAAAACTGGGCATAAAGTTTGCGGGTTTACAACTTACTATGCCATGTCAAACAGTGTAACAGGCAGAAAATAAGAAGTCTTTGTGATACAGGACCAGTATTTTCCTGGCCAGCATATTCCATGAAAAAACTACGTTCCCCGAGGCCGTTTAACTCCTGAATGCTAAACCTTTGGCACTTTAAGGTTCATTTTGTCTTTGGTTTATGGTTTTCTTTGTAATTATTTGTGTTATTTTGTGTATTTGAATATGTTTACTTTATATAACTCTTGAACTGTAAACCTTTTTCCAACACCAACATATCTCTTTTCTCTCTCCACTCCTAATGTATCAGCAAAGACCAGCATCGAAAACATGCAGGTGACGTTAGCAGGCTTCTTATTTATAGCCGGTGCTGACTGTTGCTTTGTACAGTTAAAATTTCAAACATTACCAGCAGCAGATTATATCAGCTTTATTTAAAAGCTTTAATTTATGTTAATTCTATAACAGCTACACTGAAACTTTAGTCTGTTGGTCAATGTGATGAGAAAGTCTTATGATCCCACTGTGTTTGGTTTCATTTTGTTGAGGTTGCACAGCCCATGTGACTTCTGTTTCACGCACTTTCACAAATGTGTGGCTTCTATTATCTCTCTACCCTGACGTGATCTCTTACCACTCGCAGTAGCCTCCTCTGCTCCTTGAAGGTGGCGCAGCAGCCCAGCACGCCTGTTACCATGACGATGGCTCCAGCCAGGACCAGTATGTAGGCGGAGGCAGCGTAGGTCTTGGAGGAGAGAAGGCTGATGTAGTCACTCTTCTTAACCAAGGTCCAAACACCCACCGCCATCACAACGCCCCCTGCCAACTGGGAAAAGAGCGCACGATTAGAGTCCGATCTCTGCCAGAGACTGACCCAGAGCAGAAGAACCACGACTCTGGTCCCTGAAAACACAGAAAACTGTACAACACTGAGGAGACAAAACTTGAGAATGACTAAAAAGGATTTTAATTATTTATCACCCAAGTAGGCTTCAAAGTGATGAAGCAGGAGACTGAAATTAATGCTTAATGGCTGAATGTGAACTGATAAAAACGACCCACTGCTGCCAACACAAGATAATCTGCTCTCAAATCAGTTTTTGCTGCAAGAAAATTGTGAATGAGTCAATTGGGGCTGCTCAGGTCAGTAATCCAGGGTCGTCACTGCTCCTGTGACTGGCTCAATAAAAAGTATAAGCTATAGCTGCAGCGATTAGTCAGTTAATAAACTAGTTGACTTATATAAAATTATATGCCACTGCTAATCTTTTCGGCTATTTCAGCTTCTCAAATGAGAGTATTTGCTGCTTTTTTTTGTCAGAAATGACAGTAAAAAATATCTTTGAATTTTGGAGTGTTGGTCAGACAAAAAAAGCAAATTTAAGACACCGCCATGCACGTGCAAATTACATTTTCATAATAGTCAGTTGAGTTGAGACATTTTAAAAGGTTTTGAGATGCAGGACTTTAACCCTACACAGCAACATTATGGTTTAAAGTCTGAGGAAATATACGCCCACAGGACAGGCTGACTGTAATCAGAAACAAATATAAAAAATCAATGCTCCAAGTCAATCACATAACTACTATCACAGTCCAGCATCTTCAGCATTATCTCCAGACAGTTAAAGAGAACATGAGGTAAATTAAATCAATGTGATATTAGCATGAGGAGTCAGCAGTTGGTGCAGCACTGCAACAGAAATCTGTCATCACGCCAAAGCCATCAATCTAACCACCTGCCTAATTTAGATTTAATATATAAGGGAAGACGACGGCCACAGAAACTAGACACCGAGTCAGACTGTACCACACCCAGAGACAGGGTGGCAGGAAAACACACACAACAGTGTTGAGCAAGATATTTCATTTCAAAACTCTTTACTTGTGACTATGGTGTTCTGTTCCAATACTGTTCATTATTTTGGTATGTTTTGTTTTAATTCTCATTTCCATTACAGTTCATAAGTTCACAACACGACCTGATAACACTGCAGTCGACACACTGACTTAATGTTAGAGGCCTGCAGCCAGCAGGTCTGTCCAGGAAAGTAAGTGATTCCCAGTGTTTCTGCTCCGACCTCTTAAAACAACAGCTACCCGTGACCCACTGTAAGCAGCTGCATGTGAGAAGTCAACTGTTCAGTCAAAACAGGTTTCCCTTTAACAGGTTTTCAATTTACTGCTTAAAGACCAGAGAAACCATTTATCATTTCACATTGCACATGTGAAAAAATATTCTTACAAACATCATAATAAATTGTCATTCATTTCTCTCTGTCTCCCTGCATAAACGTTCAGGCACAGCGAAGCACAGAAAAAAGCAGCAGAACGTGGTTCGGTTTTGTGCAGTAGCCCCTCCAGGTGTTGAACACAATGCTTGTTGTATCTGTACCTACTGTTAGAACTGAATGAAGGACAGGAATTTGTGAATCCTGAACAAAAGCAAATGAAAGCCGCACAAGTGAAATCCAAACTTTGGTGACACCTGGTGGCAGCTGGAGGTAACAACTGGAACATTTCAATATCATGTCAGAAAACACAAAAATGGTGAGTAACCACAATTAATGAAACCTATATGTGAAATTAATTAGGGGAAATCCAGTGAATACATGTGTCATCTATTACACTATAGCTTTAAGTGCCTTCACTGAAATCACTGGAGCCACAATGATATTCATTATTTAAAACATCGCCGGCACAATAAATGATCTGTTTAAATTGTAATGCACTGCACGGCTCCCTCAAAGTTATGCCCTTGGCCTTCAAGATTACAAGGTTTGTTTATGCTCAGGAACACAGCAGATATGTATTTGAGGTGTGAAGGGCATTCAAGCTTATTTTCCATCTACAAATCAATGTTAATAATCAACCTCATCTAGAAGGCAGAGGTTGGTGCTTGAATCAGATTGTATTCTGAAAAATCTTCAGTAACTCCAAAAATCGTAACTAACTTCAACCTAAAACCTGAAAGGAGGAACATGTCACATCCTACCTCAAATGAAAAGCCTGAAAATAACATTAGTCAAACTGAATTCTCAAGGTTTTCACCTCATAACGATGAAAAGCCAAACATATATCGTTTAAACAGCAGATCTACTAATATTACTTATCAAGGGACCAGAAGTTTCCTCAGACAAAACATCCCAATCACAGCCTGCATGAGCCACACAACACACCAAAAAGAGGCAGGAAAAGAGAAGGAACAAACAAAACTTCATCTCATCCTGCCGCAACACCTGTAACGCCTGAGCGTGCTAAAGATTTTACTTCATAATCATTCGCTTTTTCACTCAATTTAGTGCCTGGAGTCCTGCTAAAAATTCTATAAAGACCTTGGAGACCATATGTTACTTCTGAGGTAATTGAACAGCTGCCATTCAGCAAAATACTTTATCTTGTTGCAGTGTCTTTCATTTTGTTGTCTGAAGCCAAGTCCAGAGACTCTGTACTTGCAATAGCTGTGATGCATGTAGAGATACACTAAAAGGGAAAAACATAGTGAAATAATCAAAGGAGACAAGGGGACAATGGACAATGGAAATAACTGCAACGCAAAGGTCAAACGATCTGGTTTGGTCCTGAAATATCCATGAGGTTGTAACTCTGACATTAGGCACAGAAAAAGCCCAGTGCTGTTTGTCTGATTCTTTGGCAGACAGATGATTATCACATATGGGCAGAGCTGTAAGTGCGATTTCACACTGAAAATGACTGAGAAAGAGACAGACACCCTTCGTTTGCTGACAGTAAGGTTGCCACACTGATGTCTTGACTCTTATTTTACACGGCACATCCAAATTATGAAGTCGGTTATTTATAGCGCCTTCCTCCCACGTTCTTGACACTGGAAAGTTCTGGGAAATTAGGCTTTGAATGCATCTTCTGTGTCCTCTGTAAAAGAATGCAACTTGGGCTTGATTCTGTGAACTAAAATAGGAGCAGGCATTTTTGTGTTGCCTGAACAAAAATGTTTTATGAAGGGTTCAGAGAGAATTATCTGTTAATTCTTCATCAGTCATCTTAACAGAAACATGGACTAACCACCATAGATTCAAAACCGGCCTAATTAATTTTTAAATGAAGGTCCACTTCTCCCCAGCACCCATCCTCATGGCACATATCGTAGTTTACAGGAAAATTCAGTTCATTACCGTTTGGGTTTTGTCCACCAAAGTAATTGCTGACATCTGGGAGCATGAAATCGCCACAATCAAGTCCGAGAGGTCAGATAATCAGACGTTTTGTGAACAATGAACACAATTCTTTTTAAACAATTTTGCCAGATCATCTAAACCACTTTATTTGGAGGTAAAACTCAAAATGAATGCAACCGAAATGCCGCTGGAAATCTGTGAGTGCACAACTACGGCAAGTACAGAGGGGCACAGTCCAACTTCTCTCTACCCTCACTGTGTTTCAAGATCTCAGCACTTAACTTGGTGAATAAAATGTTATGTTATGTTATTATAACCAATAAAACGAATGGCCAAACGAACAGACAAAAGACTCAAAAGGCTGCATTAAAAGTTACACAACATGATTATAAAAGTTGTAGGGCGGGACTGGATTTTGGAAAAAACTCTGCCCACAGCATGCAGGTGCTTGAGGAGAACTTTAGTCGGTCTAAATGCTCTTTGGGAATTGAGTCCTTTGCAGAGGCTCAACTCTGTCTGAAAGGAAACTCACCCAGAAGAGAAAGTTGAAGGTAAACAGGAGGTATTTCAGGCAGATGGTTCCACATGTTTCCTTTTTCTCTTCATAGGCCCCCATGCTGCAAAAGACAACAGATTTCAGGTCAGTTATGACAATATTTTCAGTTCCTTCAAAACAGTAAATAAATTCAACTGAAACTTCAGATCAAGTTGAGTTGAATATGAAGGTAAAGATGAATGTGAGAAACACGACTCTTCTGGTGACTCATACCTTGTTTACATATTAAACTTCCTTTCTGCTAGCATTAATTAAGTGCATCTAATGGCAGCTCTCAGTCTGTTGAAGGTAAAAAAGTGAAGAATATTTAACTGATTTCTTTTAATCAAATGATCTGCTGATTATTTTCTCCAGTAATCAATTGGCCTATAATATATTTTTTGAAAACCTGTGGATCAAAACCCAAATATATTCAATTCATTGTCATGTGTGTCAAAGAAAAGCAGGAAGCCTTCATATGATAAATTATATATATATATTTTTTAAATGGCTACCGATTAATTTTCTGTTGATCAACTAATCGACTAAGTGCCGCAGCTCTAAACCGAACGATACCCTAATGACTCCCCGGCCATATAAAATAACTCTAACACAAATAAGCTAAAACATAAGTGCGTCGCAGGCTGGCAGGACTTTGATTTAGAGCTCCAAATAAAAGGTAGCCTTCCTGCTATTGTGAGATGCTTTTAACAAATGAGATGTTACAGGGCTAATGTAGACCGCGGGGGAGTTAGCATCAGATCAGCAGTGTAGGCAGTTTCAGTGAGCTGAGTTATTCCATGTGTATGCAGAGAGATCCATGACTAAGCACTGAGTAGGAGCTGAGAGTCGGCCAAAGGCTGGAAATTATAACCACCCTCCTCTCTGGTGCCTTGTACCAACATCCAGTGCTTCACGAAGCAAAATCTGCTTCTCTCTACAGCAAATTAAAAAAAAAAAAATTTCATAAAGGTGTGTTTAAGCTTAAAAACAAGTACTTGCCCCTGCGCTGAATGGCTAAAAATGTCACTAACAGTTTTTTTAGAACAGGAATGAAAATAGATTTATCCCAACAATCTCTGTTTTTCAACCGCAGTAATTGATAGAGTATTAAAATCTGACACTGCTTTCACCACAACAATGTCAAACACGACTCTCGAGTTTTAAAGATTTATAGATCCAGTTGTTTAACACTTTCTTCTTGCTGCCTTCATATAATCTTTGTTCCACAAGTCTCACATCCTCCTTTTTTTTTTTTTTTTTTTTTAAAAACCCACAATTTTCTTGGCTGGGTTGCGAGTCAAGCCCTGACTCGCCCTCCTCTGACTGCCTCATCAAACTCTCCCTCCCCTCCCGACTCTTCCGTATGTTCCCCCACACCCGCATACACTAATGTCAATTCAGACTAGTGCGCTGCATGAATGAGTGAGTACGTCTGGGCTCTGTCTGTTGAACATCTGTTATGGTGGGCCCTCTTAGAGTCCCCCTGTTAATTAAATTCTAACAAGACTTAATTGACAATGCCTTTTTTTGCTTTTCAGAGCAGCTGAGTCAAGAAAGGAAGCTTCTTGTTTAAAGTGTTTACAAGTTTTCCTTTACAAACAGCACAGAGGAAACATCCTCTGCACGGAGGGTCCAGCCTCTGGAGAGCAATCGATTTCCATAATTATGCATCTTATTAGCTTTTGGTTTATTTCAGGATGTGATATCTTAACGTTAAATAAGCCGATACGTATCACCTGTCTGACACAGTCACCATAAATTGCATTTTACTGAGTGAATGCCAGTCTTGTCTACCCTGGCAGACTACAGTGGTGAAATACCTGGAACAGGTCCAGAGAAATTTTTATCATCTGCATAAGCAAACAGATTTATTTGAGTGTTACTGACGTTGCAGGTTAGTGAAGACAGATGATGGTTTAGCCCAGCACCGGGATACATTTCAGACTTTTATAACCAGCCAGCTTTGATGAAATTATGCAGCCATTTCCAGTTAAATGTTCTCGAGACTACAGAACAAGAGAAAATTAAGATTCTACACACTGTCTTTTGATCAGAGTCACCAAGAGTCTTTGTAGCTGTCGCCTAAACTACAAAAACTGGGTTTTCAAAAACCTTTTTTAGTGTACTCGTTTCAGGGTTTTCCAGAAGAAACTGTTTAGTTAAGGTGTTAAGTCACACATATCCCGATTCACTCATTAAATAAACGACGGTCCCTGTGGTGAAATGGTTACTCTGCTCTTCTTCCTTAAGGGTTAATGTTTGTGTAAAAATAAATTAGGGCTGTAACTGTTGGAAAAAGAGCAGGGTTGACATTTTTTCACTATTTTTGCTCGGGGAAAAAAAAAATCACAAATGATTAATCGATTATCAAAAATACTTGCAGGTTATTTTTCTCTGATTAATTGATTTAAAAAAAAGAAAAAGGAAAAAAGATTGCTCATTTGTACTGCTGGAGGTGATCTTTATTTCAGGTGAGGTGACCCACCTCTGTGCGAGTCCAGACTTGAAAAAAAGAAAAAGAAAATTGGATGTGAGTTTCCTAAATCTGTGCTACCAGTGTGAACATATCCCTTCATGTGACCTGACAAACTCAGACCAAGTTCTGATTCAACAGAGTCACATTTTACAGTATTGATGAATCAAACCTGTAATAACCTGTATTAACCTCATCACATTCCCACTGACGCACAGGAAAAGCACCAGAGGCAAAGCAACCAGGCTGTTTGATTTTAATAAGCTCTGTTATTTTCTCTGTAAGTCAAACTCGCTGATTAATCGACTTAAGGTTGCAGCTCCAGTAAACTGATGATATTATTAAGTTACCTATAACCTACCTATTAGATGTAGATGATAACTAAACATTTCCATTACAAATCACTACTGTGTCCCAACACCGGATAATCTGTAAAACCCCCCCGCCACGTAAAGTAACGTCCCCCTGTGGTTTATAGACGCTTTTTGAGCCCACAATAACCACCTATAAGCCTTGTTTGTTTTCACGGCGCAGAATAACCTTCACTGTGTATTAATTTATCGGACTATCCACACAGATAAATCCGTTTTTTGTGTTTTCTCGTTAAAGCTGCAGCGCATCTCTTCGCCGGTGTTAAGCTAACGCTAAAGTTACTGCCCTCCGTGCTGCCGTAACTGCGAGGAAAACGGCCTGTTTTACCAAAAAAAAAAGCAGCGGCAGCCTGTCGAAAGCTTCCGTGTTCACTAAACGCTCATGGAAAGCTGAAAAAAAAAAAAGACGAACAACAAGGCTGCCTCGTCTGGCCGATGCGCCACCGCGGCGTGAGCTAACACCGAGCACTTCCTGCTCTCGCTTACCTGCCGTTTGTCCGCTCTTCTGTCGATGTAGAGAGATGAAATGTGCGGAAATACTCCTATAGATCGCCTGTTTTCATTCCACTTTCCTCGGACGAGGACCTTCTACGACAGCCGAATGAGGCTGGAGGGCAGAGGTGGGGGGGGAGGGGGGGAACAGAACCCACAATCAGCGTACTGAGCTCAGGCACGGAGTGAGGCTGGAGCTGCTGGCTTTTCTTTCTGTCCCGGGGCAATGCTTTTCTCCTCCTTGAGATGCCAGCAAATACAGAAGGAGGGCAGAAAAAAAAAGAAAAAGAAAAGTACGCATGTTTCTAAGCATTTATCTCTACTTTTAGAATCTGACAGTTCACAATAATACTGACTGCAAATCTCATCAAAAGAGTTTTGTTTTGTTTTTTTTTTAATATTTGCAGCATTTACAGGTGTTTCATCGAGTCTATAGAAAGTAAACTTATTTTTTTATTATTTGATTTTACCATTCTCAAAAGGCTGGCATCGTTTCTGGCCAAATCTGTAATTTGAAGCAAAGTAGAAGTCGGTTGATGAATAGAAAAAAATAGTGAATAATAATAAAATAATATAAAATAATTTGAGTCGTACAAAACAACAGTAATGGTTGAAGGTGGACAGGTTTTGTTTAAGAGACTTTTGGTTAATTTGAGCTGCAGGTTGAACAGTTCTTTCTTTTAGTTTTCATGAAAAGTAAGTGAGGTGGGAGATAATGTGCAATATCTATTTTCTTTTTAAGTCATATGAAGATTTAATAAATAAAGGAACCCTTAAAATTGTACTGTAATACTATTACACATTCTTCTGCCCTGTCCTGGCTGTCCTGTTGATCCATAAGCCACTGAGAGAGGCTCCTTCAATTGATATTGCATTTACATATTTCAGTAGCCCTTTAGGATAATGTGCCATTTATAAAGGGCTTATAAGCTGTATCAATAGCTCTGTTACTGGTTAATAAATCATTTACTAATGCTTTATAGATCCCTTATAAACATTAAGAAGAATATCTTTTGGGTTGGCAGAATGTAGGAAATCCTCCTCCAGCACCACAAATGCCTTTTATTTGTTTTTAGCTGGCTATTTAATTCGTTAGGGAGACGCCGATTATGGACTGTGTGTCCACTAATCTTCAGCAAAAAGGGCTGCAGGACATCTGGACCAAAGTCCAGAGAAAATCTCCACGATTAATTACTAACAAAGGGTCATGCTGGTCCCAGGTTGTCCATAGCTGCAGGGCAGTTTACCCAATGGTTAATAAAACCTTGCAAGTTCCTGACAAAGTCAGTACTTGAATAAATGCACGTAAAAAAAAAAAAAAAAAGAGGGGGGCGGGGGGGTTGTTACACACACTTACCTGTATGGGTTAATTGTGCAGCATTGTTTTTGTGTGTGTGTATGCAGGGATCCTCATTCACCACTAGATGACAGTGGTTTTCTTCTGGCCCTCTGGCTGGACTCTAGAAATCCTTCCTAGAAGTATTACCGTAATCTTGAACGAAAAGGGGGACTGAAAACCCCACAGAAAAAGCTCTGATAGCATCCATTTGAAACCAACCAACCATTTACTCACACAGCCTTAGCCTGTCATCCTTTGTAATAAATGTCAGTCCACAGTGGAAACTTTATTGAACAAGACACCTAAAGAATTTTTTTTTCTTTTTCTTCAAAGTTTTTATTGGTTTTCAGAGAAATGGTTGGTTCATGGCAGCAAGAGAACCTCCATATCATGTCAGGGTTGCAGGAGTAGACACCATTACAAGACATGGTGTAGGAAACAAAAGATAACTTAAATAAATAAATATGACCAGTGCATACAAAAACTAACCACAACTTGTCATAGTATGGTGTGCGTATAATCTGGTGCCTGTCTATTAGAGAGGTGAGGTGGGTGGGGTGGGGTGGGGTGGGGGGATAAAGACCTGTTACTGGGACAGGCACAAGCTGTCAATCTGTGCCATGCACCGTGCTGTTTGTGGCCACATGCATCGTTACGCGACATACATGCTACTTCAGCCTCTGAGATCATCCTTCATTTACAGGTACACACACTTTTGTGTTTTGGCAGCAGTTCAATAGGAGTAGTTGAAATTCTGAAATAGTAAGAAGGGAGAATATATTATTTATGTGTAAAGCAACAAGCTGTTAGGGAGTTTCCTAAGAAGATTAAGTGGCACAGTATTGAGAACTACAAGCTGGGAGCACATTAACAACAATTAAAAATTGCACTACTGTTCTTGTCAGAGGAAAACTAAATATCTGACATATTTTGGATAAAACTTTGTAAAACAGAAAGTGGAAATTGATGACTCTTCATCTCTAATGTGTGTTCACCTTTAATACGTCTGTCTGGTATTATTTTCTCTTTGTTTATATACACTGCTTATCCGGATTTTGCAAAGGAGCCAGTAGAACTGCTAACCCAGAACCTCGGTGGGAAAACTTTCAAGAATAAGCCATCTCCTGGTCGACGCTCCAGTGTTTAGAAGTAATCTTCCTCACACCTGCCACAGCCAGGCTATAAATACAGGGGTCATAAGAGGATCCACCTGATGTCAGTGTGAAGGAGCCTGTTGGATAGTGATCCTGGCTCACAAGATGCCAGAGGAGCCAAGGCAAAGATTTACTGTACCTACTTAACTAATACTCCCAGGGGCAGCAACAGTAGTGAAAGGAAGGGCCTGTATTCTCTTTGATCTACAACAACAACAACAACGAGTGAAGAAATGGTCTGTTTTAATGTATAAATGAGAAGGAATACCTCAGGATCTGTTCGTCTCTTTCTGTATTTCTGGGATATCATTAACCATCATTACAAAAAGATGCTCTTTTGGGAGAGAAGCTGATTTTCTACTGAACGGTAAACTCTAATTTCACACCTGAGTGTCTTTATGTAATTTAATTTCATCGTAATCCCTGTTGGAATATTGTTTTGGAGTTTTCTCTCGCTTGCCCATACTGGCAAAGATAGTTTTGGTTTTATTTGTCCTGGTTTTGAGATGTCTGTGAGAGGCTAAGATCCATGTCAGTACAGTTGCAGAGGTGGATGGAAATTTCTTTTTTTTTTTCAATATTGAAAAAATAACATTTCTTTGGTAGAAAGTAGTTCCAATGAAAACTAATGACATTAATGACAAAATAAACACTACCTGAAAGAATAGCTTCCACTTAAGGTGAGGTGATTTATCTTTTTTTGTTTGTTTTAAAATTCCGGTGACCTCGCCCTAAAATGATCGAGCGGGCTGGTCCCGATCATTTGGCAGGTACAGCCTCTCCTCAGCACTTTATATATTCTGCTTTTATTGACACAGTGTACTCAGTCATCAACATACTAGTCTGTGTTTAACACCAGAAAACAGTGACTGGCTTAGGGCAGAGCAGGTTACTCATACTGAAGTCACTCTTGCACCAGTTGCCACGAGAAGTACAAATCCCTCCCTCCAGGACTGAAAAGTGTGGAGCTGAAGGTTTGTTTTGTCTGACACTTCCTCATAGTCCTCTTGGCAGTAAATGAAGTCCAGCCCTCGCAGTGGAGTGTCAACATTAGACAGTTAAATGGATTAACTCCATGTTTTCATTTGTAAAATGTTTGGATAAGTTTGATAAGGACTGTTTTTCTCTTTCAAATCAATCTCTGCATTAAGAGCATGTGAAGCAGTAAGAACATGAGAATCTCACTACAGCAAAATACAGTTTTTCAGCAGAATACTGATGAGTCTCCTGTGTCCTTCCACAGAATCTCTGCTGGATTTATCATGGGCACTGGTGCTTCCTGTCAACGCAGGAGGCTCTGACCACAGCACAGACTGTACTGAACCACCACATCTGTTTGTCAAAAGCTGTGACATGTTGACACCAGTGATTTCCAGGCAGCTCATCCCAAGACCTGACGCTGCTTCCCATTGTGAAAGGCCTTCGGTTTTACCCAAGTGAACAGGAGTAATTTTCACAACAGAAAATGGACCCCCGCCTCACTCTTTACCTGCATTTGGGAAATCACAGTGGAGCCATTTGAACGCCCAAACAGTCAGGACTGTTGTGTGTGGATTGATGTTTCTATGTAGTGTGTGTGTGAGTGCAGTGCAGCCTTGGATCCATCGTGGAACCACAGTCCGCCCGGACGCCCAGCCTTCGGGCCGGAGACGCTCCAAACCAGCAACTACTCTCTGGTGCTGTTGATTCAGCTCAGCCTGCTCTCTTTCGACCTGTTCGTCAACTCCTTCAGCGAGCTGCTGAGGGCTGAACCGGCTGTGCAGCTGGTACTTTTCATGTATGTGAGAGTTACTCACTGTTTCAACAGGCAAACATTATCAAATTCTGAGCTAAAAATAGTCTGCTGTAGTTGAGTCATTTGCTGGATGCTGGGATGACATGAACTAGCAGTATCCTCTTTGTTTCTGCTGCTCTCATATTTCTCTTCTCCCCTTCTCTTGTCTTTTTATGCTTTATATTTGACAGTATCCAGGACATTGCCATCCTGTTCAACCTCATCATCATTCTGTTGATGCTGTTTAACACCTACGTGTTCCAGGTCGGCCTGGTCGCCATATTGCTGGAGCGATTTAGATCTCTGCTAATGCTCTCTGCTCTCTACCTGACCTTCAGTATCATTCTCCACTCCTGGCTTATGGTACGTAAGAGCACAACCAGCAAAAACACAGTAAATTAAAAGCATATGCATCAAAATAGACAGCACCATTTATTGAAATATATTTATGCTATATTTAAAAAATGGTGACAGGCTATTGTTGAATAAAAGAAACATTACTGTAATAATGAATCTGAAGGCTCTCAGTTACTACAATTTTCCCACCACTCTGGCTTTAATTAATAACTTAGAAGTAGTAAATCAAGCATAGTGTTTTTCACCATTTCTATACTTTAATTAAAAGCAAAGTGATTGTTCATGTTTTCTATATTAATCTTTTCAGAATCTGCGTTGGCTAAATACCAACAGATTTATTTGGACAGACGGTCTTCAGGTGCTGTTTGTCTTCCAAAGAGCTGGTAAGATGACATGTTAATACAAACTTTACGTTTTCATATAACTTTATGAAACATTTTTAGTTTTGTCAGTGATTCAAATAGACTGTAATGATATTTCACTGTGATTTTCACTCTGAAGACCGTCACTGACAGAGATCTCATAGTGTCCTCAAAGTCTTTTTGTGTGAGTCTGTCCTCTCTGCCAACAGACTCCAGGTAGTGATCTCATGTCGCCATGTGGGTGTGATGTTCATACACGTATAAGCTCATAAGTGGATAAAGGGATTTATTGTCTTGTTGTTGTTGTTCTCTACAGGTGATCCTTTATTAAGTATGAGAACGTACTGTAGTCATGTAATATTTGTCTCTTTGTTTTGTCTGCTACTTACTGTAAGACCCACTCAGACAGTTACTCAACGTGTGGTTCAGTGTTGCATCACCAGTTCATAAACTCTCTTTCACTATAGTTTTACCTTAAGACACTGTGAACTCTGTGGGCTTGAGTTTTACTTTCACAATCCTGCAGATGGTTGTAAATTCTGGTGGGGATTTCCCATTTCTGTGTCTCTTTCTGTTTTTTTTTGCAATGTTAAGGTCCAATTACAATCACCTATTATCTATAGGTGATAGATAATAGGTGATTGTAACATGGGAGCTCCTGGCTCCCATGTTGTGACTGTGCACTCTGATACAGAACAGAAAATGAATTATACAAACTAAAAAGGGGCATATATTTACACTAATGACATTTGTCACACTTTTATGCATTTTCCATCATTGCTCAGCTAGTGGAGATTGGTTTTGGATCTCTTTTTTTAAAAGTTTGTTTTGGGCATTTTACTTTGATAGTGGACATTCTAGAGAAAAACAGTAAAACAAGGGCCGGGAGAGACAAAGAGACGGGTATGGGTGTATGACATGAAACAAGGGTCCCCCAAGTGGGAATCAAACCCTGGATGTTGCAGTTGTGTGGTATGTGTCTTAACCATTTGGCCATCACAGGCCCAGTTGCATGAAAACAAGTCAAGAGTTTGCAGTAATGTAATCGAGTTAAACAGACAACACATTACTAGCTAAACTCTCTTATTAGATATTCAACAGTAACGATTCATTTGGTTTTTCATTAGCTGTTTTGGATGTGTTGTGCTGCTGACTGCTTATTCAAAGCACTGTCATCCATTAGCTGAGAATTCTGCACTAGTTATGGGAGGGATGGATTCTTTTAAATACAAGATAGAGTCCAGGACAGAAGCGTTTTTTTTTAGATATGTCTGCACCTGTTACAAAGTCAGCCGGAGTCATCAGCATTTATCAACAACTGTTTCATTGTTCTCACTCAATTTTTGAGCAAAGTGTATTTTCTGTATTTTTTAAAATCCCACTCACATATTTTCTTGTTCACAGCTTCTGTGTTGTATTACTACTTCTACAAGAGGACCTCAGAATATCTGGGTGACCCTCGTCTCTACGAGGATTCGCCGTGGCTGCGGGACGTCTTTGCTCGAGTCAGACAGTGATCTCACTGCAGCAGAGCACATGATGCCACAGAGGCCAGGAACAGTGTAAAAATGGCACAGTAAAAAAAAAAATTACCCACATGGAAAGCAAAGGTTACAAATAACAGAAAGTTTGCATTTGAAAATTCATACAATGGGAACATTTGGCCACATGTATAGGAAATTTATTCGCAGTACATTTGAAATTTCAAACCCAATTACAGGGTGGGAGAACTAATTTACAAATTTAAAGTAAGAAATACATTGTGGCCTAAAATGCACTTCTTGAGGCACATGCATTACAAATCTATTTCACAGGGATTGTAGCCAAAAGATAAATTCCACATAACATTTCCTTCCAGTGAAGGGAGGACTGTGCCAAAATCTGGTAAGATTTTTTAGAACATTAAGGCCAGAATGTCTCATGAGGCTTGTTGTTCATTCAGATGGTAAAAAGGAATGAAAAGTGATAATAATTATTTAAAAAAAAAAAAAAAAAGTATTCTGTTGATACCAGTCACCACATGTCCTTTTTGTCAATGCTTTTTGTCAATTCTTTTGTTAATGCTGTACATTTTTTAAAAAAACAAGACCGCAGTTGTTTTATATACATTTGAGACTCTTTGTGTTGCTTTGAGTTTGTTTGTACTTTGAGCACTGAACAGGGCTTATCTTTATTATGGCTTGGCCAGTCATTGATTTCCACTGTGTGTAAAACCTGACCAATCGTGTGCATCTGGGCTGTCTGTGTTTCACTGTCACAATAAGTGTTGATACATATACATGGTTAAAATCCAATAAAAGGTATTTTAAAATGTTGGTCAGATGATTTAAAGCACTGTTTCAGTGTTTGCTCCAAAGCATGAAGCCAGATGACTGAAGCGGAGCTGACTCTTTAGCTCTCTGAACTCTTTGAGGAGTGACTCCTCCTGCAGGTTGAACTGTGGTACCAAGAAAAGAGGAAAAGTCTTTGTGAGACGGGAGTGAAATGTTAACAGAAACAGGACATTCAGCCCAAATGAAATGCCCATGAAACCATTTTCTCTTCAGTTAAAACATTTACAGCAAAGATTCCTGTTTTTACTGACTCAGGGTGAAAAACAAAAAGCTTACTTTTTGATGTTTAATATAGAAAGAAATTAAATTGGTGTAGGTTGATTTGTCCACTATGAAACTTTTTTTAAATATAGATTTCAAAGCATTATTGATAATTAACAACTTTGAAATCAAATACTGTAAAATCACTGTTAAAACCACCAGACTAACTCACCCTTATGGCATATTTATGAAACTGCTCTGCTTCCTCTTGTCTGCCAGACTGAAAATAAAGGTTTCATCACATGGTTAGATCGGGTTCCTGTGGCCTGTCTGGAAACATCCAGTTGTACACAGTGAAAAAGTGAATCTGTGTTTAACTGTGTCTCAGTTCAGTGGCAGCGTTCCTGCAGGGAAGCAGGCCACACAGGTGTGTCCTTCACTGGAGCTGAGGGCTAAAAGTGTTGGCCCATTGTGTTAGAAGAGAGCTGGAGCTGGAGCCTGAATTGGGACACAGCATGTAGTGTTTTCAGAGCGTCCTCATCACTCACCCTGAGACAAATCAGAGACAGGTAAGCCCACACCTCTGCGTTCAGGTTGTTCAAATGGTTGGCCTCAGTCAAAGCTTCCTCAGCTACACACAGCTCCTCCATCTACACAGACAGACACACACACAACCAAACATCCAAACACAGGGAGGCTCACTTCTTTTCAAAGTAATGAAAAAATATGGCTGCCAGCCACTCTTGTTTGCCAGCAAAACCCCCCTGTGGAGCGTAACCAAGGAGCTTAATCACGCTTAATTTAAATATATTTTCAGGTTGAGTAGGTTGTTGTAGAGGTGGAGTTTTACCCGGTAACAGGCGGTGCCCAGGCCCAGCCAGGTCAGGCAGGATGGGGACTGCTCACAAGCCTGCAGGTAGAGCACTTTGGCTTGCTCAAACTGAAAGTTAAAATCACAGAAATAAGACTCTATAAGTCAGTTTCTTGACCAAGATGTTTTGTAAGTATAATGATGGGCTTTAAATTTAAATTCACTGAGAATGTCTGTGATTTTGGCCTGCTTTCATTAAAATAGATCAGTTTCTCTGGCTCACCTGCAGATACAGTGCACATGAGTAAACAGACTTATCAGACGGCAACAAGCTCGTCTCAATATCTGACCTTCCTCTGCTGTAGGAAGATGGATCCCAAGCGGAGGAGGACAAGGTGAGAGTCTGATGGCTGCTGCAGGAGGTTCAGGCTCCGCTCATAGCTCTCCTGGGCATCACTGAATGCCCCTTGCATGTACTGACAGTGACCATTCAGAGCCCAGGTGTCTGCGTCCTGTTCACAGGGTGGACAGCACGTCGCAGGTCAGTGTTTTGAAGAGATGCTAGTTTAATTGGATTTACCGGTGCCTTACTTTGCCACTGCTATGTGGTCACATTAATATGGTAATAAATTAACACAAAATAAACTGTTGGACAAAAATTAATTGCCTGGAGGGAAGGAGTAACACTTCTGTGCACTGGCCATAATATTATCCTATAGTATAAACAGTGAAGCCAAGAAAACTTCCAGGTTACTGTTGAGGAACACACAGGCATTTAAAGGGAACTTTACGATGCAGGTGTGCAGCTGGGGAACAAATGTTTCCTGGAACAGCTTCAGCCACTTCAAACTTCCTGTTGGAATATTTCAAGCATAAATTCAGGACAACACAGGGGAATCTTCCCATACATATTGATGTATGGTGGAGTAATGTACCATAGAGGCAAACACAGAAATATTATTACGTTTTGTCAGTTTTCACCTCTTCAGTTGATGGTGCTAATACTGATTAACTTCATGCTTTCAGTAAATAGATAACATATTCAAATTTATGTTATCAGGTCATTCAATAGTAATTTTGCTGCTTTCAAACATGTGCATCTCTGTGGCAGATTAAACATGTGTTCAATCACAGCCTGTAGACTTTAACAGCTCAAACTAACAGAGCCGTAAAGAAGCAGCAAACCATTCATGTCACATTTTCCATTAAGTCCTTACTTTACTTTCAGTGTTGCAGCCAGATGTCAGTGTGTGAGTACCTGATCTCTGTGAAACAGCGCCTCCTTGAGGCTCGCAGCAGCACTGCAGTAGTCAGCTTTGAGCAGCTGGAGCTGGGCCAGATGGAGGAGGTAGGAGACACTGCGACCGCCATCTGAACACAGCAGCTCCTGGGACAGTATGTGCTCTGCCATCTGTCAACAACAAAACAGTGTGAGCTGATTACTGACATTTTTCTGTTCTATTTTTGTTGGCACTTCGACTACTGCTGACGATGCCAGTTCCAGGTAGCTACGGGTCTCAGTTAATTTCAGCATGTCGTGAAATGTTTGTGAAAATGTTGACACTTTTGCCCCATAACACTCTAATCCAATGGTGATGAAATGACCCCACAGCAGTAATGTACATTGTAGGTTGTTTGTATTCATATTTGACCAGTGTGAGTCCACGTGGCTTGGCAAACAACCAGCTGCTCATTGTGTTTTTACCTGCAGGGCATTGTTCTGCAGCAGGAACCGGACAGTCTCTGTGTAAATGGTGGAGGAAAATTTTACTGGAACTGATCTGAAGCTGACACTCTGTGGTGAAGACTCTTTGTGCATCTCTGAGTCCTGGTCAACAAAGTTTGGGTCTGAAGGAAAAATACAGTAATACTGTCAGGTTACATCTGCCGGTCCAGGGAAGCCATATCCGCTGCCTAATGCACCCCAGGCTGAAGTGATCTGAGGGCTCAAAAAGTGCACGCCAGACAGAAAAGATTTTCAGGTGGTTCTTGGCAACAGACTGCATCTATGCCATGTGTAGACTGAGATTACCTTCTCACTGCATATAAAATGTTGTACATCAACATGTTTTATCTACATTTTAGTTTTTGTGTCCTGACAGATGACACTGAAACAGTATATTCCTCCTCTCTGGTTGGTTTTCCTCCTGCTGCACTTCACCTTGATGGTCAGTGGGAGACTGATGTTCAGGAGTAGCTGTCTCCTCTTCCTCCAGCTGGTCTTTTTCCGTCTTGTTTTTTTCCTCATCCTCCCTCTGTGTTTGCTTCTTTGCTTCTTCTGCCTTAAGATGCCTCCTGGCCTCCAGAAAAGCCCTCTCAGCCAGGATGGATTCGTTGCGGCTCTCATGAAGCACACCTGGACAGCAGACCACGAAACATGAAATAAGACTATACTGTACACTTCCCAAAATGCATCTTTCCTGCTTCCTGCTGTACTGCTCATAGTTATTTAGGGGCAGATATGAGTTTATGGGGACTAGTATAAATGTCCCCATAAAGTTTTAATAGCTGCTTAAGACCATTTTTGAGGGATTTTGACAGATTCATTTACACACCAACCTAAGGCAGTGAAACTCTGCCTTAGGTTCACATTACTGTATTTAAATGAAGCATATAAGGAAAAATGGATCAAACTATTCAACTAATCAAAAATACACACAGACCATATTATTGAAAGTGTGTTGTGTAGCTTGAACTTCACAGGAGCATCCACCACATTGCGGGTAGACAACACTGGCAGGCTGATATCTTGACAAAAGAGCTTTGGTACTAGCAGTCTATAAGTTTCCTCTGTTAGCAGCAGGTTCACAAGGTTAAACAGCAGTGAGTTTGAATACAAACTTCCACCTCACCCAGCAGCGTCCAGGCCACCACACTGGGTGGGTCAATGTTGGTGGCTCGCTCCAGGAAGGTATAGGCCTCCTCATAACGCTCAAACATCACTGCCAAGACCCCACACATCATCAGGCTGGAGAAACAAGAAGATTATTAGCTTATTTCACTGTGAGTGTACTACTGAGTCACCTTCCAGTGAAAGGTTATCGTGGGGCTGCCCCTGATTCTAAAGTTTTCTGTCATATTGGTTGTTATGCAAAGTTAAAGTGACACACAGTCACAAATGTACAAAATGATAAGTGAACTAACATCTCTAGCTAGAGACAAACCATTACCACGTTAACTAGCACTGATTAGGAGCAGGGAACCAGAGAACTGGAACTATGTTTATGGTGTCCTGTTCCACAATCTTAAAAGACACATCAATGAATAAATAATCAAACAGTTTTTACTCTCTGGATTTCATTGGTGAGCTCATGGCTCTCTTTTAAAACACAATCATTCAGCCCTACAAAGCAGGAACCACTTTTAAAGTTTGATATTCTGCAGATATGATATGCTTTTAGTGTAACTGGAGCATTTCTCACCTGGGCTGGTGTGCCTGCTGGATGGACACGGCCTCATGAAAACACTCTTTAGCCTTCATGTAGTCCCCAGTCAGCATGTAGAGGCTCCCCCACTCAAACTTGTGGGAGGGCTCGCAGGGGTGCCTCACTACTAGCTGCATGAAAATATATACAAAATTCAGTGGCCACTCAGTTATTTTACTAGCCAGAGTCCTTATTTACATGAAGAATCTCATTTATGACAGCTTCCACCAGATGCAACAAACACAGACACACACCAAAAAAAATCACTGATATGCTCCATGGATAATAAAACAGAAGTCTTTTTGTAAATCTGTTTGTACATTAAGATGCATTTGGCTGTCAGCTCTGCTCTGATTTACTTGTATAGTTATGACTAAAAGAAGTTTTCCAGTAAGTTCTTCTCCTCATTTATTCTGAGTGACGAGCAGAGGCATTAGGAAAGTCGACCATGTTATTGCACCTCTTGGTAGTACTGAGCAGCCTGCTGATAATCCCCAGTAAGCTGAGCCTCCCTGGCAAAATGTCTGAGCTGAGAAGAACTCAACTGGATCGCATCCGGGGAGTCATCATCGACGTCATCTGAATAAATCTGGTGAGGAGGAGAGGATGAAAATGAGCATAAATACAGTATTGAGTATATACTGTATATACGTGTGCGTGTGTGTGTGTTACCTTGTTAAGAGCTACGTGCATCTCATCCACCAGGTAGACATAGAGCTTGCTGACAAAAGCCTTTAGCTCCTGAGGGTCAGTGAATGGCTCTGTCTTCTGCATCTTGTCACGTACGAGCCTCACCACTGCATGCTACACACCAGAAATGCACACAGACAGACACACACGCTCACACAAACACTTATGTGGTCAAACAGTGACAGTGTTGCTGGAAGTCCACCTGGGACGTGTGCGGTTATTCTGACCTTCATCTGTTCCTTGAAGGCAAAGTATCTCCCAGAGACATTGAGCGTTCCCATGAGCTGAACCTTCATTTGCTCCTGGCTGCAGTCTTCAAATAGCTTGCACTGCGATTCAAACAGTTCCTTATACTGGTCTGAAACATGGGTCACCACGTTGCAAACCTGCCTGTGGAAGTCCAGCACTGCCTGTAGGAGCACACACAGCAGCGGAGAGAATTCAGAAAGTAAGTGACTCTCCACTGCTGTGTGGTTCATATTTGTGTGTGTGTGTGTGTGTGTGTGTGTGTGTACATGTTGATATAACTGTGACTGTGATTTACTCTTTCTGCTCTGCTGGGACCTGCTGGAGGTGGAGGTCTGGGCGGGATCAGTGCCTTCACCCTGCAGGAAATAGAGACACATCTCAGGACATTCTCACCCATTCGTGTCGGCCAGGAGTCCAAGGGGCAACGACCAAATGTCATGAACAGAGTGAAACTGGGGGTGGGAGCATTTATGCAACACTTTACCTTCTGGCCAGTTCCTCTGGAGATGTTTTGGGTACCAGCGGTTTCTCCAAAGCTATCTCAATGATAATATAAGTTCTGGCCTCCACATACATCTGTCATTAACAGGACTGAGGTGTTAATATGCACAAGGCTTTCCAAAATATTCCAAAACCGCAATTGGATATAAGTTTATAGTATATTGCAATATGACGGGTTTAAGCTTAATTTATATTGCTGCTGCTCTCATTCAATCTCTATTAAACTGTAACTACAAACACAGTAACCAGTAAATGATGCCTTCTGTGTTTGTGACTCACTAATAGTAAATAATAAATAACACTGCCGTTTAGTGGAAACTTACATTTGCCTCTGTACTGACGTGCCGCTCAGTTTCGGTCAGGCTGTCAGCCACGCTGTCGGATGCAGCCGCCCAGTTGTGACTGCCAGGTTGCTGACATGATGAAAACATATTATATTAGGGTCCAACCTTCAAAGGCACAACCTGAATATCAAATTTCTTCAAAGGTTATGTTTGGTGAAACTAAAAAAATAATACCTGATGTGTTTTTCACTGCTGAAATTTTGCTCTGGTTAGAACATTTTTCAAAAACTTTCATGGACTTATTTTATAGTTTATATCCTTTGTGGTTTTCCAAGCCCATGGAAATTCTGCTAATTAAACTTGTGATTAATTCTTGTGTCCTAGTCCTGAGAATCGGGACCTATCTGACCTTTTTGGCTGACTCCTTTAAATCCGTGGCTCCCTTGTTGCCTCCATCCAAGTTCTTCCCTGTCTTTGCCTTGTAAGAGCCTGCAGCCGAGCTGGCACGAGCCTTGGTCTGGTTGGCTAGAGCCTTGGCCTGTTCCTTTAACACACTGACACTGCACTTGCCCTTTAAGCACAAGATAAATGACAAACCAACTTTAGTAGAGGCTTAACAGTACACACACCATGGGAGCAGTATTAGGGTCATTTAATAGACTACTTTAAATTAACATAATTGTGTGCAGTACACATCCCATACAGTAAACATCCCTGTGTGAATATGTGTGACCTTATTTAGCAACTCAGCCTCGGAGAAGGGCTGAATGCTGTATGCTCCACGGATCCGGCTGACTCCAGGATACAGCAGCCGCCCCATGTCCACAAACGCCATGCCATGGAAGGGGATCTCTGGGTTCTCCTCAGAAAGCAACACACACACACACTTCCTGATCTGTGACTGATTTTTCCTTCTTGTTTTCAAACCACTAAATGTAAATGCAATTTTGCTTGAAATGATTGTGGATGTTGTTTCCATTTTCTACATTTGGTTCATTTTAACACTACAGAGTCAGTACACCACAGAGAAGACACATGCAAATATTTCTAAACCTACACTTTGAAAGCAAAGCTCTCTCACCTGCTTGATTTCTACTGCCTTTCCAAGTGGAGCCAATGTCCTCATGATCTCCACCAGCCACAGTCTGCTCTCAGTGATCTTCTGTCGTAGCCTTAAATTACAGTCAACATTCATTCACATATTTTCAAATCTTTTTCTGTATCTTTGTATTTATTCTCTACTTGTACCTCTAGGCCATTATTTGGAATGAGCTGTGTGCATAGCTCACCTGGCAGTTCCTCCTGCATCCAGGAAGCAGCGCATCTCTGTGTCCCAGCTCACCCTATTCTTCCTGGTCTCTGCCTTGTTACGAAACTCCCGGTCCTGTAGGAACATGACCTTCAGTGTATCTTCTAATCTTCAACAGCATTTTATTTGCTGCTCTGGGAAATTAGGTTTTGCTACGTTTAATGTTTCTAAGGTACTTTAACTTCTCATATCATTAGTAACTACTGAAGCCTGTGTCTCCATTTTCCTTTAAGGTTTGTCCATGTCTATCAAATGAAATGCATTTATATGACATTCCTCACTTTCACACAGTTAGTGACAGTAATGTGCCATTCTGCAAAATCAATGACTGCACCGGCTAAGACATTTGCAGTTACCTCTAAGCCGGTCAGCTCGCCGTCCTCCTGTTCGATGGGCTCTGACTGGAAAAAGGCTCCTGGCAAGAAGTGGTTCCCTGGGACAAGCAGGGCCTGATGGGGCCTCTTCCTCTGCCTGCCCTTTTCCTCCCTCTGCCCCCCTGCCTTCAGCTGCCCTTCACAGAACACCAGCACCTGATCTTTCTGGGACTCAGAGGAATAGTACAGCCACTGAGTAAGAATCCTCCATCCTGGAAAGTTTCAAGTTTCAAGTGGGTCTAAATGGAACATCATGGTTTTTCTGTTCCATTTTGATTTTACACTGCTATTACCACTGTGCGGCATGTCAGTCTTAGATCATGAAGGGTTACAATTTCCCTGTTGTTTTTTTTTTGAGTGCTACATTTGCCTTACACTGTACTATTTGAAAAGTCCAGTGTAACACTCACCTCTGCAGTAAGTGGGACCTCAAGGGCAGCAGTATAAGTGGAGGGAGTGGGGACAGGGCTAGACAGCAGCATCCATGACTCAGGGACGGAGTAGGCTGTCTCTATGGTTACCTTCAGCAGGTTGGAGGCTGAGAGTTCTGCCTCAGACAGAACTGGAGCTGGCACACTGACACACACATCCAAGGTGGACTGCTAAAGGGGGTTAAAGGATGAGGCAGATTTACATTTTGTTTCTAAACTGTTTAACTATATTGTCTGCAAATGTCATTATTAGGTTAAAGACTGTAAAATGTGCAAGAGGTTTCCTACCTGAGGTTGTGAGTGCTTATCTAAACACTGGTAAGAAAATATTGAGTCATTTTATTTTTTGGCCATATTAATAGGCTGTCTTTTAAGATACTGGCCTCTGCCTTGAGCACATATTTGACACACAGTGGCAGTGTCATCTGCCACTGTGTGTGTTCTTGCGTGGATGCACAAGATAGACAAAATCAGGATCCACTTATAGAAAAATAGCTCCAGTGTTACTAAAGGTCAAAAACTCCTCAGAGACCCCTGGCAGGCACAGCTGGATCAACCTGTTAGAGGCTCAGTGGAACGAAACAAAGTTTTTGAGGCCCCCCCTACTGTGGGGGCCTCAAAAACTTATATTCAGAACAGATAACTAAAACTAATTTGAAGAGTGGTATCAATCTTACTTCCCAAATAAAAACAGCAGTCAAAGCTGTCAAAAATAATCATTGCTAGTGAGATGGGCTGGTGCTGGTGCAATGATCTCTTGTCAACAGATATATGGAAGTGTAAACTAATATGGCAGGTGCACCTTTCTGCTATACATTGTAAACTGCAAAATCACAGAAGATGTGACCTCTATGTTATTTATTGTAGCTGTGTCCCTGACCCTAAAAATAACTGAGTGATATTATTGCATAGTTATTAACCAACCAACCTGGGAGGACTCTTTGGCTGGAGAGCTTGTCACTGCATTCAGTGGGACAGTGGACGAGAAGCTGCACTGACCTGAACACAAAAGAGAAAATCATTTCAGCTGTGAAAGTTCAGGGAGATACACCAGTTTGTCCTATTACAATGTAAATCGTATCATTTCGAACGTGGACAGCTGTACCTTGCAGCAGTGGCAGCAGGTCAACCACAGCCTGGCCCAGCACCGCTGTCTTTGCCTCAACTTTCTTCTCCTCAGGCAGGACCTCT
This sequence comes from Toxotes lorentzi, assembly GCA_037833715.1. NCBI lineage: Eukaryota > Metazoa > Chordata > Actinopteri > Toxotidae > Toxotes > Toxotes lorentzi. The sequence continues at coordinate 24,703,433 of JBBMJY010000001.1, read as the reverse complement.
ATCACGGTCACTGACCACAACAAAACAATGAAAACAAAACAGTGCTGTGAAAACTGAAAGATATAGAGACAGGAATGAAGACTGAAAGGCCCTCCTCTGTTTTCGCTCACCACTAAGGAAGTTACAGCTAGTGTTATCACAATGATTAGGGATAAGTGTTTCAGTTTAAGCTGCAGCAGACTTGTCACTATCCTCAATTTTTGGCAGCAACTGGACCTGCTGTGTTTGTGACAGGATATCAGCAAATGGTTGACAAACCTACCAATCACTATCATCAACTGACAACAAAATTACAGCAAAATGATTGTTATTTTTCACAGTTTAGTGTGTTTCTCTGAAATGTTTATCAGCAACAATAAACAACAAACAGTCAGCCACTTTAACAATAACTTACAACATGGCTACAAACTGGGATTTTCTTGTAACTGGCTTGTTTGGTCGGGTGGTTGTCAGTGAGCTGTGTAAGTGTTACATCTGTTATATAAATATATATAGTATAGTATAAATATTAATAAACTTTAGTCTGTGTAAGCACTTGTTTGTATGGTGAAATCTCAGCTCAGTAAAAATATTATAACTACTATAAGAATTGAACTTACAAACTGCTGCCTGTAATAGGTTGCAGGCCAGTATTATGAAACATTTTCTAAGATACAATATCAGCATTATTAATTTGATCCTCTGATGTCCATGATAGAGGTATTCTTCCAATGTTTTTAGGATGTGTGCCATTTAGTGCTACGTGTGGCTACCAAGGAAACACTGGTGATACATTTGCAGGGAGTAACAGCAACAACAAAAATTGCTGAGAGTTGAAAGAAGAGACAGAGTGAAACTAAATGTTTAGAAACCTCAGTGTAAGACACTGCTCAGTTCAACTATCAGTTATGCGAGCTATCAGGAGACAGATCAACATTTTCAAACTTACATATTATTGGTTTATGGGCTATGTTACTGAGAGCCTGAGCATCACTGGGGCAGTGGAAGCTGCAGGTAAAGTTGTAGTCAACACGCCTCTCCACAGGGTCGAACTGCTTCTTGTCTGACTCTCCCAGGACCATACCATCCAATTCAACCTGCAGAAAACTCTGGAAGTTGTCTGTCTTTTTCCCGTGCTAAAAAGAAAAGAAACAGAATATATAACATTTGGTGGATATGATCATCCACACACCCTGGCCCCTGTCACTGTTATACTATTCTATCATTATATCATCATATTTACTGTTGTTGAATGGATCAGCTGAAGCTAGTTTTTGACTATTTTTAATAGGAGTGCAAATTATTTTCTTTATGGGTAAATGTGCTGCTTTTTCCCCCTCAACTGATTTGCTGATTGCTTAAAAAGGAACAAATTCTCAAATTTGAGAAGCTGTAAAACGAGAAATGTTTTGTATTTTTGCATGAAAAATGACTTTTACAGTACTCAAAATAGTTGCTAATTAATTTTGTCAGTCCACTAATCAAATAATGAACTTCAGTTGTTTCAGTTGTTCTTGCATATACTAACAAAGCATCAGTAGCTTTCATAGTTTAAAAACTGCAGTATTCCCTCTGAACTGGAAGAAGCAAAAAGTGACATGAAATAAAAAACTCAAGTAAAGTAGAAGTATCTCAAGGGTGTATTTACTGTGACTTCAGTACTTGAGTTAATGTACTTAACACTGGCTGCATTACACCATTTTTGAGGAGGGCATTAATTTGAAAATGAGTACCTAAACTAGCTGTTAACACTGAGATAACTCTTAACTGTTGGTTAAAAACCAACGGTAAACACAGCGATTGTTTAACCAAAATACAGAACATTAATTTCCCAGATTGCTGCTTCAGATCGTAGTAGGGTAACGCCTTTTTTAAAAAAAAATATTTTTGTATTTATTTAGCTGAGTAAAAGGTAAAATTTACATTCATATACACCTTGTAGGGACACTTCTGTTGCTTTAGCCGGTGGTTGCATTATTTAAGGTAGGTTACGTTAGTTAGCATATGTAGTTAATCACTTTTGCTACTCAAACTATAACGTTGAACGAGCTTACCAGGTTATTTCCACGGGTGACAGTTATTTTTATAATCAATTCTGTTTCCGCAGTGTTTTCAGGCGTCTCCATTGTGCTGACAAATGACAGACTAATGTTAACTAGTTAGCTGTTAGCTGAACTTTTGAGCATTGGTTCGGTCTTTTTCGGATACGCGGACCCGTTTCCGTGGCAACGGTCGTACACACGCTGGTGTGTTCAAGGACAATCTGAAATATCAGCATGTTGTAAAAGGCGTTTGAAGCCGCCATAAAAAAAGTACCGGGAATATGTCTGCTGGGTCCCAGATTCATTCTGCAGCATGAGACCATGAGGTCCAAACATACAGCCAGAGTCATGAAGAACCATCCTCAGCGACAAGAAGAACAAGGAGTCCTGCAACAGATGGTATGATCCCCACAGAGCCTTGATCTCAAAATCATGAAGTCAGTCTGGGATTACATGAAGAGACAGAGACACTGAGACAGCCTAATCCACAGAAGAACCGTGGGAAGTTCTTCGAGATGCTTGGAACAACCTACTGCCAAGTACCTTAAAAAAACAGTGCATGAGCGTAACTGATAAGATATGAGAACTGATGCTGTTTCAGTCAAGGGATGGTCATACCAAACATTTATTTGATTGCCATGTAATAGCTTAAGCTTAAATTTCCATCCCTAATCAACAGTGAAAGTTATTCAAGAACAATTGCACATTCTCTTCTTTGCTTTTCAGTACAGCTGTATTGTACAGCTGTATACAGTATTGCTGTAACTTCAGCGCTGGATCAAAGTAAGGAATAGAAATCTCTCTGGCTGATTTCACTCTTTATTTACTAAAAGCATAACAGCATTTCTCTTACTTCTGTAATCAGGTGAATTAGATGTAGTATTGAGCTCTGTAATAGTGCCAGTGTGGCAGCAGGGGCCACTGCTCTCAAACTTTGTTGGTGGCACAATATTTCATAGTGGGCTTGTGTGTAATTCTGATATGGGATCAGTGCCCTGAAAAAAAAATGTTTTCACTCAGATTCTTACTATGAGTGATCTGGTCACAGATCACTCATGGTAGTGTACATAGTAAGGTACAGTGTACATAGTAAGGTACAGTTGAGTAGTTTAATTTATAACAAATCCTAACATTTTATTAGAGCTTTTTTGTGTCTTTGTTTATGCAAATATCTAAAGTAAGAAGTAACTAAAGCTGTCAGATGAATGTAGTAGTGTAAAATGTTCAATATTTTCCTTGTAAATGTTGTGGAGTAGAAGTTGCATGAAAAGGAAACACTCAAATAAAGTACCTTAAAACTGTACTTGAGTAGGGTACTTGTGTAAATGTACCTGGTGTAGTTAATTCTACAGATCATTATACAGACATGGAAACACTGGGAAGTGTAAACTGTCCTCCGCGACACAGGGGGCGCTCCACCTCCGAGTCACCGCGCTGCACTTAGCCTTAGCCTGCTGTGCTCCGCTCCTAAACGGCTCAAGCTAACTACTTCCGGAAGTTTTTTATCAATGATTTTGTCAGTTGTGTGAGATTAAAACACTTCTCTGGTGTTTGTCTTTTGTTGTTGTGAAAAATGTCGTACAACTACGTGGTAACAGCCCAGAAACCCACGGCAGTGAACGCCTGCATCACCGGTAAATACAAGTTGTTTGTTGTTTATTCTTTCTTGCAGTTGTGCACAGATGAAACATTTGCCACCTGCGTGCTAGCTGAGCTCCCGCGCTACAAGTAAAGTCCTGCAGACGGGCCTGTAGCAACCGCTAGCTTTTGTTTTGCTAAGTCAAATGTTTACTCGCTACACTGGCCGCTGATCTTCATGCAAGTCATGGCACATACACGTCTCTCGTGCGTTTATGTCCGATCCGCTGAACCTTTCGCTAGTTCTTCTCTTGAGTCTAACGTTAGATGTTGTTGTCCCTAATCTTGCTATCCCGGATCAAAATGCGTTTCATCTATGTGTCAGTCATCATTTTAATGATATGTCCCTCATTTACTCCAAACTGTGTGACACGCGCAAACAGAAGATATTTGGCAAACTGTGTTTTTCTAACAAGAAAATAATAATCACAAAATGGTGTCGTCGTTTGATCTTACGTATAATGAGCTAAGAAAAAACAGCATATGTAAAAGCTCATACTGAAACTGCTAGTGAATAATTTTACAGCTCATGAAATACGTGATTGCCCCTTTCGCGTTTTACTTCAATGCAATATTGAGCAATGTAACTAAGTGCATTTACTCTTAGGTACTTTACTTGAGCATTTCCTTTTTATCTTAATACTTGTAATCCTTTTCATTTTGGAGGGAAATATTGCAGTTTTTGCTCCACTACATTTGTTTGACAGCGAACAGTGAAAATAGTTTTTAGTTCCCACCCTAGTTTCACAATATTTCTTTTTGTCCTGCTTCTCTCATCTAAACATCGGTGCTAGCATATTATAAATACTGATATGTCTACAGGTCACTTCACCTCTGCAGAAGACCTCAATCTGCTCATAGCCAAAAACACACGGTTGGAGATCTATGTGGTCACAGCAGAGGGGCTGAGGCCCGTCAAAGAAGTGGGCATGTATGGAAAGATTGCGGTCATGGAGCTCTTCCGGCCCAAGGTAGGTGTTGTGTGTGTGCAGTTGGTAACGAAGGGCTGCTGGAACTACTGGTTTAATTAACAGTCTTGCTGAAGATACATTTTGGCTGCACAGAGGACAAGTTTATTGGCCAACTTCAAAATAAAATGAATAATTTCACACAGATTTGTGATTTATTTTGTTCCTTTGTCATCCTCAAGTGTGTTTTTCAGATGGTAATTTTTACATATTTTAATATCAGTAGGATGTCAAAAAAAATTGGTGTCACAGAGCTGAAACGATTTGTCAGTTAATTTATTAGCTATTTTAACAATTAATAATTTCAGTCAGTTTTCAAGCAAACCTAGTAAAACATTTCAAATTGCCTCTGATTTAAGCCTCTCAAATAAGATGAGTTGCTGTTTTTCTATGCCATGCATAATACAAAACGGATATAAGAATAATAATTTGGCTTTTGAACTGTTGGCTAGACATTTGAAGACGTCACCTTTTGGCTCTGCAGAGTTTTAAGAGGCAATTTTTATGCTCCATCAATTAAATAATGAATCAATTAATCGTTAAAATAATGGGAAGATTAATCAGCAATCAAAACATAAAGAAATCGTTAAAAGCAGCCCAGAGGTCGAACCATTTCTGTCATCCCTAGCCACGTAGTATGTGGCTACCTTATACTGTGAAATTAAAAATAGGGAAAAAATAGAGCCCTCCCAAATATTATTGGTTATTGCAAATCTTGACTGAAGGTGTTAAAGTCTGTCTCTACTAATTAGCCTGATGGCTAATCAGATGTCTGACCAGCTCTACTGCTACAGCCTGTTGTACTGAAACCATGTTTAGTTAACCAAGTAAAATTTGGCCTCTGCGTGTCTGGTCTTTGATGACTTTGGTGTCTTTTTTTCCGTTTGTTCAGGGTGAGAGCAAAGACCTGCTGTTCATTCTCACATCCAAGTACAACGCCTGCATCCTAGAATACAAACAGAATGGGGAGAGCATTGACATCATCACCCGGGCCCATGGCAACGTGCAGGTGGGTGAGGCAGCAATACAAATATGATTCTTCAGATTCACTGTGTTGTAACAGTTTGTTTATACAAGGAACAGCTTATATATGCTCTCATTCACCTTGATTAACTTCACTGATTGGCTGTTAAAATTCAGCTAAATGAGGAGGAGGAGAGGGACATGCAGCATATAAAACATGATACAAACAGGGTGGACAATGTTAGAGGGCCAGCATTTAGATTACAGTTAATGAACAGTTAGTGGATACTGTGTGCTCAGCAGATGACAGTTATGATAGGAAACAGAGCTCTTTCTGAAGCACAGTTAACATTTCCTAAACAAATGCTCATTTTCAGGACCGTATTGGGCGTCCATCAGAGACCGGCATTATTGGCATTGTGGACCCAGAATGCCGCATGATTGGCCTGCGGCTGTATGACGGGTTGTTCAAGGTGATCCCACTGGACCGGGATAACCGAGAACTCAAGGCCTTCAACATCAGACTGGAGGAGCTGCAGGTCATTGACGTTCACTTCCTGTATGGCTGCCAGGCCCCAACCGTCTGCTTCATCTACCAGGTACTGTAGGAGCAGCAGTACTTGTAGGAGTGTGTGTTTACCAAAACACTGTGTTGGTGAATTTATACAAGTGTGACTTTCGCTTCTATTGTGTGAATTTTTCCAGTATTATCCCAACTTGTAGTCGTAGTACAATGTTTTATTGTAGTATTGTGTGATGGCAGTTAAATATCAGAAGATAATGACACTGATGTTTAATTTTGTGTATACATCTGCCTTAATGTCATATTGTCCTCATTCATTTTTTTCCTGTTGTGTAACTTAGGACCCCCAGGGACGCCATGTGAAGACCTATGAGGTTTCTCTGAGGGAGAAGGAGTTCAACAAGGGCCCCTGGAAGCAGGAGAATGTGGAGGCTGAGGCATCCATGGTCATCCCAGGTAATCAGAGCTGATACTGTACACATTACTGAAATGGTGAGTCAAGTAATCAATAAGTAATCAACAGAAAATAAAACACTGCCAATGTAATGTCTTTCGTGTTGTTTAAATTTCAGAGTAAAGACCTGATAATAATAAGTCCTCTCTGTTATGCAAACGGAAACAAGCTTTTCTAAAGCGATGACTGTTTAAAAAAAAAAAAAAAAAAAATTTTACATGTAATGTAAGCTCAAGTCGCTAATTAGCAGTGACATTGGTGTGCAGGCATGTGCTCATGTTGTGGTTATTTTTAAAAAGTCAGCATCTTGTCAGTCAGAAATGCACAGTGACAAATGGGTTTAGCTGCTGTCTGTGTCTGAAGTTGTACAGATTTAACACTCACTCTGTTGCTAATGTGCTTGTATTTTAGTGCCAGAGCCATTCGGTGGAGCTATAATCATAGGACAAGAGTCCATCACCTACCATAATGGCGACAAATACTTGGCCATTGCACCTCCTACTATCAAGGTAAAGACACCGAATAATAGGTATTGATAATCCTCTGTTTTTGTCTAATTAAAAAGTAGAATATAGTTGTTGTTCATAAACTCTCATTCAGCAGTACACAGGGAAGAAGGTTAACATTTCTTTTCAGTATATCATAGTGTAGAACTAATTTCCATGGTGCTATGTGGTCATTTTGTTTCCTTTTAGTCATGTTAAGTGCACCGCTATCTTGAGAGAAGGGTGTGTGTCATAAATGTTGTATATAAATGTGTTACATACTATCACTATCACAAATGTGTCATTTGTATTTCTAAACAAATGACAACGAAAATAAAGTTAGACAGTAAAGTAAATTCATTTGCAGGGTTGATTTAATGCACCGTCACAGGCTTCTATCTTCATCTATGTCGTCGGATTTCAGAGACGCATCAGAATAGTATTTAGGATTGAACTGTTTTCATGTTTTCATTTTAAATTCAGTTAATATTCAGTAGGTAGTAGTAAATTGAGTCCCAGAAGCATTGCTCTTTGATATAATGAAGTAAAATAATGATGGCAGTCGAACTTTCATCAGGTTCTGTGTTATGTGAACACAATAATATTTAGCTACATGTAGGAGGCCCTGAGGTGTACATGTACATTTATTTGTTATGAATCTTGTGATTGATGTTAAAGTTGGACTTAAAGGCAGGTTTATAACTGCCGTGATGATGACTTTAGCTCTCCGTACACCACTGCTTTCGGTGTTCTTATCTTATCAAGATTAAGTTTAATGTCTGTACGGCTGCGCACATTTATCAAAGCTCAAGGCCCAAAGGAGCTCTTCAACAACATCCTGCTTCTATAATTAGAGAATGTTCTCTTACTGTCTCGCTCTCTTTGGAACCATGGCCTCATAAATTTTAGAAAGAACAAATCAAATTGTTCAGATGTTTTGGCTTTTCTAATTTAGAGTTACACAGCTTTAAAAAGAATAATGTCTTTGTGAGATTACAGGCTGTGTTGATAACTAACTTGTCAGTCTGATAGAGGGGTGATTAGTCTGTTTCATTCAGTGTAGGCTTTTTCTGATTAGCTTTGCCATTTTTGAATGCGGTCAAACTGTGTTGTCCCTTTTTTGTACTTTAATACTCATGTAAATTCATCACAGTTAACTAAATCTCCTTTTTTAATTATTTAAGTATTTTAAGTAGTAAGGGATCCTAATGTTGTCCTTTTTACTGCAGTACAGGTAACAGGTAATCTCCACTTGTGCAAACTATGGTGGTATTTCAGTGAAACAGGAAAGTTACCGTATGAGTGCCACACATTTCCACATATCCACATATGCACTATCCTCACCCTGATATCAAAAATAAAAATGCAGCACAAGTACAGCTTCAAACACCTCTAAACCTTCTGTTATTTCATCATGGGCTGCTGCTCATGTCTGTGTCCTGCTGATCCGTTCTGTCTTTCAAAGGCTCGAAACAGCCTGCAGGCTTACGCAACTCACAATTGTCTAGCAGGCCGGCATATCTTTGTAACAGCTCTGTTGTAGCATTGCCCAGCATTGCTCAACAGATGTTTGAAGGAAGAGGTAGTGGGGCATCTGCTACGAGACTAATGAAACTCCTTTTTAAATGAAGCTGAAGTTTTTGTTTTGGACTTTCTTTCACACCTAATGTGTCATTAGTATTCAGCCGAAACACACACCCCGTTCAGTGGTGTCAAGAAAACACAGAAGCGTATCCTTTGATGTATAACAACGTTTTTGGCAGCTAATTAATAAATTGTCACTGTGAGGCACAGAAGTGAAAAGCAAACTTGAGACACCAAGGGTTCTGCCAGAATGGAGGTCTGCTGGATGTGTCTGAGCTCACATAACTTTTTTTTTTGTAAACTGGTCTAAACTGGTCAGCACACTGGTTTCACTTGTCGAATGTAGCATGCTAATTACCTGCCATTCAGTAGAGAGGATTGTGGCAGGGTTGGGAAGCCGTGAAAATACTGGATCCACAGTTTGACAAAAAATGTAAGCAATACCACAGGCAGGAGGATTGGGAAAATGAGTTTTGTAAAGGTTCGATCAAGTGAGAAATTGACTCAGCTTGTACAGTAGACAATGACAATAACAATACCTTCCTTTGAATGAAAAGCAGAGCAGGCTCAGTCACACTGTGGTTTTAATGCCATTTCCAATCACGACTACTATTCTAGCCAGTTGGGCGGCTTATCCTGTAGTGATAGTGGAGAAGGGAGGCTTTGGCTCTCCAGCAACTCCAGTTGAAAGCTCCTAAGATGTTTTGGTGCAGCCCAGCGTGGTTAAAGCCAAAGTGTTAAACAGGACTGAAAGCAGAGAGGGACCCTGACAACATCCAAAGGGAGTTTTGCTGAGGGGGAAAGTATTAGAAGACAAGTTATCCTTTCTAACACCCTCTCAGGAAATACAGTTGTTTGCATTAGTAGTGTTTCCTGACTTCCCTAGCTTCACTCTGTTTAAGAAGATGTGCAGCTTTCTTTGGGAAACATATCTTGTACAATATGCTAAATTACAGCAGCATGAAATGATAAGACCACCAAAGTCTGACATCATATAATTATAAGTAGAACTGATAAAAATAGGCCAGGTCGGTACGGACATTATCGGAATATTAACAAATCATAGATATATCAGTTGTTGGCCTATATGTCAGCTGATACCAGAGATATGTTTCAGGTAATTAAGAAGCACTGTTGCTATTGCATAGTGTCTCCTCCAGAGAGCACCCTTAAGATATTGTTAAAATATAAAATGTCCTGTTGTGCACATATCTTGGTTGCAAATCTCTAATTACCTTATTTAAGGGATCCTTAAAAAAATGCTTGTATATAATTTTTGCTATATATATGTGTGTCTATCTGTATATCTATAGATATATCAAAATCTAGTTCAGATCAGGCTCTCATTTTAAGTATTGTACTAAATTCTTCAATGTTAATACCCCCGTGTGTCACATTACATTTGTAATCGATCTTCAGATTGTAGTGGAAAATGTTTCTGAACAGTGTGGAATCCTTTTCCTCTTGTGTTAAGCTTCCTATTTTTCTTTTTGTAGTGTACTCAGGTTCCTAACGATGCAGCATGCTGACTTACTTAATCCATGCTTCTCTTGTCAGGAAAAATTTGAAGAGTCTGTAGTTTCAGGTTGTACCTAGGGAAATCTCCTCAGAGTATGTTTTCATAATGAGAGATAATAAAACAAACATACTGAAGACAGCTCTCTGTGGCTGTACTTTGACATTTTCATACAGTACTTAGATTAAACATGAGGTGAGCATGAGAATTCTTTTGGTACTGGTTTAATTTGAGGAGGTTTTGCAGGCTTTTTAAATGATTTGTATGCGTTCCACTCTCAATTGCAGCAAAGTACCATTGTCTGTCACAACCGGGTGGACCCCAACGGCTCGCGCTACCTGCTGGGGGACATGGAGGGACGTCTGTTCATGCTGCTGTTGGAGAAGGAGGAGCTCATGGATGGCACAGTGGCGCTCAAAGACCTGCATGTGGAGCTGCTCGGAGAGGTCCTCTATTTATCTTATTCTCTGTGTCGCTTTATCTCTGCCCGTTTTCACTCTGTTTATCCACCTGCCTGTCCTCTGGCATTTCTCCCATCTGTCTCTCTCTCCCTGGCTCGACCACCCTTTCTGCTGCTTGTCGATTTTCCTCCCACTGCCTTCCCCTCTCAGCACCCACTTTGTTACAATTGACTTTTTATGGTTTATGGCCTTGACAGGGGCTAATGGATCAGTCTACACTTTCACTAAATGATCCCACCTCTTTGTGGCTTGCTTGCCAGGATGTCACGTATCCCTTTAAAGTTGATGATTTAGACAATGAGTATATATCTACACTGTGCTCGAAGCAAAACCTCACATTTAAAGCCAGATAGGTTTTGGCATGTGGCACCTGTCTCTAATGACTTGCCAAGGCGTCTAGAAGGGTAAAATACTTTCTTCATAGTCTGCAGAGTGATACTGGAGCCAGAGACAGTCAAGCAGAGTAGATCTGTTGAGCTCGAGGCAGATTGATTTTCAAATCATTCTAAACTTCATTGTTAAGACAGCTCCTCTTTGTTGTGTATAAATAATAACTCGGAGAGTAAGATCATGTTGATGCTGATGAGGGTGAATCATCTGTCTCAAGCAGAGTTCTGTGTGCTTTCAGATCACTTTAAAAAAGTTAACTTACACATGAAATTTCAAAACAATAGGAACATTCCACTTTTTTTATGTTCCAACAAGATAGTGCATTAATGCCGTTATCTGCCCTCATGGCTTAATTTATATTTTTCAATATAGCCGAACAGAGTTCACCCAAGTGACCTTTCTCTTGTTGCTGTCGAATCGGGCTACAAATATTAATTAATTTCATTATCAAGTAATCTGCCAATTACATTTTTTGGTTATTAGTTGGGTGTTAAAGGTCAAACATAATAACAAATTTCCCAACTGAAATGACCAGAGGCAAAAATTGATGTTTCATAATTGCTAACTTTGCTTGACCAACAATAAAAACAAATCAAATATGAAGGAAATTGCTAAAATAAAAATTGCTAAAATATCTGTAAATTGATCAAAAACTAAATAATAAGATGTTTTTGTGTCCCTCTCCATTGACAGACATCTATTGCTGAATGTTTGACCTACCTGGACAATGGTGTGGTGTTTGTGGGCTCCAGACTGGGCGATTCTCAGTTGGTGAAGGTAAGCAGCAAGCGAGCAGAGTTTCATGTTCTTTCCAGGCCTATTAAATGGTATTGAGCTCCTGTTCGAAGTGACCGGTCTATGTATCGTAAATCTATCCAGAAATGAAAAAGAGGAACGTTGAACATTTATAGATCATAACTTTAAAATTTTGAGAGGTTTGTTATCCCACACATTTAAAATGAGTAAAGTGTAAGAGAAGAAAAGAGAAAACAGCTAACTATACCTGTGACTGTTGTCCACCATGTACTGTCACCCTTTCGTACTGATTTATCAGTCGGGTTCTGTTTGTTTCTCTACAGCTCAACGTGGACAGCAACGACCAGGGCTCATATGTGGCTGTGATGGAGACATTCACCAATCTGGGGCCCATTGTGGACATGTGTGTAGTAGACCTGGAGAGGCAAGGCCAGGGTCAGGTAAAAACCCAAAGCTGAATCCTTTGTGTCTCTGAAACTACACAGAAACATCATAGTTACATACTGATATTATTCAGATAGAATGAAAGCTTTCTTGGGACACTGACCAGAGGATTTAGATATGACGTGCTGGTTACCGAAAAACCATCACTGGATTCGTGTTATGGTTTATAGTGAGTCTCCGTTTTTGTTTTCCTCTTTATCATCGTCTTTGTCACAGCCTTCAGCGAGCTTCTTGAGTCGTGTTAACTTTGTTTTCGTCAGCAGAATTAAGCATACAACATAGTACAGCACAACCCTGCCACTGGCCAGAGTAGCCGGGTACAGTGTATTCAGGAGATTCTTGCTGACATCAAATACACAACTTCCTGTGCCTTTTTTAAAGGCAGTCTGGGTGTAGTTGTTTTGCCTAGTCTAATCTTTTTTCTGTTGCCAGTGGCCTCTGTTCACCTGGAATTAACATGCACCTGGTATCCTATTTGCGTCTAGATATGATTTAGCTGGACTGCAGTTATAACTGATGTTAAAATGCATTTCGGGTACACAAACTTAAATTGGCTTTCTTGTTCCATTGTGAAAAGGCAGATTACGGTGCAAGTCATTTCCTTTAATAATATTTACACCCTTTAAAACTGACAGTGAAGACCTCTTCTTGATTGTTCCCTGTCGGCATGGATCCTAACAATCCATCATCTTTAGCACGTCTGCATGCTTTAGTTTGTTTACCTTCAGCAGTTATCAAACAGTTTGTATTCTGAATATAATGTGATATAACCCATATTGAATGTTAAAAGGCAACAAGCAGATACATTTTCCTGTTTTTACCCAGTGTAAGTGATAAGGAGTTGAAGTCTTTTTTTTTTTCCCTGTAATGTCAAATTCAAATTATGATCTGTTATGTAAATCGCAGCCAGCTGCTAATTGAGACAGTGCGTTTTTGGCATGTTCTTTGACACATTGCTTAAGAAATTTCATAGATTGACAAAAGCACTTTTTTGATGTGATTATTTGTCCTCCTTTGTGTCGATTCGATGAGGCAGAGGGAGATGAAACAGTGAAGTACGCAGAGATGCAGTACAGAAGGTTTTGTTGGCAGAGTCTGAGACCAGGCCTCGGGGTACTTGATGTGTTTCCAAAGGCAGTAGTCCACTAGAGCACTGAGCCAGACTCTGGGTACAGACCAGCACACAGTCAGTCCCTGACTGTATTCATCCACGCAAATCCACTAAATTCAATCACAGTTGTTTTAATTTGCCATTTGCTGGAAAATCCATAGAGCATTTGACCTGGTTAATTGGTGCAGACATGTTCCAGGACAGTTAAGAGAATGGCGGGTCGACGCACAGGCTGCAGTGCAAAATATAACCAATAATATAACCTGTAATATAGTCTCAGACAAAGAATGGCAGCACAGGGTGTAGTCAAAGCTGAAAAAAGATATTGTATTCACAGATGTGTAACTGCAGATCATACTGGGGTTTATGACTGATAAAAACCTGCTTAAATAACAAATACATGAACATAATTTGTGCAGATTATCAGGATTCAGTCAGTCCTGTGAGACTGTGACTGAGTGTGTGAGGGCATTTGGGAACATGCATGGGAGTTAAGTGGGTTGCCAGGCTTGCAATGGTTATTTCCATCAGGAGGAAGGTGCTGGGTGGCAGGTGGTAGGGGCTGAGATTACTATGGGCTCTAATATTAATCCTGTTAGTGTACCGTGACTGGATGAATAAATCATATCCTGGTGCTCTCCAGTGAGACTGGACACCAGAATTATTTACCTTCAGGGGGTTGGATGTCACAACACTGTTGTTATGTTTGAACTGGCAATCTCTGAGAAGCACTTCTATAAACCGATACAGATTCTTAAATCGTACAGTGCTACAGCAGTTAATACTCGAACAGGGACCAGTGAGAAGTGTGCACGTTAATGGCTGCCAATAATTCTATTTATATGGTATATGGTTACTGCTTTTATAACTACTACTACCACTGAACCTGGATATTATAACTAGTACTACTACCGCTACCATACATAATAACAACTGGAGCTGAAGTGATTAGTTTCTCAACAGAAAATTAGTCATTTACCATTTTGTTATATTTTATTGACGAAACAATTATGTCACTAATGGAGAAAACTGTCAGAAGATTGATTGATCATTTATGAAAACATTGATAACATTGTACTCATCAAGTTAATTACTGAGATCTGGGAACATGAAGACATTCATACAACATTTAGCCAAATTATCTAAACCACTTCATTTGGAAGTAAAACACAGAGTGTTTCTTGCCTCATTGGTCTTCTTTTATGCAGTGTCGCAGAATTCATATCACAGCAATTAGCAGTTACTAATTAGTGAGTACCATGTACAGTGTTATTATTACTGATCTTAATGGTGGTGACTTATGAAAGAAGGTAGTAGAATTATCCATTAGGAAACATAAGAAAGAAGTAAAACTAAGAAGGTATCACAAGAATACAAAAACGTTGAAGAGAAAATAACAAGGTCAACCGCATAACATCCCTTAAAAATCACACCCGCATATCTCAGTTCATGTCTTTGTGTTTCTCTTTGCTGCTTTTAGCTGGTAACATGCTCAGGTGCTTTCAAGGAGGGCTCTCTTCGGATTATCCGCAACGGCATTGGGATTCATGAGCACGCCAGCATTGACCTGCCGGGAATCAAAGGTTTGTGAGTTTTGTATGTGTTCGTCTGTGTCTCTTCCACCACCTCCCTCTCAAGTCTTGACTTTATCTGGACCTTAATCCTCCACTGACTTGGCAGCAGAGCCACTTTAACCTGCACATCTGTTTTCGTCACCTGGCCAAGACGCCAGCTGTTGCTCGTCCAGGCTCAGCATATGAGTGTGACCAGATGGTTCAGATGTCATAGGCCTTTGCTCTGCACTTTCAAAAGAACAGGGAAAATTGCCAAGGTTAGGTTTGGAAACATTTGTCTTCATTTAGGAAATCAAAGTGTACTGCAGTGTCTGCAAAAGTAAACCGTCAAGCTGAAGAATTCCATCAAACACCTCTTAATCCCAGAAAATTAGGTTCCTCTCCAGAGACTGTTCTCTGATGCTTAAATGAGACACACGGGCCAGTTAAGGTCTTCCTGCACTTGTTAGGCTTCAGCTGTTTATTGACCAGCTCTGCCCTAAAAGTCTCAGCTGCTCTGCCTCTTCCCCTGGCCTCTTGATGGGAGGCAATTATTCACTTAGCCAATCAATGGCTCTCTGAGAGGGATCTGCAACCTGTACGTCTTCCAGCATCTTAACATTTGACAGATGGAATAGTTAAAGATTGGCTTGGATGCTGGCTAGACATTGTATTTGCTTTACCCTGCAGAATGATGGAGTGAGGAACTTTCATTCCTAACACAATTTTTTTTTCTGAAATTCCTTCAAGGTTTGTGGCCACTTCGCTCTGAGGCAGGCAGAGAGACAGATGACATGCTGGTGCTGTCCTTTGTGGGTCAAACACGGTGAGTGTTTGCCGTGCGGCATGCCAGATAAGTGTAGAGTCAATTCTCAATGCCCTTATCTTAAGAGTGTGTTTTTCCCCCAGCGTGTTGATGCTTAGTGGTGAGGAAGTCGAGGAGACAGAACTTCCAGGCTTTGTGGACAACCAGCAGACATTTTACTGTGGCAACGTGGCGCACCAGCAACTCATTCAAGTTCGTATTCACACGCACACATATGCACGCACTTCTATTTTATGTGTACAATACATGTGCGGTCAGTGTGCCTCACCACAGCATGCTTTGGTTAGCTTAACACTGACACTCATTTGATGTCTGCGCTTTCTCTACTAGAATTAGCTGACTTGCGGTCTTTGTACATTCCAGTTTAAAATATCAGCTAATTTCACAAATTCAAAATTAATTATAGAAATTCATTATTCAGCTGTGGCCTTTTGCCATTTTAAAAGCTGGATCATACATGATCGAAAGGGCCAGTCGTGAGTATGAAGAGAGCAGAAGGCCTTCATGTATTTTACACTTGGTTTAGATGAATATTGCACTTCATTTAAATTCAAGTTTCAGCCTGCCTTTTTGAAATGTGGATAAAACCTGCTGGGAATTCTGCCAACTGTTAGACCCAGAAGTCTTTAGGTTGTTATGACAACCTGCCCTAAAATACAAAGCTACTTATAATTTAAGGACATTTGACTATTTTTCCCATGAGAGTTGGTATATTTACACTCAATACACTTTTGCTAATCTTAAGCTTTAGGTAGTTTGTTTTGAAGGACTTTTTCTTCCTCTTGTTCAGGACAGTGTTGGTTGTGTCCAGTTTTTTTTTTTTTTACTACATGCTTGCAAAAATATTGGCATTTCCAGTACTTCATGTCTAGTGATAATTAATAAATGTTTTCATGCAGACATACATAACTAGTTAGCATCCTGATATGGCTGTGGAGTTTTATTTGACAAAATAACCTCCCCAGTTGTTTGGAGACTATCTGGATTCCCAGCAGCGTGTTCTGATAGAAAACTTAACTTGTGAAGAAAAAATGTTCTCGCTTACTTTCACAACAAGAGGTCAAATTCAAACTGTTTTTGTCTCTTGAAATTTGTTGTGACTTGTTCTACGACTTGGTAACGTAAACAAACTGTAGAAACTGAACAGCATAATCTTCGTAGATTGCTCTCAAGGACTCCATTAAGGATCCTAGTCTTTAATATGTGCTGTAGTTTAACATCTCATTACACCACCATATTATGTGTGCTCCTTAAAAGTGCAACACCTCCGTTTATAGTTTGTCTCTCGTTTGTACCGACTACAGTCTGTTAATGAGGCTTATTGTGCTCTATTTTTTTCTTTGTCTTGCTTCTTCTGTGTTGTGTGGCTCTCCCCATCACATTATTAAATTTTCAGTATTAAATTTGTA
Source organism: Toxotes lorentzi (assembly GCA_037833715.1). Lineage (NCBI taxonomy): Eukaryota > Metazoa > Chordata > Actinopteri > Toxotidae > Toxotes > Toxotes lorentzi. The sequence continues at coordinate 24,686,331 of JBBMJY010000001.1, read as the reverse complement.
TTTCTCTGTAACCTGAGGGGCTTTTACCAGGTATTCACATGCCTCCTTGGTGCATGCAATTGAAATGCAATTAAATTAACTTTTGGAAAACTAGCAATAGGGATCGAAAATACTAACATCTTGTTTTTATGTTTCATAAAAGGGATTTATGGACTCAAACAAATTTTTAATTAAGCCATATTTCAAGACATTTGTGTTGTGATTAAACTGCTGTGTTTGTTTCCCATTAATATAGTATCATGCTATAATGGTTTCAAGTATGTAAAATGTCTTCTACTCAGATTCTCTTCTGCCTTCTTGTAAAAATCTGTAATAGCTTCATGCTGAAATTGTCCTTATTGTTTTTGTAAATTTTATCTTCAGACTCAAGGATATGGTATATGCACCATTTGTTAATTTGTTTAGTTATTGTGGATTAAATAGAAAGTAATTTATCTTCTTCCTACCGTAAAGAAAACATCGTCTCATCACATTTTTGTTCACAAAAGTACAAATATTGTGGAAAAATCTTCACAATTAATCATAATTTCTTTTCTATCTTTAGAGAAAAAAAACAATCCTGGCACCAGACCCACATATAAACAATGGGATTTCCTTTGAAACAGCTTCATATTTTAACTCCCAGTTTCCACATCATTCTTTCTGTCACTTTCCATTTATACAATGCAAAATAATGGAAAATCTGTGTGCGCCTCCAGATCACGTCAGGCTCTGTGCGCCTGGTGCTCCAGGACAGCAAGGCATTAGTTAGTGAATGGAAGGAACCACAGGGCAGGAACATCAGCGTGGCTGCCTGCAACCACACTCAAGTGGTCCTTGCCGTTGGACGGGCACTCTACTACCTGCAGATCCTGGCTGGAGAGCTCAAACAGATCAGGTAGGGCACAGATACAGAAACACACACACACGCACACACACACACACTATGCTATAAGCACTTTCAATCATGTATATATAAATATACACTCATCGAGCACTTTATCAGTTTACTGTATTATGATGTGGCAGCAGTGCAGTGCATACAATTATGCAGATACAGGTCAGGAGCCTGCATCAATTTTCATATCAAACATCAGAATGGGGAAGAAATCTCCCCATTCTCATGTGATCTCAGTAGGTTTTGACTGTGGCATGATTGTTGGTGCCAGATGGGCTGGTTTGAGAATTTCTGAAACTAATGGTGTGCTGGGATTTTCACGCACAACCGACTCCAGGGTCTAACTCAGAATGGTGTGAAAAACAAATAACATCCAGTGAATGCCACATCTGTGCCTTGTTAATGTGAGAGGTCAGAGGAGAATGACCAGACTGGTTGGAACTGAAAGGCTGTAGATGGTAGTGTCAACAGCTTGAATCCGTGGACCCCTCTTGCCTTGTGTCAACAGTCCATGCTAGTGGTGGTGGTGGTAAGTAGCCAGTTAGCCTAGCTTAGCACAAAGACTGGGAGGAAACTAGCTGGGTCTATAATCAGTTAATTTGATGGTGAGATGCCTACAAACTGCTGCAGCTTGCAAGTTCAGAAAAGCTTTAGATTAAAAAAAAATGTCCGGCCTCATCCCTTCAGTCCCCCTGGCTGTTCTTAAAGATGCCCTTTAGCATGAAAACTACATAGTTATTGCAAAGTTATCCAAGCAACTTAAATTTTAGGTAACAAAGTTCAAATCTCAAAACAAACTCAAATCTTCATGTGAGGAAGGAAAAACTCTCAATCCAAGAAATAGAAAAGTTCTCTACTTGAATAGTCTTTCATATGACTGCAGACAATACAGAACTGTTCTATTAAAGTTTAATTAATCATACATTAATTTACTTTGTCTCGGACTCCCAGTTACAGTATGTGTTATTATTATTATCCTGCATCTTATCTTCATTTTCATTTCTTCTTTCCTGATCTGTGGTAAATTTTGAGATGATATTATTTTGCCATGTTGCTGCCGCAGTTTACTGTTGTGGCTGTTTTTGTGCCACTATTGCAATAAAACTGCTTTGAGCCACTATTTTTACAGTAGTTTGAAGAACAGTTGAGGGTAGAATTTTTTATTTTTTTTTCTAGAGAAAGACACACAGCTTCTAAAAATGGCCACCAGGCACCAGGGCTGCATGAAGTGCAAAGTGTTTCAAATACTGTTTGGTCTACTTCAACAAAGAGCTGGTTTTCTGTGTGAGTCACAAAATTATGCAAATATCAGATAGTGATAGTTAGATTTAGGGTGTTTACATGGCTGAAATACTGCAATTAAAGAATAAACATCAGTATACAGTGATTATTGTTGCGTTAGATTTGCATTATTGAGTAGTTCTAGTTTTTTTTCAATCAATTTTTCATCATTTCAAAAGTTTGCATTTTTATCAAAGCTTAATCTCTCATATATAGCATATTTATGATTAAATGGGCATCATGGATAAAATCCTCTATTATGCTTTATGTAATTAGACACATTCATATTATATGTATTGTCACAACTCTAAAAAACTGTGTGTATATATATAATATTTATAATCAGACATAAAGATTAATAATAATCTGTATTGTTATTAATACTGGAAAAACATATTGGTCCATCCTGAACAAGCATATGCACTCACAAACTGAGTAAGCTTGCTTGATGTTGTTGCTCTGTGTTGAGTCATTGAGTGTGTTTCAGTTGTGTCATTGTGAAGTGACAAATTTTGAACAGGCAAAATGTGATTTTGCACTGCCCCAATTTACCATTTTGGCGAGTTCAGACTATTATTAGCCGGAATGTCCAAAATATAATTTTTCTCATCAAGATTCCACAGAAAACCTCTGACCTACTGCTGCATATGTCTGCTGTGTTGATGGATGCAGGCATTTGTCCACAGATTGTACAAAAGAAGAATATTAATGCAGTTCTTAGTAAACGGGCACTGGGGAAATGACTGATGATCTGATAATCATTTTAACATTTGTCAAGTAAAAACAAGCTTAAACAAGGAAGAACAAAATGGATAATGACCAAAAAGTGCAGCTGTGGCCAATTGATCTTTGAGACAAAAAATCTTGTTGCCTGCTCACACACTGCTAGAAATTTTCTGGTAGAATTTGAAAATGTTGTCTGGCAACTTCAGGCAGTGTGAACTCACAGCTCAACTCACCAGATGACTGGAACATTTCTCAATTTGTGTCTCACATCAGGAAAAAAAAGAATCAATTAGAACTTTTGCTCTGTGTCTCTAACACATTTATGCCATTTATCATTTTGTTTCACTGCGTGTTGAACTTTGTTGTACACACTCCACATTCATACAATGCACAGGGCAGCTCGCTGCTGTTTTTCTCACATCCTCTATACCTTCCTCAGCACCACAGAGATGGAGCACGAGGTGGCCTGTCTGGACATCACACCTCTGGGGGAGGCCGGCTCTGAGTCACCGCTCTGCGCAGTGGGACTCTGGACCGACATCTCAGCCCGTGTGCTCAAACTGCCCTGCTTCACAGCCCTGCACAAGGAAATGCTGGGCGGAGGTGAGAGAAAAGAGAGGTAGAGAGCATTGACACAAGAAAAGGAAAGCTGTTACTGGCTTGTGGAGAGAGATGCTGTAGGTGGATGGAGATAATGGCCAGTCCAGCGAGGTTTCTCTGTATAGTACATACAACATCTCAGTGGGCTTCACAGGTCCACGAGAGCATCTACGTACTCCCCAAAATTCACTCTTCACTCTTAAAGGGGAAGATCTAGGAGGATTTGTGCAAAAATAACTGAGCAGTAGCACAAACTTTACATTTTTACTGGTGATAAAAAGGTAATTACTAAAAATTAATGGATGGTTGTCACAGCAGAAATGCAAAAGACGACAGTCGGATACTATGCAATAGTGGGACTGGTCGAATATAAATGTGCTCACTCCAATCATTTTTCAACATTTCACTCTCTTGCAGAGAGTCAGACGAGAAGATCAATACCACATTCACTCAACACGAGGCTCAGTAATAAACTTATGTCTTGTTTTATGTTTGCGAGCAGTAAGTTTCTCTAGTCTGCACAGGTTACCTGCATCTGCTCACGGCCAAGAAATAGTCCTGATAGTTTATCATAATTGTTTTTTTTTTTATTTTGTGCAGCTTAAACAAACAAAATGCAACGTGTAATTAGTGAACTCTAGAGGTTCTGGTAGTTGGATGTTGTTACTTTTGGAGAGGAATGTTTTAACTTTAAGTTACTGAATAAATACGTTCAATAATTAGGTCTATGATAGTGTAGTGTTAACTAAAATTAATTGTATCACCAGTTTCATAGATTTGAGTTAATAAATGTCAATGACATTTCACATTTAATACCTCATTTTTTAGTATGTACTCGAGTCTCAGCTATGCTGCCAACCAAGCACATTTAATGCACCGTTTACACACTTGAAAAATATTTAAACCTAAAATGTTAAAATATGCAAGTGAGGGCCTGACTCCTTTTGGTTAAACTTATGAAAAAGTCAACAGTCACCGGAGACCACGTTTCATAACATGGAACGAACTGGCACAGGCTGGACTCTTGCTTTCAATTAGAATGGTTCATCCATGAAGAACACTTCCCCACTCTCTCCCACAGTGTCACACTTTATTTTCCAAGTGCGTTTGATTGACAGCTTCTCAGTCCTCGAACTCTACAAGCTGTGCTCTCTTGCTCACTCGCCTAACAAGAACAGTGCAGACTTAAGTTTTTATAAGAGTTATGAACAGGAAACCTTCAAATTAAAAGCTCCTGTGCTGTACTAATTGTTGATATTTTTTTTAGCTTTGTTGTTGGAAGCAGAGAATTTTAATGCTACACTGTGATAGTTTTGTTAACATGAATTATATTATTTATATATATATATTATTTTAATCCAGATTATCTTTTTCTGTGTTTCTGTGTTTTTGAAAAGAACACAGCCCTTAGTTTGTGTTTTCAAATAACTTATTTGCATGTAAAGGTGCAACTTTTCAAGTAGCCACATTTTACAGATGCATTCAACACTGCTGCTTTCAGCCAACAAGAACTTAATCAGAGCCAGTGTTGTTTTGATGTAATTGGCTTTCAGTCAAAGAAACCCATGTTTCTCTGACTTCCCAGAAGACTTTATATTTACCCTGCAGCATTCAAATGGTGTTCTTAGGGCTATCACTTTTTTTTTTAACAAATCTGAAATGACACCCAATTTGTTCGAATGAATTCGATCGGACACCCCCTCGCGCGCATATCCTTGTATTTAAATGTTGCATTCTTATCCGTGATGACATTTTTATGAGCTTCTGGAAAGGTGCCTGCTGACGCTGACTGTGCCGAATAGTAGGCAGTCAGACGAGGTGGTACACTTGACATTGATCCGTCTGTGGTACCTCCGCTGCCTCACCTGGGTGGCAAGCCAGCCGATGAGCCTGCAGATTTGTTGTTGTGGTAGTGTAAGACAGCTGCTTTGTACAAAGTTGACAAACAGCTTTATCTTTGATCGTGACTTTGCCATCTATGGTGTACACCTCAAATACTTACACACACTGCTTCTCAGATTCTTTGGGGTTGTGACACAGCTTTTGCTCGCCTAGTATCCTCCATTTTCGTAGCAAACAAACTCTGCTACCTTACTTTACTGATAGTTCATCGGGCATGCCATAGGTCAAGTTGATAGTGAGGTTTTAAAGCACCCTCTGGATCACAAGGCCAACTATTTCTGGCCTGTCTGTTGTGCTTCTAGACTGTAATTTTGAATTGGAGGAGGTCATTACAGTTCAAATATTAAGATTTTCCCCCCACGTTCATACGAATGTTTGCATTTCGAATAAAACGTGACAGCCCTACCAGCCCGTCTGCCGATAACTCTTATTGATTTTTCTGACAGAGACATTTTTGCAGACATTTATCACTTTGCTGTTCATCTATGAGCCTGTGACTGCAGAGTACAGGAAAAATAAATCACCTCACTGTGTGTGTCCTCAGAGATTATCCCTCGCTCGATCCTAATGACCACATTTGAAGGCAGCTACTACCTGCTGTGTGCCCTGGGAGACGGAGCGCTCTTCTACTTTGGTCTGGACCTGCAGACTGGTAGGTCTTTTACACCACCTTCATTCAGACTGATAAGGGATTCCAGGCAGGACTATGGGGCCCTGTCTGAGAACATTTTCATTTTCTGTCCATTCTATGTCTGGATGTACGGGTGGAGAAACTTTGCAGCTTGAAGAAACTGATGTTACTAGTGTGATTGAAAGATATTTCAATAATAATTTCATGTAGACTAAAACTGGGTCATCAGGGGAACTTGCTGAAGGAGGTCAAAACTACCAGGAATAATTTGCCATAATATACAGATTTTAATCCAAACACATCATCCTACCCTTTTTCATCACTGTTTTATGCATAGAATTTAATACCTAAAACTGCCAATTTACTTAAGCAGTGGTAAACAACAGCCTGTTTCTTCCCTTTTGATGGTTTTACACATGCTATGTGCCACCACATCGGGGGATTAAATTTCAACTAACAGAGGATTATAGAAAATGCAGCCAAGAAAGCCTCAAACGCTTTCAAAAAGGTTTTCAAAAACACTTGTTTGGTTATTCTTTCGTGTCTCCAGCCTCCACTATTTTAATGTCAGTGATGGAGGCTCACCTAAAGTTTCCACCGATATCACCCCACTCCTTCAGAATGCTGCATCTAAAATTCTGACCAGATAAATTAGACCATGGTACATTGTAAGGGTACTCCGGCTACAGTGTAATTATTTAGCTTTGCTGGTCAGAAATGGGAGCATCAGATGGTGGGATATCCTGATTTTTTTGTACATAGCTCAATAATGCTCAAGTGTTTCAAACTCTAAAGCTCTAGTTTGTGGTGAAGGCTTTCATTTGTAGCCTCTGTGCCCAAGACTGTGGTTGCACTAAAATTATATTGTCAAGATGCCCCAGTGATGTCTTTTCATTAGTAAAAAGTATTTACTCAAAGTAAATTAAGAGCCACAGAAGACCTTATAGAAGTGTTTTCATAGGCTGTGTAGTACTCCCTGTGAGTGGCAGATTTATTTCATTGTTAAATGGGTGGAATATTCCTATTCAGCTGCCTGTTCTAACTCCAGCTGACTTTAAATTCCCTTTCTTTGACTTTTGAATCAGTGCAAAGATTTGCATCATCTTATTTGTCCAGCCTTATCAGGCTGTGTCTTCCAGCAGTTTCTATTAATTCTTTTATTATTCTTATTCATTTTTATGTTTTTAGAATCAACAGGGCATTAGTCACAACTTGAGTTTTCTTTACCCATCAGGACAACTAACTTCATTCACATTTTTAAATAAAGACTTACAGACACACTGTACATGTTCTTCCTGTTACTACAACCTTACTTTACAGAACAAAGGATTAGATGTAAAAGTGAAGTTCAGTCATATGTTAACTGCAGCTGAGTCCAGTAGGGATGCACCTATTGAGTATGTTCCTTCCTTATCCTTATCTGTTAAATATTCATTAAAAAATGGTGCCACAATTTCCTCAAAGCCAAAGGTGATGTCTTCTAATTTCATGTTTTGTCTGACCAGCAGTCCCAAACATAATCAATTTACTGTCACGTAACGCATATAAGAAAATCTGCAAATTGAGAAGCTGGAGCTTGAGAATGTGCCTGAAGAGTGTCTTAAACAGTTAATTGATTGTGAGAATAGTGTAAGATTAATGTTCTTTGATCTCAGCTCTAATGTACAGGCAGTTAGCCTTAGAAACCTCTGCACAAACAGCAAACACTGATCAGAAACCTGGATAATGCTATAATCATGTATGCAGGATTATTAATGTAATCGGGCTGCTCTGTGTAAACATCTTGTTCTGAATTTGATCAAAAGCAGGGAAAGAATTGCAGCTAGGATATTGCATAGTGCATCTAAATGTACTCATTAATTTAGCTGTGGTTTGATCAGCTCATAGTCGTAGACTGTGTTAAAATTGAAATTAAAATGCGAGAACATCAAAAGCCAATGCCTATGCAAAATATACATACTGCTGTTGAGACTATTAGTTGTGCACGAATTTAAGGAAAAACCTGAATAAATGAGTTCAATTCATTTTTATTTATGTAGCTCCTTCCACAATCAAAATTGTCTCAAAGACCCAGAGCCTGACCCCAGAGCAAGCACCGATGGCCGGGCTGGGTGAAAGGAGGAAAAGGAGGAAGGCAGGACAGCTGGGAATGGAGGAGAGGAGGAGAGGGACATGCAGCATATAAGACATGATGCAAACAGGGTTGGCAGTGGACAATGTTAGAGGGCCAGCATTTAGATTACAGAACAGTTAGTGAATACTGTGTGCTCAGCAGATTAAAGTTATGATAGGAAAAAGTTGTCATAATTGGTTTATTTATTTACATTACAGTCTGCATAGAAAATTAATACAAAATGTATTTTAAGCAGAGTGGAAAATTAAGCATAGTAATGTGTTAGAAATGGATAATTGTAGACAATAAACAGCAGCAGGTCGGTGGAGCCAGGACCACAG
>JBBMJY010000001.1:24638644-24677760 GCA_037833715.1 Toxotes lorentzi | reverse complement strand
GCCTAGGCCTATAGCAGCATAACTAAGGGATGGTTCAGTTGCCTGAGCCAGCCCTACTATGGGCTTTATCCTTAACTACAACAGTGTCTAAGTTAAGAAACATAACAAAGGCAGATGCTTCCATTCAGGGCTCAAAGGCTCCCTGAATGACTCGATGATCATTAAAAAGAAGATGGATATTCTGCACACAAGGACAGATTTTGTTCTCTAGAAGTGCTAGGCAAGTGGCTCTTTCTACCCTAACAATGACTGGTATACCGACCTTTCAAACCGTGTTTACATTTCTGTTGCTATCTTATTTCCTTCCTCCAGGTGCCCTAAGCGAGCGCAAGAAGGTCACCCTCGGCACCCAGCCCACTGTGCTGAGGACCTTCAGGTCCCTGTCCACTTCCAATGTCTTCGCCTGCTCTGACCGACCCACTGTCATCTACTCCTCCAACCACAAGCTGGTCTTCTCCAATGTCAACCTCAAGGAGGTCAACTATATGTGCCCGCTTAACTCTGAGGGCTATCCCGACAGGTCGGCAGCAGAATTTCAGAATGCAAAGTGGCTGTATTCCTTCTTTTTCATCCTTGCTAATACACCTTGGATTTTGTTTTTTTTTTTCTTTACAGTCTGGCTCTGGCCAACAACAGCACCCTGACTATCGGTACCATCGACGAGATTCAGAAACTCCACATCCGCACTGTTCCCCTCTATGAGTCTCCCAGGTCAGTCCGCTCGGCTAATAGTGCGGTAGCATTGAAATGAAGCCACCATCACACCCATTATCTTTACAGATATGCCACATGTTCTTCATGTTTGCTGTGACTTTGCCTGCTTGCTTAGATTATAGCTACTTTCTCCTGTTGGTTTTGTTGTACATATGTTGAATAATTTGTTTTTGTACCCTCTTTTTGTTCTCAAACGTTTAAGTGACAGCCATGACTCAGCGTTGTTAAATAAGTTATTAAAAGGTTGACTGTACTGGTACCCAGTCAGAAAACAGAAGGCAGTCTCTCAGGGCGCTTTGTTTTCTTCAGCTCTTTTTGTTTCATTCTCCCTCTTTTTACACCCCACCAGGCGGATCTGTTACCAGGAGGTTTCCCAGTGTTTTGGGGTTCTGTCTAGCAGGGTGGAGATTCAGGATGTGAGTGGGACCACATCTGCTGTACGCCCCAGTGCGAGCACTCAGGTACTGTAGCTCCAAGTTGTACTCGGATAATAAACACCCAAGGGCTTGTTTGTTTTGCACTCTTATCTAACCAGGCATCCTGACTAAGAACATTATTTATAACTTGAGACTCAGAGCTTGTCAGGACAACAAATAGCTTGTCTTGTTAGTTACCTAGCAGGTTTACTGGAACTAGACTTTTTAAACCAGGATTTAAAATAAGCTGTTGATATTTTAATTTTACAGTCTGAGAATTGTAATCTTAAGATTAACAGAGGATGTTTCAATTTTTTTTTTCATTTTTGCTTGGTAATTGACCCCTCCCAAAATATTATTTCTCACAAAAAGTGTAATTATATAAAATTCAACAATATATTTTTACATTTTTTGTTTCAGGTCGAAAGAGTGCAATGAATGAAGACAGTAGGCCATTTTTTAAGCTGTAGTATTTACTGGAGCTAAATTTAACTGTTGCTAGGGTTCAAATCAAGTTCGAATCACATTAAACAAAATGTTTTTCTTTGACTTGTTGTCAAGGAACATGGACAATAAGGTTTCAGCTGCCAAAAAAGAATTGCAGGACCAACATTTGAGAGATTCTTAGTTGAAGAGCTAATCAAAAAGTAATTTCAGCCAGATTCACAGACACAGCATGTGTTGTGTCCACTTAACTTGGCTCTATAGCTTCCCTAAAGGGACAGGTGTGTACTTTATTTGTGTTTGTATTTACTGCTTCTGCAGCTCTGCATTGTAAAGACAAAGCCCCTCACACATGATGACCAGAAAGATGTTTACCTGATTTTAAAAGCTGCACATCTGCTGCTACAGATGGTCCAGACTGTGCTGTTGAACTCACACGGAAATAGAGAATTGAATTGCTTTATCTTTACCTTTTATTGAGTTTCTCTTAGTCTTTACTTCTCCCGTCCCACCTCATCCATCCACATCCTTCCAGGCTCTCTCCAGCAGCGTGAGCTCCAGCAAGCTGTTCCCCAGCAGCACCTCTCCCCATGAGACCTCCTTCGGTGAAGAGGTAGAGGTTCACAGTCTTCTAGTTGTGGATCAGCACACCTTTGAAGGTGAGACAGCTGGATGTACATTTCCCTTTGATCTCAAAGAGCTGGTACTTCTATATGGAGCTGCTGATGGTAAAATAAGGTGCTCAGCTTGGAGAATAACCAAGACAGTGCAGAAAACTCTTTCCACAGCCTGTTACCAACACTCATTCATCACACTTTTGTATGTTTGGATCTGATCTTAAAATAAGTAAAGTTTGCTTTGGTTTATTTCAATCCTTTATTCTCATGTCTCATTTGTTTTTCAGTACTTGATGCTTATATAGGAGCTCCATAAAATAGGTTTATGATTTTAGTCGATAACTAAAACACACACATCCTCTTTACGGAATAACTGAATGATTGAACATGTTGGGTGGCAAGCAGACGATTTCCTCAGTGAGGCAAACTGAATGTGGCAGGTTTTTGCTCCGTTTTGCAATGCAGATTTTGCTGCGTCAAGTCTTCCTTTTAACAATCCAGGAGTTACCGCACCTGCATAAATTAGGGTATGTTATATGTTAATAATATGTCAATGAAGGACTGGTTCAGCACATCAGTGTCCACTGTTGACTCCAGATAACTCCCCATTTAGCTGTTGTGAGGTTTTCATCAGTCAGATGTGTTAGGTGCAGATCCTGGTCTGTGTACCATAGTCATAGTCTAGGTTGTTCAGTCAACATTGAGCCCCTCACCCTTAAAACCATGCATATTATTGAAGAGGGAGTGCAGGGCACCTATTCATTGTGTAATATTTTATTCAGTTATTGCTACTGCATCAGGTCTGTCAGAAATGTCATCCGCTGTCCGAGTCACACACCATTTAAATTCCTTGCATTATTCAGCTGCTGTATAATAAATATCGGCTGTGCCGAATATGTTTTAATGGATGCATATTTTCCTGCATGTCTCGACGGTAGGGAACATGTGATCCATCTCTTTACCTTATGCCGGGGACATTTACCACCATAATTTCATCAGTTAACTCTGGCATAAACAGAGTCAAACCAGTAATTAGGAAAAAATACAGTAAATACACTGGAAACACCTGTGTCAATATGTGGAACATGGATAATTCCAGTTTGTTACATAATCTTAACAGTCTTAGCCCAGCATTGTTTCTGCCAAGTTAATCAGCAGCCAGACACGCACACGAATTGTAAACACACATGTTAGCCATATGTTATTTGGAAGAGAAAACAACGGCATATTGTCAAACTGTTGCCCAGGATGTTTATTTCAAAAGTCTATCACAGTTTGCAATTCCAGTTCTTGGTTCAACTTTGATTATCTCCCTTGTTGTGTAAGCACACAGTTCTCCTGTGCAGTGAGGGATTATTATGGACATTTCAGGTGCACTCACTTTGGTTTTGGCCTCAAAATAATGTAGTTTAGAGAGTATGGCTACACTGTTGTCTTCTGTAAAACCTGTGTATCTGACTGCTCATGTTTTCCTTGTTTTGTGTTTGCCCTGTCGGACTTTGATGTACACACGTTTGTGTGTTCCCAGACAACAAGACTTCAGTTGTAATAATTCATGAAAAGGAAGTAAAATCCTATTAATAGTGCAATGCATTGTGCTGCTCTCACATTCAGTTTCCTAAGGGATTTGTTTTGTATCTCCATCAGTTCTCCATGCCCATCAGTTCCTCCCCAGTGAGTATGCCCTCAGCATGGTTTCATGTCGTCTGGGAAAAGACCCGTCTGTGTATTTTATCGTCGGCACCGCCATGGTGTACCCAGAGGAGGCTGAGCCCAAGCAGGGACGCATCATTGTCTTCCACTACACCGACGGTCAGTAGCCAAGCCTTTTATTTAAGCTTTCTCTGTTTTCAGCAAACAAACTTTGAACCCAAAGCGCACTTTCTTGTCTTGTTCCTCAGCCTTGTCCTGTTTGTCCTCTCATCCAACTCTTCATCCTTCACCCTGTTTCATTTTCTTCTCCCTGCCCTGTGTCCTCTTTTTTTCGCTCACGTACACCTTGTCCTACTGTGCTCTCTTTTACCTTCCCACTTTATCATTTTCTTATCAGACTTTTCTCCTCTCACTGCTACTGATTCTCCTCATTTTCTTTCATACGATGTCCCTCTCAAGGTGCATCACTTGAATTTCATTTGTCCTCATGTAGCTCTTCACTCTAGCCTTGTCCTTATTCTGAATGCCTCACTGTGGAGCAGTGCACTAAGATCTTGTAGGTGCTAGTCTAGGTTGGCGCTGAGGGTGTAACACTTTGAATGTTAACTGTGCGCTGACTGACAGACATTGTACTCCTTTCCTGCAGGTAAGCTGCAGACCGTGGCTGAGAAGGAGGTGAAAGGAGCTGTCTATTCTATGGTGGAGTTCAATGGCAAACTGCTGGCCAGCATTAATAGCACAGTAAGTGGTGCTTGATGGAGTTTTCAGCAAGACGTTCAAAGCACTTGCCTTTTTCCTTACTGAACTGCTTCTGTTCATGTGCAGTATGATGGAAGACCTGAAGAACAATGAAGCTCGAACATAAAACTTGCCCCAGGATACACTTGTCAGATCATGTTTTTACTGCAGACCTCGCTGTCTAAAATTTATGAGACTTGTTAGTACAATTTAATTCTTTTGTCTCACTTGGTGTTTGCTGACCAAGTCCCTCTTTCAAATGCACCTCTGTTGTAGTTGTTTACTACACCTGAAAAGAAAAGTCAATTGATTAGCTGATTGAGAGTAAATTAATTAGCAGCTGTTCTGAAAATCAATTTTTGTTTGAGCAATTGTTCAAGAAAAAAAAACTCAATATTGGGGAGTGTAGACCTTTTGAAGAAATGACTGAAAGCATGTTCAGTTCTACAGTGCAAGTGCTTAAAGATTTGTTTGTCGTTAAAAAAAAAAAATAAGAAAAAAGTAACTGCTTGCAGGGGTTGGTGAGATATAGTGTGACAGACTGAAAAGCCTACAGTGGAAGATAGTCAGTGACTCCGTTGTCCTGACGTCAGTGGGGGGTTCATTCCATCTTTGTGGGGCTAGAGCAGAGAAGAGCCTTAAGATGAGCGACCACAGGGTCCTCTGAGTAATGGGACAGCTAAAGGTCCAGAGGCAGAGCTCTGTGGTCAAGCTGGTGTGGAGATAATGTAAAATACGTTAATGCTACATGTAATCGCTGGGGCTGAGGTTTAAAAGTTTTCAATACCATTGCCAGAATCTAAGTCTTGGCACAATACTACAAACTTTTTTTTTTTTTTAAATACCTTAGTTTGAAGCATACGAACATATTTTTCTACATAACCCTTTTTTCATTTAACAGAAAAATTTCTCAGTTCCTCAGTGTTTACCAATACTTTGACTCACTCAGAAATCAGACAGTTTATTCTTTAATTTTCTGTTTTTATTTCATGTTTATTTCATTTTCTACAAAACAATCTGGTCCAGACAACCTTCACTATATTTAGTTTAATTCTTCACTTTTCTGAGACTGAATTGTTTTTTTTTTTTTTCTCACCAGCGAGTCAACCTCTGGGTGACTTGTGTGTGTCAACTTTCAGCTTTAAGAAGCATGTGATCTGTTCAGGAAGAAAAGAGCCTCCTCAGATGTTTTAAAGTCCAGCATCTAAATAGATTTATCCTGTATGGATTTCTGTGTGAAATCACTTGACATACAGTTTGAAAGAAACAGCTTTCCCCCCTGCTGTCCTGTAATACTCTGCTCATCCACGCCGAGATATAGATAGATTAAAAGGATTAAAAGCTTGAAAAGGCAGCTTTATCTTAAGATATTGAGAATCAAATACTGATGGATTGTCGTTTTCTGGAGCTCACCGCACATTACAATGACTTGCCTCCCACCTCCTTTCTTTAAAATTTCCTTCATTTGGCTTTAAAAAAATATTTTACCCTAAATTACTTATTTCAGAATAGATGCTGGATTTCATCACAGAAAATATTTATATTTCAAACATCCGTCACAGAATTTTGTGTGTCAGTTTCCTGGAGCAAATTTTTCCTCCTAATCTCAGTATTACATCCCAAAGTTATAACGATCATTAAGGACTAATCCATCATGGAAGTGATGTCAACTTTCCCCTTTGACAGCAGCCTCAATAAACCAGTGACACGCTCTGACATCAGTTGCTTTTGAAACGACTTCTTAAATTACATGTTTTTGTAACTTCATCCAGTGGACCAAAGTTCTTCATATAAAAGTATTCAAATATAGAAACAAAGTGAAGTTAGAGCAGGAGAACAAAGAAAAAAATTTGGAAAAAAAACACTGGGGGGAAAAGTAGTAAGAAAGTCCAAGAATGAAAATGTAAAATATGAAAGCTACATTAAATTAAATAAACATTAAGAAGATTGCACTTTATTTCTTTTCTTATATACTTATTTAAAACTAGTTTTATTTCTTCTTTTTCTTCTTTTTATTTACTACAGTGGATTTACTTACAATGCAACTATTTAAACAATGCTGAGCTCTGAACTCTGGCATCAACCTAATTCTTGATATAATGATGTCAAATGAGCAGCAATTACATCGGGAGGCACCTCCATCTCTCCGTGGCTCACTCAGCCCAAAGCCATTTTTAAAAATTGTCAGTGTAAAATGGTGAGCGTAATTAGCCGTTGACTGCTCATGTAATGTGACAGCTGATAACTCAGATTGTTAATCAGCACTTCACCCTCTCACTCACTGAGGCACCGCATATCTGGAGTGAAAGCAACGTGATACTAAAATGTTGGCCAGTTCATTAGGTACTGCTGGAGCTAATTGCTGATCCTGTTACCTTTGACACCTTGTGTGACAAGAAACAATTACTCACTTTGCCTGTTTGTTCCAGGTCCGCTTGTACGAGTGGACGGCTGAGAAGGAGCTGAGAACAGAGTGTAACCACTACAACAACATCATGGCCCTTTACCTGAAGACCAAAGGAGACTTCATCCTGGTGGGGGACCTGATGAGGTCCGTCCTGCTGCTGGCTTACAAACCTATGGAGGGTAACTTTGAAGAGGTGAGATGTGAAGAAGAAGTAGAAGAAGTCTAAAGGGTTTATATGTGGTTGTTTTAGGCCGGAAGGGTGTATGAAAACACACTTTCAGCCAAAGCTGCTGGTTTCAAGCACAATCAGCGGCTTTTATTTTTTAAACATACTTTGGTTGGTGTCTGTTTATCCACACTTGTACGTTTTAACTTCTCTTTGGTGTGTTAATGTTTCTCTCTCTTCCCTCCACCGAGCACTGAAGCTAACGTATACGTACCTCCCAGCATTTTGATGAGCGCAGGGTTCAAATTGATTTTTGGTAGAAAGATGAAATGATTTGATGTCGAGTCACGTACGCTGCTGAACACATGCTGTGGTGTTGTGCTCAGTGTAATAAGTGTAGGAGGCCAAAAGGACTAGAATTAATTCAGTGTCAGAACATACTTTAAAGTGACTCAAAATTTTAGATTGAAGGTATAAATCTGTAACAATTGAAAAGGCCATTTTCATACATTCCAAATCATTCTTTCCTTGAAGCAGCTACAATCAATATTTTTATATTAACAACTGATCATGCTTGTTCTGACAAACCCACAGAATATTGTCACCCAATTCTGTAATTTGCCTCAGCTCTGTGGGACACAGGAGAATCTCTCAGCTCAGTGTTTTGCTTTTCTAGCCTGCAGCTTTACTGTTTTGCTTCACCCTCACCGATCTCATCAGACGCAGCATGCAGCTGTTTTCAGCAAATGAGCTCTGAAAATCTGCTGTATGCTACCTGGTCAGCACCAAATGGCAGACAGACACATTTAAGAGACTAGCTAGTGAACCTACTGGAGCATTTAGCAGCTAAAGAGCAGGAGTTAATGCTGGACTTAACTTCATCAGGTGATCAGAAACCTAACTTCCTAAAATGCTGATGTTAGTAAACAGACAACAATTAGTAGTAAAATATCAGGAAAAGGATGATTTGCGCCTTTTGGAAAATATATTTATTAATTTCTTGCTGATAGTTCCATGAGTTGATTGATACACTCTCACATCAGTGGGGTAAATACAGTATGTAGCTGGAGCCAGTTAGGTTAGCTTAGCATAAAGACCGGAAACAGGGAAACGGCTACTCCCTCATCAAGGTAAAAGCAATCCACCTCTCTTTAAATCTCACCAATTAACACATTATATCTTGTGTTTTTTTTTTTATCTGTATAAAAACCAAAATGAATCATTGTCAATATTCCATAACTAAACCATCAGCATGTAACTGAACCAAAGGTTGTGTCAAGGCTGCTCAGCTAAATCTCTGCAAGAAAGTGAATAGGCACATTTCCTCAAACTAACCTTGAACTGGTAGTTTCTTTTTCTTCACAAAACTTTCTTTTGCTGAGGGTCCAGCATTGTCTTAGATCATGATGCTCACAGTGCACAGTGCAGTCAACCTGCATGGATGGAACAGATGTTCTTGACATTTCTGGATGTTGTGCTCTGGTGTCTTCAAGGGCATTTAATAAGTGTGTTGACGGGGCCGGCTCTATCTCCACTAACGCTGTCAAAATAAAGGCTGATAATGCTAGAAAAAATAACTTTACAAAAAAAAAAGTCTGTTGCCCTTGTACTGAAACATACTGACTGTGTGTTTGGATTTCAGGACTTGTTTGCTCATAGATAATGCAGTATTTACTTGGAGATGAGAGCCCCCTGGTTTTGGCCCAGCACCTCTGCATTGTTTACCTTTTTATCCAACACATCTCATGTTGTTTTGGTCAGATTGCTCGTGACTTCAATCCTAATTGGATGAGCGCAGTGGAAATCCTGGACGATGACAACTTCCTGGGGGCGGAGAACGCCTTCAACCTGTTTGTCTGCCAGAAGGACAGGTGAGGAAAACATTGAATCGTACTGTATGTAAATGCTGAAGTGTTTTTTTTCCCCCACATGAATTTCAGCCGTTCACCCTAATCGTTGTCATCCCTCGCGGTGCTCCTCAGTAGCAGAGAAAACAAAAAGTTTCTAAATCACGTTCAGTATTTATCCGCTGAAATCAACACTGTGTCATTAGGTGGATACACTGAGTCCCACGATCCTTTTTAGAGCAGCATCACTGACACAGATGTGGTGCTACAGCATTGTCCTTGCGTTTGTTCTGGAAATTGTGAGTCATCTCGCCACTGAGCCACTGTTAGCTGCTCGGCTGCATTTCTCACTTTAGTCTCTTTATTATTAGACAAGTGTTGATTTTAAGGAAAAGGGAGAAATATGTGGTCTGAAAGTGAGTGTGTTACATTCATGCCACCACTTATTATCCACCTAATACATCAGGTTGGACCACTCAGTGCTTTTGACCTTTATTTTTGTATCACATCTCTCTTACTGTTGCTCTCTCCGCTGTTCTTCACCCTTTTATCCATTACCGCGCCATCATTCTCTGACCTTTTCCAATGTCTCTCATATCTGTTTTTCTTTTGCTTAATCGATCACTCTTGCCCCCAACTATTTTTTTTACTTTGCCTTTTTTTCGTTCTTACTTTTTCATTTGCTCTCTCTTTTGACCCCTCTACCTCCCACATGTTCGTAATCCCTCCCTCTCCTCTCCCTCTGTATTTCTCTCTCACCGTCCTTTGTGCGGTCAGTGCGGCCACCACGGACGAGGAGCGGCAGCACCTGCAGGAGGTGGGGGTATTTCACCTCGGGGAGTTTGTCAATGTCTTCTGCCATGGCTCACTGGTGCTGCAGAACCTGGGCGAGAGCTCGACGCCCACCCAGGGCTCTGTGCTCTTCGGCACCGTTAACGGCATGATTGGTAGGCGCATGGACAATTTCTCACACACACACACACAAACACCACACACACACAGATCTTGCTGTAGGTAACTAACTGAGACATGAAAGTCATTCAGTCTTCTCATCTATATGTAAGCGTATTTCCCAAAATGTCTAACTATTCCTTTAAATTCCTGATATGTTTTTTCCCCCCTTGGATTTTCTCTTAAAGGATTAGTTCACCTAAATCACAAAAACAGAATTCCAGTTCGCCTCTGATAGTATCTAGCCATGTTTTTTTCTGATGTTTTGGGATATCCACAACTTCTGCCTCCAGCTTGATTCTGTGAGATGCACAGTAGTTTGTGGAGCTCACAGCTTTGAAAAATGAACAATTCCCAAAGAACAATTTTAACGATTTTTTTTATACTTCTTGGTAAAATCTGTAAAAAAAAAAAAAAAAAAAAACAACTCACAAAGTTAATATTCAATCAGTAACTCCACAAACTGAGATTGAAGCACAGCTGCACAGACAGTTCTCAATTGAAGCATTTCCAATGATGAAAAACAGGGAGTGCACATCATTCAGACACAGCAGCAATTTACCCCATGTGCTCCCACAGCATCAACACACTGCACATTATATCACCTCAACACCCCCTGTGATTCTTTCAAAAGTCTCTGAGGAAAATTTAACAGGAAATGAGAAGCACCATTGTATATTCCAGTAAAACTTTCCCACAGTAGCCCATAAACCCAAATGGGCTGCAGTGTGTAATGAAGAAAAATACCCCTGCTAGTCTTATCGCTCTCCGAGATGGTGTGATATATTGGATGTTTCTGGGAAGAAGCTGCAGAGCTGCATGATTATTCTACCCAAAAAGAAGTGGACAAATCTTTAATCCACTCTTGAAACGCAGACACTGTGTGATGGAGTCACACCGATATTAGAGGTGAAACAGATGAGAACATGATGTCTGAGAAAATGTCACCTAATGTCAGATTGATTTAAATACTGGTACATTTAATACACATTATGTGAAAATTAAAACTTGGGTGCATCAAGATAAACACTTGGCGATGGTTATTTTGGTGGTGCCGTTAAACCACTGCCAGAAGAAGAGGACACAATGAGAGAAATGTACGAAAATGATGATGAAAATGTGATGGAAATATGCCATGTAAATAATGACTAAACCAAAGTGTTTCAGTTCTGCTTTGTCGCATTTTATTTTAGTCGATACAGTAACTTTTCTACCACCACCCAAGTTTAGGTGGCTAAAAAAAAAGAAATAGAAAAGCAAAACCGGAACATTTGGTTGTACCTTGACACTTAGATCAATTAAAAACAACAAAAAAGGAATTAACATTAAACAAATGATGGACATACGGGTGTAATATACAACATCCAACTTTTCCTGACAGCTGTTTTTACTTTTTTTCTGATATTTTATAGAAAAGACACAATTAAATCCATGAATTGAGAAAATCACCAGCAGATTAAGTGATAATGCAAATAACTGTTAGCTGCAGCCCTGCTGTCCTCCAAACTGCTCCTGGCAGTTTGTCCCAAGACTCCAACTCTTTCATGGCTTCATATACAGAGAAACAAACTCTGCATTACAAATCAGTGTAACTCTTTGTGCTGTCAATTTGAGTGCAGATTATTTCCCCAGAGCATCAGAATAATGCACTCACTGTCACAGAACTTGAGTTTTTAGTGCAGAGGAAAGCGTGTTACTCCCTCAAAGCTCTGTGGCTCTGAGATTTACTGGGAAATCACTCACTAAAATAAAACATTTTGGAAAGGTTTTGAATTATTGAGGTACTGGAATCACGCTGCGTTACTCCCAACATAGTCCCAGCATACATGCATGAAACTTGCATTAGGAGGATTGCAGTCACACCAATGATCTTTTAATTTATTAATTATAAAGCTTTTGTTAGTTTTGTTATGAATCCAGTGTTTACCATCTTCTGCTGTGAGGTGCAAATCAGTTTGAATATCACGCCTTCGAAAGTGAACTGAGGTGTGTGCGTGTGTGTGTGTGTTTACGTGTGTGTTAGGTCTGGTGACCTCCCTGTCCGAGGGCTGGTACAGCCTCCTCCTGGACCTGCAGAACCGCCTTAACAAGGTCATCAAGAGCGTGGGCAAGATTGAGCACAGCTTATATCCTTCTATAGTCACACTTAACACTCAACCTTTGTGCTTTTATTGCAGAAAATTGGTGCCATTTTAATGAATGTTATGCATTAAAACCTGAGAAGTAGAATGTCAAGAATCAAGTGGAAAGAAAGGGTGATTGTAATGCAGATAGATTGGAGGTGTTTGTATTATACGTGCTGTAGTAAAAGTTTTTTTATTTTATTTTTTTTATATACTCCTTATGTTTTGCAATCAAATCTAGTTAAGCTGCAGTTTATACACAAGTTCTCGACAGTACCTGCTGTATGTTAATTTATTGACCATAGCAGCTTTCTGGTCCTCTGAATATTTGTTGGCTGTGCCTGAGGTAAAATGTGTGATATTGTACCTAAAGTGCGACCCTCAGGCTTCGCAGAGGCTTTGTATTGATTTTTCTTGACTCCTCTGCACCTGGAGGTCCTTCCACACAGAGCGTAAGACAGAGCAGGCCACGGGATTCATCGACGGGGATCTGATTGAGAGTTTCCTGGATCTCGGCCGGGCAAAGATGCAGGAGGTTGTCAGCACTCTGCAGGTAGGACCTCATGTTCATCCACTTCAACACTAATGTAAATGTGTGTTGAAATGGATGAAATGTGATTTTTCCTTTTTTTTGTATATCCTGCGTTCATAAGAAAAATAACTGGACTCAGTTATTTAAATATTGTGAACACACTGAATTGCTTCATAGTGAAACTGAAAAGGCATTAAAGCTAGTTTACTCAACAGCTCTCACTGCCAGCTTGTTGGCACAGTCTGTGGTGACCTGTAATGGGCACAAATATGAAAGTAAGCTTAATAAGAGTGAGACATAAGCCTATTATGAGAGCAGAGGTCCAACGGAAACATCTGGTGAAGAGGCAACATAATACTCCGTTATCATTTGTGTGTTTGACTTATAGCAACACTGAACTTTCAGAGACCCTTTAGACAGTTTTTATTAGCTGCTCCTATGCTGTGTGAGTGGGAACTGGGAATAACTTTCATGGCAGAACAGGTGGCAAAACCACTTTTGGCAGATGAACAAATAATCATATTCTGCTTTGTGCTTCTCTTTACTCTCATTGCATTTAAATAAAAAAGCACAATTTTAGTTCATTCCTGTTTCCCTGTCAAGACCAGATGATTAAAAACAGTCCAAAATATGTGGAGGATTCATTTGCCAGGAATTTCCTTTTTCAAGCCAAAATTCTACTAAAGTTGCTGTAAAGTTTCTAGAAAAGTTGTACTTTAAAAGTAAATACTTGCTAAACTTGCTCACCTGCATCCTTAATCTGTAATATTATTGTCTGAAAATTAGGGTTGCAACTAATGATTATTTTGAAAATTGAGAAATCTGACTGTTGTCTTCAGTAACTGATTAACAGTTTGGTCTATAAAACAAAAAGACATTGCCATCTCAGTTTCCTAGAGCTCACCAAATGTCTTATTTTGTCTGAAAATCCAAAGATATTGAATTTACTCTAATGTTAAGGCAAGAAAAAGCAGCAGAATCTCACATTTGAGAAATGGAGTAGTCTAATGTTTGACATTTTTGCATAAAAAATGGCTTCAACTATTAACTGATTATCAAAAGAGTTGCTGGTTAATGAAATCTGTTGATTGGCTGTATGATTAATTGACTAATTTTTGCAGCTTCACTGAAAAGCTGTAACTTAAACCTTTAAACCTCATTTTAAAAAGTCCTGGTGTATGGCAGAAAAAGCCAACAACAACAACTAAATGATAACGTCATACTGAAATGCAGAAGAAAACTGATTTAAAAAAAATGTATGCAGTCGATCAGTATGGACAAGATAAAAGATTCCCATGAGCTGATAAAATCACAGTACCTCAAACGAAAATTCATATTCACACAGACTGAGTGACATGCTCTTGAAACACACGTGCCTGTTTTTTTGTTCATCTCATATGACACAAGTGGCACCGCTGGGGTTTTTGTCTCAGTAGCGGCAGCTCATTGTTTGGCATCGTTCGATTTCAGATCGATGACGGCAGCGGCATGAAACGTGAAGCCACAGTGGACGAGGTCATTAAGATTGTGGAGGAGCTGACGAGGATTCACTAACCTCACCGCCATCTGGATGCCCGCTGAGTGAGAGGAGAGTCCCGAGGACAAACGACGGGCAAAAACGATGAGGAAGGGAACGGTTTGGGTTTTGCAGATTTGTAAATAATTATAAATAAACAGTCTGTGCATGTTCGTCCTTCAGACTTCAATGATTTGTCCACCGTTGAGACCCTGAAGGTGCTAGACAATAAGTGTAGCACTCCACATGTAGACAAGAGTCTCTAGGCGAAGTGCGTAGCATCCTGTTTGGACAACAAAAAGACCAAAGTAAAGATATTGGTCTGAGTGTGTTTGAGTTTGTGTGCGCATGTGTGATTGCGTCTGCGTGGAATAATGTGTGACTATAAATAGAAAAAACCCAGAGATTTTCCTCAGCATAAACATTCTCTGGGATATCTGTGACAGTAACCTGCAGGCTGAAGTTTAGCAGATCCTCCACAGTTTGAATCTGACAGATTTACACTTTTCAAGTTCATTGTTGAAGTCTGGAGTAAAACACGCTGTATGAGAAACAAAATGAGGAAAATGATAGATTTATAGCTATTTTGTCTTTGTGACGTTTTCTTTGTTTATTCTAATAAACTTTGCTTTAGTACTGTTAATAGCTTTGTTTCAGTTTCTCTATTCCAACCTTTACTATCCTCAAATTCAGTCTCCTTCGCTGTTATTACAATTAAAATCTGCATATTTTACCAATTAGCGACATTTTATGCACTGAAGGCTAGGTTTTTATGTAGAGTTAAATGTAAAGCTTTTCTAATTCAGGCCAATCTGTTTGCATTCAGGCTGCAAATTTGAGTCATTTTCAGTGTCTATATACACCAGGCAGCCACAGTATTAAAACCACCTGCCTAATTTTGTGTAGGTCCCCCTCATGCCGCCAAAACATCTCTGACCCATTGAGGCATGGACTCCTCGTGACCTCTGAAGGTGTCCTGTGGTATCTGGCACGGGATCCTTTTAAGTCCTCTAAGTTGCGAGGTGGGGTTTTTCCACCACATCCCACAGATGCTCGTTTGCATTGAGATCTGCGAGAATTGGAGGTCAAGTCAACAACTTGAAGTACCAGCCACTGGATACCAGTGCCGTTTTAGAGATGCTCTGGCCCTGTTGGCAAGTCATCACAATTTGGCTCTTGTCAAAGTTGCTCAGATCCTCATGTTTGCCAATTTTTCCCTCTTCTAACACATCAACTTCAAGAACTGACTGTTCACCTGTGGAGTAATATATCCCACCCCTCGACAGGTGCCCTTGTAACGAGATAATCAACATTATTCACTTCACCTGTCAGTGGTTTTAATGTTGTGGCTGATCAAGCGTATGGATGTTTCAACGTGCAATCCACGATCACGGCTGTTGACCTTGTTTATCACATTAAAACACCTTGGGTCTGGCTTACACTTAATGCAGCCTTGCTACCCATAGCCAACGCAGCCATAACGAAACTTAGGCATCCAAACAAGAAAAATTGAATGAAAAAAAAAAGAAAAAAGATCTAAATCTCTGTGTCAGTAAATCAGTTTATGTGCATACTAAACACATGGGCTTCTTGTTTCTTTGTCAGACCTGCTGAATATGTGGACTGTTACTGTGCGTTGTTTTCTCAAGCGCCTCATTAATTTCTGTTGTGTGCATATTTCTTTTCATCTGCAGTAAACAGTGTCAAATTGGAAGATAGCAGCTTTTTTTTTTCAGTTGAAGATATCAAAGGTCTTCCAGGCTGAAATACTGGCAGGGTGACAGTGCAATAATAATTCTCTACGCTGAGGGTTTGAAGCAAACTGGTCAGTGACTGGCAGCAGAAGTCCTCTGCCAGTTCTCCCGAGCTATTTTTGTCCTATCACCATCCTGAGGCATACAGGCCTTTGTTTTGCTCTGGTGTTCCTTCACTCAATTCCCCATTCACATCCTCACCCTTCTTCATATTTAAATCTGTTTCATGAATTTAGAAAACAACAACATCTGTACACTAGACCAGGAAATATCATGCCATGACCATATATAGACTGAAAAGAGGTTAAATAGAAATGAAATAAACAGTAAATGTGATGTGACTGACAGAATAAATGCATATGAAATTAATTTCCCTCAAATATTGTAAAATCTTCCTCTTTACATTGATGTGAGATTAAATTTGAGATATTCTATTTTTTGAAACTCATGTGGGAAATTGTTAGTCCGTTTTTTTTAAAACTGGATTTATGTGAACTAAATGTAACGCCCTTGTGTTTATGCACAAAGCAGTGATGCTTTACCAAGGACGTGCCAGAAAACAGGACACAGAGGTAGTACTGTATGTAAACATAGTCATTCATCAGAGCTCAGTTGGTTAATAAGGACAGCCCATCAGTCTACTTTAATTAAAAAGACATAACATGATATTAAAAAACTTTTAAGTTTTCTCAAATCTCATTTCTCAAAATCTTTGAAAAAATAGTAAATCTGATATCCGATATATCTATATGTGTGAATTCCAATAACTTCCAGTAACTGAAATAATACACCATGTACAGAACACTAGAATTTAAAATGTTCTAAACAGACATGCCTGTGGAGCTCGCAGTGTGACTAATTAGCTGTCTCCACCTATAGATACTATGTAAAACCCACAGCCGGATTCAGCAGGTTCAGGTCTGTTCTCTGGCTGCTCTTGAAACATGGGAAATCATTAAGTTAAGTGGAACTCGATCATAACAAGCAGGGGTTGTTTCAAGCTGAATACGTCTTAAACTCATCTCCTGAAGTAACTCCTGAAAAGGCTCTGTACTGAACATCAAAAATGGGCGATATCTTCCCGTGAAACAGGCTCTCGAGGCAGATTTTACTTTAAAGGGGGAAAGGAAAGCCAAGCATGTAGAGCCACCTCTGGGAAATGTCCTGTACAACCACAGTCTCGTACTGATTAAACTGAGCAGCTTCACTGGAGCTGCTGGGAGGCCGAAGCGCATAATTTAATTTCAGATTGTTTGACGTGTGTTTATCTACTGAGCCTAAACAAGTGTCACAGAGTCATGCTAGCTCTGTTTTGGCTGGTTGACTCCTTTCACGGAGAAGTTTTTTGCACCTCAGCCTGCTCTGGCTTTCAGCCACGTCTCACATCTTTTAATCCCACTGAGCTGGAGCCAGAGGGCCCTCCTGGCCCTTCCTAGCACCAAAGGTGATACCGGGGCCCTAAAGCTTTAAAACACACCCACCCCGGAGCTACAGCAGCTGCAGTCAATGTCAGACTTTGATTGAATTCTTAGAACACAATTTTACGCCGTCTTTATTTCATTACCTGCGCTGGTTGTAGTCTAATTTGACTTCTGTCTAATCATTTCAGGTTTTATTGTGTACATTGAATGATAATCAAGCACTTTGATGCATTGTGTTGAAATGTTATAGTAAGATATGGCTCATTAATAAAGGTGCCTGGCTCAAGGCAGAGATTGGCCAGCAATATAATTCTGTTTTAGCTATTCTCAGCAAATCCCATGACAAGACCAAACCAGCGATGTATTTATTCTTTGTGACTTTTCCACCCTGTCTGTGGCATTCAGCTCCAAATTTATTTTACCATACTGAACATTTAAACGACTGAAAATGGGTGACAGAATAGTCAAGCCGAGTCAGTTTTCTTTATATAGCCCAAAATCACAAATTTGCCTCAAAGGACTTCACAGTCTGCCCAGGATACAACTGTGTATTTATTGGGGACTATTTTCAGGTGAGAATTAATGCACAGTTGGTACATTAGCATTCACAATTTATGAAATTGTGAATCAAGAACTTGTTTTATTTTCTTGTTGTGTCTTGTGACCCCTGCCGGTATCCCAACCCCCACATTAGGAGCCACTGCACTAGACCAAATCCAGTTCAAGACCCAAGAACCAAAATTTTCATGTAATTTGTATTTGAGAACTTCCCATAGTTTTCCATCAGCTGCTAGCTCCTGATTCCCCATTCAGAACTGGAGCACTTACTGAAAGTGTGTTTCGTTTGAGTGACTCGCTTGTCTCCCCAAGGAAAACCTGAGCTCTTTGTCACAGATTTAAATAAGTGAAACTCCACATTGCCCCCGGATGAACTGTGGACTATTTTATGGAGTCTAAACAGCATGGTTAATGCATTCAGCCCTGGCAGGGAGCCCCCACTTTCTGGCACATAATTTGTAACTGCCATTCCTGTCCTGCAGCAGCTGAGGGGGAGTCTTGCCCCGGCTGCTGTGCCCTTCTGCAAGTCAGCTATCGTAAATCTGGTCCTTGGTGTTTGTTTGTCTTTTTTTTTTTCCATTTTAACATTTTTTGTTCGGCTGTAAAGTGTTTTTCCAGTTTTACTAGGATGAGACTGCATTGTCTGGTTTTGCAGGATTTTGTCTTGTTAAGAAGTGAATTCCTCTCCATTCTGACTTTCATAGCTTTTGAGTGTAGAAATTTTAAGATAATTTCTCATTCTGCAGATGAACAAGCATCTGCGCTAATGTATTTAGACTTCAACACCCCACAGAGCTATTGTGGAATTGGATTACAAGCAGATTGCAGTGTTGCTTTTGTGAAAGAATGTCTCCACTGCCTTCCCAGTCCCACAGTTGCCCATAATAACACAGGAGGAAGAAGATGTCTGTGAGCGCTGACAGTGATGTGGAGATTTCAGGCTTGAGTCAAATGCATTAAAACACATGGTGGTCCGGCTAAAAAGGAAGCTGAGGGTTCCTCTTTGTGCTGGTGATAAGAAGAGCAGCCATCTCGCTTTAAAATTACAGAGAGAAATGACCGCAGCTTGCTCCATGAAATCACACGTCATTGTGAAGATAAAATTTGATGGAAAACTTCTCGAGATCACTAATGCACAGTCTCTGGAATCATTTCCACCTGACTGTGTTAATAATGTAGCGCCTCTAATCATGTTAGCTTAGACGTAAGATGGGACTGGTTTTGATGCCGGGGCATGCTGCATAAAATATTTAAGTGGAGGTGCCCTACATTAGGCGGTGAATCTCAATTTTTTGTGTGTGTGTGTACACTGGAGGCGAGTGTCTGATAACACAACCTTTCTCTGATAGCCATGTTGAGATGCTTATCTCTTAGTCCAAACATATTATTATGTTGCAGAGGGAGAACCTAGACATTTTCTGGCGTTGCTTCATTACAATATGTAGATAGGAGTGAACTCGCTAACAACAAAGAAACAAAACACTGAACTCGTGAGAGTTTATGTCTTTAGCAGGTATAATCTTTACAGTATTCACCTCCTTAATAACTTAGCCTCTTAGCATGCTAATTAGCACTAAATACACAAGTATAGCTGAGGCTGATGGGAAGTTTAGTCCTTTTGTATGCATTGTATGTTTGACTTGATTATAGCGCTAGATGAGAAGTTAGAGGATCATCAAAGTTATTACAGTTCATCTGAGTGGAACATCGTCTCGTACCAAATGTCATGGCAATCCTGTTAAGAGATTTCTGTAACAACCACCTCATGGTGGCTCTAGATACGAAAGTCAGGTAATCACCAAGGGTTTATCCTCAAGGAGCCTAATGTCTGTACAAAATTTCATCTTAATCCATCCAATAGTTGTTGCGATATTTCATTCTGGACCAACATCTGATTGCCATCCCTGGAGCCATGCCACTAGTATTGCTAAAAACACTATTTGGACTTGTATAATTGATTTGTTTCAACAAAAGCAATGACCCCTTCACACTCAAGCATATATAAATATTTAAAATTTACTCGTAAATTGTGCATGTGAGCCATGTGGCCTACAGCTCCCAAACTCAAGAATCTTTGTTAAAGGGACATTGTGTAAGAATTGGCCAATTATCTTTGCCCACACACAACAGAAGAAAAGGTCAGTCACTGGCTGGTTGAGATATCTCCAATTTACAGGGCTTGGAACTCCAAAGACTGCCTCAACTAACAACCAAATTTTATCACAACCAGCCTAGTACCGCCTGTTGTAAGATCTCAGCTGTTCTTTTCATTCATGTGCGGTTCTTAATTGGATATCTTTGTCAGTGCTTGGGTGGTAATTTGGTTTTGTGTTACTTTGTGAGATAATACTGTGTAGGCTTGCAGTGTTTCAATTAGGAAGGCTAGACCTACTTTAGTCTATATAAAATTATCATATGTGTAAAATTATTTCACCATTGTCTCATTTTTTTGCAAGTGAAACATAAGTCTTTTGAGCCAAGACAAACAGAATAATGGCTGATTACCTTAAAGACTTTAGTTGTATTTTGTCTTTATCTTAAGAGAAGATAATTTCAGCATTTAAATTTGCTCTGTCTGGAGGAAGACACTGAAGATGGCCAACACAACAATTGTGTGATTAAAGACAGTAGAAAAATTACAGAACATTTTGTTTGTCATATTTAACCTTTGGTTTTTAATTATGAGATTTTAATGTTAATAATTTGACCTCAAGGAAAACCTCAAGTCAAGCTCCACTGACGCTTCAAGGTTTTACCCAAGGAGCAATGCACTTCTTGCCAGGGTGCAGTCATGCCCTGTTGAGTTCAGTATCAGGACAGTGTTATCAATGTTGGCACCTCAGCATAAAAAACAGAATTAATGGTTTTGGATTGTAAACCAAAGGTTACACAAAGTTCACATTGTGGAAAAGCAATTGGAGGACTATTAAAATGGTCAGCAGTCTCTCATCCTGAAAAATGTAAAAATTGATTCAAGTAGAAGTGATTTCCTCCTGCTTATAAATTGTAATGTAATTTGTTGTGTCAGTTGATTGGTGGAGATTTAAACAAACTCAGCCAGAGGTTGATGGATGGCCACATGCAGGAGAGGCAGTCCAACCTTTCCGGTTTACATGGCTGGTACAAAGTCAAACAGCCAGCAAGCTGGTCAGCTTTATTTCCCTCTTCAGTAACTTTTGTGGTGGGCTTAACATAAACCTATAGGATCATCGCATTATCTCTACAGTTATTATTATAGGGTTTCTGTGTTAATTAACATTCATCTTTTAAAGAACAAATAGAAATGCTAACATAGAACGGGGAAATCACCTGTTCCTCAGCTCCCACAGACTCTGTAATGTTCTTCCAGCTTTGTAGCACCGGTTTAAAGGGCCTTCTCTGTTTCAACACGACAGTGCACCCTTGAGAAAAGCAGGGTTTATGAGGAATTGTTTTTCTGAGTTTGGTGTGGAAGAATCTGAGTGGCCTGAACGTTACTGGGCTCGACCTACTAAATCCCTAGAGCCAGGCTTCAAAATCTTGTGGAAGGTTTCCCTGAAGAGAGGAGGTACACTGAACGCAGAAGTCTGAATGGAGTATAAATCATGTGGACCTCACTATGAATGGAGCAAAATATGTGGAAGGATTATTGATAGGGTCTACCAGGCACAGACCCCAGGGACCCATGTAGTCAGGGGACCCAAGGGCCAGAGCCTTTGTTTGAAGTGACTGTTAACATTTCATGTTGCAAAGTCAGCCAAATGACCGGAGAGACTCAAAACGACCACAAAGAGATGCAAAACAACCACACGCCTGCATCAGTTGTGGTCATTTTGCATCTCTTTCAGCACAGAGGCCCATTGTCTCATAATCTGTCCATTACAGAATGTGTGGTTCTGCTCTGTACAGGAGAACAGTCTGTTTTAGTACGATAAAATCCATTTGAGATGTTCCGAAAATCTCTAACAGTCTTGAGTTAAGCTTAACGTGTTCACCTGTATGTAGCAGAACTCTGGTCAAGCCTGGAGTGTGTAAAGTTATTCTGTGATGGTAAAGTATTCTGGGATGCGCTTCCTCTTTGGAGTAGGACACTAAAAAAAAAAAAAAGATCTCTAAAGTGTTTTTTGAGAAGACACCTTTTCAGAATTTTTGGGGGTGCACTCTAAGCGAGTGAAAAGTACAGTGACTTCCTCTCGCTACCCAAATTGGAGACACAACTCACGCAGGTGAGAGATGGCCTGAATTGTAGTAATTTTCTCACAGTTTGAAAAGGCCATCCATCTATGCTGTTTTATCAGCTCAGCATGGGCTCACAGTTTGGCTCCAGGAACAAGACGAGAGAATGGAGAGGTGAGGGAGCAAGCACACAGGTATGTTTTATTGATCAAGCACAAGATGGGAGAAAGCCCGTGAACATGAGAATGAATAATGCATTAGATGAGGGGGAAAGGAAACAGAGATCTGCTGAAGCAGTGAGGTGAGGAGAGGCAACAGAGGGATGAGGAGAAACAACGGGGTGTTGAGAGGGTTTGCATTGTTGTGAGCGACCACATTTCCCAACTAATGGAGTCAACGAAGCATCTTATGCTTGGGTTTGAATGGGCACACACACCTGTGGGACGTTTTCAGCGTTTTGCATGTTGATAAACTCATTGCAGGTTAATAGTTTTGTTACTCTCGACATGTCCCATTTCTTTCAATGGGCCCCTGGACACATATGGGTTAAAGGTCCCCTACCCCTATTATATAGGAGCATGACACCCACACTGAAACAGACACAAAACGTCTCTGACTAGATTTTGTTTCTCTTCGTGGCCATTTTGCGTTTCTTTCTGGTCGTTTTGTGTTTCTGTGTGGTAGTTTTACATCTCTTTGTTGTCGTTTTGCATCTCTGTGCTTTTTGTGGTCATTTTGGGTCTCTTTGATGTCATTTTGCATCACTTTCTGATCATTTTGCACATCTTTGTGATCGTTTTGCACATCTTTGTGGTCGTTTTGTGTCTCTGTGGTTGTTTTATATTTCTTTCAGTGGCATTTTGGAGGTGATTCCTAAAATAAAACCTGTGCCCTGTAGGCCCATTCAGTAATCCATCCATGACTACCCCATTTTATTTTCAGAGCTTTTGTGTTTGAAAACCATAATCCAGGCCAATTTGTAGCCTTACTTTCCAACTTCACCTTATGATCTGTAAATAATTTCCATCAGATTTTTAAGGTCACATCAACTAGTGGTATTCAAGGCTCATTTTCACCACGAGAATAGCTTCTTTTCTATTTCAAAACTGCTGTACTAGGATCCCAGTTACTGAGCCATCAGAGGCAGCTGCATGTACACACTGTACAACATGTGCTTCTGTTCTGTAAAAAGCTTGTGCACATTTGTTTCTGGTGTTTTGCTAAGTTTTAGTTGAAGAGAAAATGAAACTGCAGGTCTGATTTGTGTAGTGTGATCTGTTAGTAGGAGTTTGTTTGCACTGAAGGCCTGAGGTCATTTTCATTTATTGTTTTCATTTATTGTTTCATAATGCTGGTGCTGTGAAGCCTTTTGAGACTCTAACTGCGTTCAAGGACTGCAAACATAAACTTGACTTATTTCTTAATAAGAACGGCTATAGCGCTGCATGAAAACAAAGGTGTAAAGATCCATAGTTTATGTTTGACCAAACACCCAAAATCAATATGTGAAAAGCTGGTAGCTTTTGGTTTGGTGTCAGTGAACTGAGGAAACAGTCTGCATCTGTCTTGGCTTTTTCAGACTAAATCTCTGCATGGGGATTTTATAGTGGGCGTCTGTTAAGCAAGAGAAAAGCAAAAATAGCAGCTTGTGAGATGTTACTGTAGGTCCAAGGCTCCAGACCCATCAGTCAAACTGACGTCAAAGATAGCACTGTTTCTAAAATTGCAAATTTATCCTCGTGTTACAGAAAACAACCAACTGTGATCTGACACGATTTGGAGCCCTGTTATGTACTCCTATGTATTAAATTCTTCATTAAGTGTAAGATTTGAACATCTTTGACGTTCTGTCCGCGTCATTAATGTCTTGGCCGGCTGGTTAAGCTCAAAAACATGTTACAGAAAAATGGAGGATGTTGTTGAGATATGCTTTGGGTAAAGTTTGCTGGAGAGTGACTCAGTTTAACAGAAAAAAACAAATGTGTGAATGTGAGTGTAAATTTTGTGTCTCTCTGTATGTGAGCCATAGACTGGTGAGCTGTCTCTGGTATTCCTTGCCTCTTACCCAGTGCATGCTGGGATAAGATCCAGTGCCCTGCTGCTGAAAAAATGGATGTTACAAAGTTGGCTTGATGGAGGCATCACGGAGCATTCTGACAAGCAAGACCTCTCTGTACGGTGCTGTGCTTTAAGGAGCTGCAGAATCATGTGACCCACACTGGCCCTAAAAGACTTTTTCTCATATTCAGTCGTAATAAAAGGAACACATGGAAAATTATGAATACATTTTTCTCACGGTAAAAGTATAAATTACTTTACTGACTAAGTCAATCATTTTGTTCAGTAACATCCCAACATTTGTATGGTCAGTAGACCGTGGTCTGTAAAGCACTGTTTGCAGGGTAGCTGCAGTTTATGCCTCTTATCTATTACCATCACATTCAAGTCTCAAGTAAAATACTTGTTGATCTTTGAAAAGCCCAGAAGATAGTTTATCAATTGCTGCTGCTGTTTTGAAGATATTTTCAGAACCTTTAAAGACTCAAACAGCATTTTTTTTTTTTAATCCAGACTACTTAGGGGAGTCTTTGAGGATTCTGGAAATACCTTCAAAACAGCAGAAATTGAATGACTGCGTAAAACCGATGCTTAGCTGTGTGACTCAAATGTCATGGCAATAGAGGCACGGACTGAGGCTATTTGTAAGGTTCATAGCTCAGAAGTCAAGTGTTTGCAGAACAGTCGTCACATCGTGATTTTTTGTGTGGCTTTGGCAGTCTGTCAGCAAGCTCAGCTGACAACGATGCTTTCAGTCACCAGTGATGAGAGTCCCACACTGATGACTCAATATTGTCAGTTCAATTAGAAGATTTAGATTTCAAGCTTTGTTTGAAATATCTCTAGTTGCACAATCAAAGTGTGTGTTATTTATGCTTTACTTCCAATTATTCGCTTTAAAAAAAAACCCAAAACCCCCCACAATTTTCACTTTTCAACGCAAGATAGAGCATGCTAAGCACAGCATTTGTAGGAAAATGTATCTGTGCGTATGCCTGGTAAAACACTCACAGTAGCACTCACTGTTTTGCCTTCACCTACTTGTGACTTGTGTAATTTCTTGAGCTGACTTCAGTGAGGGAGGTTTGAAACATTTCCACAGATCTGATTGCTCTGGGACTTTTGCTCTCTGAGGTCCAGATTATTTTAAGGCAGGAAAAAAAATGAAGCAAAAAAAAAAAAAGAGTTCCAGCACCTGCAGTGCTTGGACCTCAAACTTCATCTGAAAACATCTCTTAAAGCATTTTTCCTATGGGGCTATTTAATCAAAGTGTGTCTCTGGTGTACTTATAGCCTGGATTATACTTGATGGCCCAAGGTAGAAAGAAAAAGAGAGCAACTTAAAGGGTCAATAAAGGGCCAGAGGAGACTTCAAACCCGGCAGATGAATCTTCATCATTGGAGCTCTCATTGGTGCTGGGGGGAATTGCCCCAGGCCAGCATGGAGGATCCTGTTATTGTTCATTTAAATTCCTCTGACAGAATCTCCATATTGTAGGTGGTGCTATTCTCAAGTCCCACGTAAATCCAGCCACATGTTCCATAGTGCATGAAGCCACAAAGCGTTTCGTTTAATTAGACATACCTAATTAATGCCCACTTAGTTAGGTGCTACAAAATAATTTAATGACTCCAGCATGTCTAAGCACAGGAACTATATTAACAGTTTTACATTGCAGTTCCTGGCAAATTTCCCCCATCTCACATGTTTGTCATCCAGGGTGTCAGGTATAAATACCTGAGGATTACACGTAAAACCCTTCAGCGTTTCCCGTTGAGGAATGACAAGGTGATGTGCGCAGTTTAGTCGAGCCAAAACATTTAATACACAC
Source organism: Toxotes lorentzi (assembly GCA_037833715.1). Classification (NCBI taxonomy): domain Eukaryota; kingdom Metazoa; phylum Chordata; class Actinopteri; family Toxotidae; genus Toxotes; species Toxotes lorentzi. The sequence goes on along the minus strand of JBBMJY010000001.1, from coordinate 24,651,858 downwards.
CATCGCAGGAGACATGCACTTGCAGCACTTACACAGTGCACTTTCCCAACTGTAGCTCTCATTTTTAAAACACATACAAACCATAAAATAATTTAAAACCAAACACATATTAAAAAAAGGGTTACAATTTTTGTTTTTTTTATAGATGTTCATAATACTGCTTCATAAGATGTATCACAGAAATTAGCTTTTGACACAGAGCAAACCATAGGAACCAACTCAGGTATTATACTGACACTGTGCTTTTCGATAGTTAGCGGAAAAAACTGTGAACTGGTGACATCCGAGAGCGAATGTCACAGAGAGGACAAGCACTGGAAAGAAGAGTCTGTTTGGGGAGGAGAAGGAGGAGGATGAGGAGGAGGAGGAAGGTGGGTATATATCTGTCCCTCTGTGATGAGAAACAATCCAAGTGTTCTGAAGGGCAGAGAGGTCAGTCGCTAGGCGTAAAACGTTTCTACTTTCACTGCCTGACAGAACATCGTCATGGAGAAGACCAGGCCCAGGATCTGCACAAACACAAAAAACAAATCAGCTGTTAATGCCTTCAGATGTTCGTGTGTATCAAGTCACAGCGAACTGAAAGGGAAGCCTGCTGTCTGTTTGGCTCTTTCTCTGTATCATTATGTAGTAAATGCCAAAAAGATTAGTTTTCTCATGGTGTTCTGTTCAAATCTCATTACATTTATCTCTTGAATAACAATAAGAAGAGCATCTGCAACATTTCAATCTGAGCAATATTCATTCATTAAACATCGCACGGATTGGAGAGAGTGGATGCTCTTCTTTTTTATTACTATTGTGTCTTTTTGCTCCGGCATCTCCAGCAAATCATTTTCTGATGATAAGTGATTTTTATATTTCTTTGATAACACAAAAAAAATCCTTTCAGCGGTCTCTGACTGCATTTTATTTTGCCCAGTTTCAACTGAAAATGCAAATCAAAACACCACTCTCTGGTGATCAATTCTTTGTGTTGCCAAATTTTTATTTAAAAGCCCTGAAAACTTACCCTCTTGATGAGATTGTTACGATTAGAAACTGGATCCTGCCTGAACACAATATTTTCTGCCAAAGTTTCTGTGTCTGTGTTTTGGTCTCTGCTTTTCTGGGCGTGGGTTGATTGGATAAAAGGTGATGCCACTTTCTTCTACGCACAAATCACGGTTTATCAGTATTAGAGGACTTGATGTTCTTTGGACATATCTTACTTAAGACATAAAAGCAATGCAACAGCAATTAAATGAAATTAAATTGCTACAGTTTTGGGTCTTCTTAGCTGTAAAGGTGGCTAAACAGCAACTTCTGTGACCACAGTGATAATTACAAGATAATGATTAATGCTAAATTCTAGTGTAACAGTAGTACAAGTAGAGAGTGTTGAACCTTTTGGATTCCTTTCCTGGACTCTTTGGTCTGTTCAGCCCATGGTGATTTTTGGAAGACTTTTGGATGTTTGTTGAACTCTTTATGGATCTTTTGGACTTTCGAGAACTCTTGTTCTGGTTTCCTAAGCTTTGTTTAGTAGTTCCTGTTTTATTTTATTTTATTTTTTTGTTAGTCTGACTTTGGTTACTAGAGTTTTGTTCAGTATTTCTTGTTTGAGTTTGAAATCCTGATTCTTGTGTACCTGTTCCTGGTTTTGTTAGTATTTCCTGTTTCATTTTGAAGCCCTGTTCCTTGTGTATCTGTTCCTGCCTATTTCCCATCTTTGTCTGGTTTCCTGCCTTGTTGATTGTCTGCCCTAATGTGAATCACCTGTGGCCAATCACCCTCTGTGTATATAAGTCTCATAGTTAGCTGTCTGTTTGTCTGTTGTCGTCCTGGAGTCCGCGTTTGTCTGTTGTTGTGCCCTAGTCTGTGTGCCTGCTGTTATTCTGCCCAAGTTTGTACCTGTTCTTGCCCCAGTTTATTCATGTTGATTTTGAGCTTGGTACCTGTGGACATCTGTGTTTGTACCTGGCTGCTTCCCTGTTCCTGCTGCTTCTGTGGCTTTTAGTTTTTTTCCCTGTATTTTGGGTTCCTGGCAGTTTTATAGGTTAAGTTGACAAAATGAGACGGCAGACTTGGAGCTCAGTTTGTGCTGAACATAAGGACGCAATGCATGTGGAGTAAGACCAGTGAAAAAGCTGCTAAAGGAATGCAGAAACAAAAAGAGGCTGGGCTCCAGAAGGTTAATGTATTTAGCAAAATATTGATTCGAAGAATGTGTTGTCTCTTCTTTCAGAAGTTACATAAACATGCTTTAATTTGTCATCCTTGCCTGAACATAAAACATAATTGTATAATTCTTTGTATTGTATAATGCTGTGAGTCAGCCGGCAAACATCACAGGTATTTGAAGTATTTGTGATAAGTCTGGCAGTGATTACATCTTCCTTCTGGTTTTCATTTTGCTGCATGTAGGCTTTTCAAAAGGGCCCAGAGAATCTTAACAGGTGACTAAAAATGAGCCTGCAGTATCACAGAAGCCTTGTGTGATCGATGTTTTCAAGAACAGCATGTTTCTCCTCTCAGATTGTGGAAGCATGACACGTAGCACTTGTCTGAAGAGGAAATAAAATAATTTTATGGAAAGTCAGACCCTTCTACGTGGTCTTCAGCTGTAACACAAGGTTTATACAGCACCTGCTGCCCACAGAAATCCTGCACTCAGTGCTTTGTGTAAAGGACGCTGACAGTATTAGGTTTATTTGTCACTAAGTAAGAGCCTCCGTCTGAGGCTGTAGATATCAAGAACTGAGTTAATGACTGCTGAAAAAAAGAATTCACACAACTTAAAAGCTGTAATTACCTGAGTAAGTGCTGTGCATAGAGCAAAGATCCAAAGTGCCACCAGGTTCTCATTAAGCCAGTCCTTTACCCGCTCATAGCACGGCTGTGGACACACACACGCACACACACACAAAGAATAAGAAAAACATTAGCTAACAAATGTAAACTCACCACTTTGATGTCCAGTGCCACATACAATAGGATGATGTACCATTTACAGATTTACAGTGAGTCTTCTGCCTGTGTTATAAAATGTCCCCTGTGGCAACATCCTTTATCTCCCCACTCCTCCTCCTCCTCCTCTGACCTAATATTCTTTGGAAAACTTTGCAAAATTCTAGCAAGCCCGTTGCCCATGTCTCCCTTCAGCTGTACGAACGGGAGTATATGAATACGAGTGAAGCACACACACCGGAGGCATCATTTAGACATGAGAACAGACTGAATTTTTCATGTCTGACATAGTTTGAATGCGTTCTGAATGGAACTTAAAAAAAAAATAAAAAAAAAATAAAAAATCTCCACCTGCTTACTGCTTCTGCTTTTTTTTTTTCTTTCTCACTAACACATTTTCAAATGAGTACATTTCAAAATCTCTTTTGAAACTCTGGAAAATGTCCCTGAGCCATATAGTGCCCCAGCAGGCAGAGAGAAAAGAGAAATAATTATTATTAATAGAAGGAAGGGAGCAATGCCCTTGTGGGTCAAGGATGTGAGCAAGCGATGAGAAGGTGACGTAGCTTTGAAAGCATTAAAAGTGATAGTGGTAGCATCTGGCAAATGGTTCCTTCACCTCTTACATTTGAAATGTGCCAAATGGTGTGTTTGACTATGTTTGTTACATGGGACAAAACACCTTCTGACATACTGTAGTAAATGGAAAGATGCTATCATTACAGGCTTCAACACTGTCATCATTAAATTATTCATTTCTGCAGACATGCCTTCCCCATTGTGCTATTTTTTAAATCTCCTTACATCAAGAAGCTGAGTCAGAGCCAGGGAAACCAAACACACGCTACTCTGCATTTCACTGCTGCTTGAAATGTCTGGGAAACAAAAAATATATTTTCCTTAGCAAGAGGTGAAATAATTCTGGGCTGGATCAATATGGAAAGTCATGCTGTAAAGCCAAATTTAGGACAGCTTCGGTGTTGTTTATCAGACTGCAGCCCAAGTGCAACCCTCCTGGACCACAGAGCTGCATCTGTAAATATATAAATTTAGATTTTTCTTGTTTGACATCCACTGAAGACGTCAATAAAACCAGGAAAAGAAAAAAAAAACAAGACCAGTTTCAACACATGGACAGTGCTACAGTAACAACAAAGCAGGTCTGTGCCAAAAAAACAAAACAAAACAAAAATATCTTACCTTAAAGATACTGTAATTGTTATTTTCATAATAGCAAAATCAAATTACAAGGTGAAAACAATTCAACAATCTTAAATTCAGCTTAACTGTTTTGGTTCACTATGAGTGTTCTGACTGTGTCAAATTCCCACTTTATACACTAAACATAGGTTGTTTAAGCATTTTTAAAATCTGTTCTATCATTATCATACCCAAAGTACAGAGAAAAGTCATATTTACAGAGGCACACATGGCCTTTTTTCAAACTTTGTGTTTGATTCTGTTTGCTTTCAGTGAGAGTGCTGAGAGATCTTTTTTTTTTTGAAGAAGAAATTATTCTGACAGTTCTTGAGTTCACAAACGCTCAGCTGCTAGTGACAAGAACCACGAAAGTCTACAGCAAACGCCAAGGATCAGCCTTTATTCTGCCTCTGTTCATTCCAAAACTATGTACTGTAAAGTAACATGAGGTATTTTTATAAGATCTGTATCTGGATAAAGAAATATTCACATGGCTGCCTCGAGACGCAGCAGCATAAATCTGTTGACTTGAGTGGCCCCATTTACTTCTTTTTGTCACTTGCAGCTGAATGTGAACTGATCTCAAACCGAGAAGCAAGTGTTAACATTTCTGGGTGAAACATTACTGACATACTACAGTCATTGTAGAAATATAATTGAAGTAAGTAAGGAAGTAAAGTGAAGAATAGATTTTTTTTTAATTGCAGGCACTGCTGGGAGATAGAACTGTTATGCTTCAGTGTGAACTACAGTAACTGCATCCTTGATCTGCAGGGCAAACATTAATCAAATACAGAACTAGCCAGATTAATGTTGTTCAAAGGTCCTTCACACTGGAAGAGTCGAAGTGAATCAGGCTCTTGAAGCCACATGAAGGCCAACAAGCTGTCTGAAGAAGGTAAATATGCATGATTTGAATCTTTCAGTGGTTTTTGTGGAACCTAGTTTCAGGATAAGCAGTGGAAAGACATTTTTAAAGGTTACGTCTTTTATTTCTAAAACTGAAAAAAGAGAAAGAAAACGGGTGAAGTTTGACCACAGCTTGGCCTTTCCACTGCTGAATGGACAAATTAAATCGAGTTGCAAACAACTGCAGTGAGAGGATTGTACTGTATTTATAGATGAAGGTGCTCTACTCCCCCGTCTGTGACCCTGGTGCATGATCGTATTTAAGATCTGCCTTTTGCAAATCAAAGTAAGCCTATAATTAAGATTTACTCTATTTACTAGTCTGGACAGGAATGAGATTTAGTGTAAGTGTGTCAAATTGTAGGACGTTAAATGTGTTATGCTGTTTGAAATGTAGTTTTAAACACAAAATTGAAATCACCCAACAAGGTAGGGCATTTTTAAAAGAGATTCACGACAGTTTTGATCTGGAGCTTTATTAACCGTGTCTGTTTCTACAAGCAGGACGTTTGATAGGATTTGGGAATTTTGGGCCCATGTACCGTTTTGTTGCAACAGCTTAATAACACCAGAGGCTACTTAGGAACGTTATGACTCGTCATCTTCACTCTTTTTGATGCACAGTGACTGCTTTACCACTGCTGGATGACAGAAGTAGGCCTGAACCTTTTTTTGTCCTTACCAATGACAGTGTGTCAGCTTCACAGCTTGTATTTCATTTTATCACTCCTGCCATCGCACTTTATTTTTTATCTTTCATGCTAATGCCTCCAAATAATATCACAATAATCAGCTTTTGCAGTTGGCAGAGCTGAACAACAGCTATTGTGTAGGTCTGCTGCTCTACATCAGAATTTAAATATTACACAAGCAAAATGGCACTTCTTGCTTTTACAGCTACATGGCACTTTATAGTGATTATTATTTTATTTACATCCTGGTGCATTAACCATAAAACATCATATAGGAATTTAATGGAATCATCTCCTCTGTTCTCCCCTGATCTAAATATAGAAATTTTATTAATTTCAAGATAATTAAACTTGAAAAGTCTAGTTCTAAGTTCTTCTCATTAGAGGGAATGATGAGCTTACTGAGTGTTCTCCTGAGAGGTTAATAAAATTTGTTAATAAAATTTTGTTTGAAGAACCCATTCATGATTGAAACTTGCTGCTCAGTGTTTGTTAAATTAAGTCATGGTTGTTTCTTTTCATAATAATGAATTTTGAATTCAATAATAATTTAACAAAGCCACTGTGGGCAGCCTTACATCCCAGATAAAAAGTGCCAAACTGAATTTGCTTCCAATATTTAATGTCCTCTAGACATTAAATACAGCGGCCTTGCGGGACAATAAATAAAAAAGAGCATAGGGCCTAAAATCGAACCCTGAGAGATCCCACAGGAAAAAGAGGGTTGAGGATGAGAATGAATTTCCAACACAGACACTCTATCTTGTGGATCAATTTGATGATGAATCTGACATACCTACTCACCTGCAGAGGCGTCTCTGACTGAAACACTGAGTCAGAGACACCTGCGCCATGTTTCAGCATGAGAATGGTTTGGTCTAACTGTATCAGAAGCTGATTGAAAAGCTGGAGGAAGACGCAATTTGTAGCATCAGCTGCCAAGAGGAGATCATTAGTCAAGATGGCTGATTGTGTCAGATGGAGATAAGCCTCTGAAACCAGACTGGAATTTTCAAAGACGGAGTTCTGAAGCTGGAAAGACAGCAGTTCAACAAAAGCTGTTTTCTTTAGGAGACTGGGAAGAAAGGGGATTTTGAGGAGTCTGAGTTCAGGACTGAGATTTCTTTCTTTTTTTTTTTTTTTTTTAAATATGGGTTGGACTATTGTTCCTGAAAGAAAAAGGACAGTTGCCAGATCTTCTGGAATGAAAAGCATCACCCCACAATTTCTATCAAACATTAATAATACCAGGAGAAGCAGCTAATAAAAAAGAATCCAAGCTGAATTTTAGTGAACTTAAGGTCAGCATGATAGCATCCAACTCTTGTTTTTTATTTTCCCAAAATAAATCACATTCATTAAACTTCGTTTCACTCCATATTTTTCCCCTGGTCATCCACGCCTCCTCTGCACCCAGAGTAGTAAAACTGGGGGCCCACCCCACAGCTTGCTTCATTTCAGAAATGGTAATGATACTGTAGTAAAGTATTAAGTGCAGCGGAGGTTGCCGGGGTGATGAACAGGTCACGTAGGTGGACTAATTTTAGTTCTGAATGAATGTGTAATTAATACCAGCTGTCCCTACATATTATCTCAACACACTCAGAATCCTCTCCAGCAACAACTTCCAGTCTTGCTAAGTGATGTGTGCAGATTAATCCATTTGTCCCAGCAAAATCGCTGGAAGCACCATGTGTTACATACTCATTAGGTGCCAACCCTTTTTTCATCCGCCTTGGCAGCGGCAAAGAAACGTTGAAATTTTGTCAGGATACAGAGTTTGCGTTGCCTATTAATGCTCTAAGAGATGTGAAGAGACTTAAAGAGGTGAACCACAGGTGTGTCACCTCCAAACCGCAGTAGTTGTTGTTGTAAGGTTGATTAGGTAGGCATGTCACTACTCAAAAGGAAAACAGCAACTCTCTGTGCTGTGCCGCCACTACAAATTAATATAATATATAATATAATATAACACTGATTATACATTACAATAAGATTAGTAACACCAGCAGTCAAGTCCTTCTGGACAGAAATAATTAATTCAATATGAGTAATTATGAATACAAATCTTTCCCTGTGTCCTGATGTTTTTTGTAGAGGTCTAAGGCTGCACAGCTAAGGTCCACAAGAGATGGAGCAAAATAACAAGCCAAGGCTTTTTGGCCGCTAAGAGGATGATTTTGTTGAATCTGAATATTTTTAAGCCAAGTTGTTTTTCCAGAGATAACTGGGTGCTTGAATTTTTAAATCTTCTTGGTATGGAAAGGAGAGATATGTAAAGTACTAATTGGATGATTTGGGATCAAGTGAAGAACTGCGTTCTGACTCTAGAGTTTGCATTTAAATGAAATATGACGAACGAACCCCAGCAGTACCTACCCTTATTTTTTTTTTCCCTTTTTTTGAATCTGTACCTGAGATGACATTGGTAGACCTTCACCAATAAAGATAATCCGCTTTACATTATGATAAATTATTTGGTATAAAATCTTTTTTTTTTTTTAAATAAAATTATGGAAAACTCTGTATGGGAGAAAAAAGAAAGAAATCTTTCTTATGTTAATTTAAGATAATATATGTAAGACTGTGAAGCTTTAACGTATATTAATCACTTTTTTGCTGCCAATATGTGAACAGATGTGATATAACTTTCAATAAAATTCAACTTCCTAGAGTGAATCAGGAATGAAGTGTGGCAGCACATTTTATTTCTGACGCTGACATTGTCTTGTTTAAATCTTTAATCTCAAAGACTAATAACTGCCAAGGGAAATTTTATGAACTTTTTGGGAAAGGGTCTTTAGTAGATGGTGAATTTTCAAAAACACAAAAAAGAAGGAGGAGAACAATAGTAGCATCTTTTTGGAGGAATACTTTGATTTCCTCATCAGAGCTTACCGCTGTCCACCATGTCCCTGGGTTGTCCAGGCCACAGTTGTCACTGTACTCCAGGCAGCAGGAGTCTGGCACACGGCTGGCGTTGTAAACTTCAAACCAGTCTGTGTGGTTGGTTACTCCACAGCAGCGAAACTGCACCAAAGAAAAACAATGAGTCAAGAGAGTCTGGCCTTTTGTTATCATCACACACTGAAATCCTGATGCATGAGAACAAATAAACAAATTACCGGCCAAAATATTTCATGTGCTGGATGTAGAAAACACTTCATCTTCACTTCACTTCATCTAGCTGATATCGAGCTACAACTCCAATTTTGTACAGTCCACATCTCATTTATCGAACGGCCCTAAAATCATTTTTCGCCTGCTTCTTTTTATCTACATGTTCCCCCTTTGTGATTGGTATAGATTTTTGATAAGGGCCCCTGATGTTTTGTTCATTCAGTGGACTTTAATCCCACACAGGAACGCTGCTGCCTGAACCGCTCCCCACACTGCTCCATGCGTAGAATCTGGAATTGTATGTAAATTTAAAACTCGCTCACCCACTTAAACAATGGATCAGATTTGCAATTTATCACGAAGTGCAGCAGAATTCAAATGACCAGAAAGCATCTGAAGTAGCCTATAGCTTTAAAGTTCGAGGACAAATCAGAGGCTAAAGGCTGCGTAGAGTCAGAACTATTCAAATGTATCCACCAGTGGGGCGTTTGACCCATACTGATTTATTATACTGGCATTTGGCTCCTCGTGGATGTTTTTACTACTTCTTCTCATGTGTAGAGATCCTCTTCTGTTCCATAAGCAGCCATTAATAATATTCAGGGTGAACTTTGCTCCAGGGACATCTGCTGTATTATCTATTCAGTGACTCAGCATGTATGAAGGAGGCTTGGAAGGCAGAACGGTGACAGAATGAGAGTTGCCCTTTAATGGTCTTCATTTCAACCAGACTCAGACTTTATGGAGCCCCATACATTCACACATCTGTGCTTGCACGTAGATATTTTAAAACAGAGGCTCATTCAGGCAGATTCTCCTCATGCTTTCAACCAGTACGCAGAAAAAAAAACAAACAAAAAAACCCCAACTCTGCACATGTTAACGTACACATGCACACATTTGCATATATTATTTGCGTACAGATACATTCCTCCGTCATCATTTATGCTTTGTCAGTCACACACACAGGCACACACTCACACAAGATGCCTTCCAGACACTGGATGCATGCGTGCACACAGACCAGAGTCAAACATTTGGCATGTACCACACATTTGCTAAAGGTCTGAAGGGCCCTGAAGTTTCTGATCTATCATTTGACGTCCCCCAAAGGTGTTCACCAGCAGCTGCATACGTCCTATGCGATCCCTAATTCCAAATCTCTGTTTGTCACATTGTGTTTTCTTTGCAGTGGAATTCAAAAAAATTTATATGAATAATACAAAGGAAAAAGAACATCAAAGTGAGAGCTGGAAACAAAGATTACCTCGGAGAGTCTGTGATGTTTGCATTAATCTCTCCGACAGCATTTTACCACAGCATTTAAAACTAGAAAAGCTTTGAATGTTTTTCTGTCGGTGGAGATATTTCAGACATTTTCTTTAATGCCATTTTTTCGATTGCCAGTATTTTTTTTTTTTTTTATCAGCCTGCTTGTAAATGTCCAGATCCCATTAACTACAAAAAGGATGGCAGTGTTTTATTTAAATTTTACACAAAATGGAGAAATGTAAAATCAAATGGCCCTTCAACAATTGACTACCCCCTTTTAATCTAATGTGATCACAGCGGTACAAATGGTGAAACCTTGCCAATAGCAAAAGTAAGCACTGTCACAATGAATAATGCACTCAAAACGTCATGTATCTCAGCTTGTGACAAGGTATTTTGCATGACTTCACTTGCTAAATGGCACTGAAGTTAATATTGAATGGGCTCTGATGTTCACAACAGAACTGTTAAAGTTTTTTTAAAGCATCATGATCTCAGCAAACAGTGACTGAGAAAAACAAACATTTCTGAACTTTTTGTTTTAAATATCTTCCACCTTGTGTTTCAGATAACCACAAACAGCCCCCAGCCCCATGCTCTCATATCTTACATCAGTTTGTACTATCATCCAGGCGTTGGTCAAACCCACGTTGCCCTCTGTGCCGAAGAGCTGGAGGCCCTTCTTCAGATCCCTCTGGGCGTAGTGATCAATCTGAGAGAACAGGACAGGAAAAATGACTGTATCAGAAAAGAAAATGAGAAAATTGAATGATTTTCATCCCTGCTTATGTAAGTTTGAGGGAGGTGTGACTGAGCAGCTTATTTCCCTTTTCATTAGGTGAGAACAAATGTCATTTGAAGTGAAGTAGACACAAATAATCGCATTTTAGAGAAACTGCAGTGCAATCTGTTTTGGAGTGCACCACCTCATACAAGTTGTTATTTTTAATATCAATTTTATGGCATTGTTATTTTTTTGTGACAGAAAACAGTATTATCATGAAGCCAGGAATCATTTTCAACTGCATTTACATGGTGAACATCTGTATTATATGGTGTACACTGGCAATACAATACACTGGTACTCAGTATGTTGCATTGCCCTGAAGGCATTATATCAAATTCAGAGTGGAGGGGATGTTCAGTGTCATTAAACACAGTGATGTTTTCCTGCATACAGCAAAAAGTGCAGAAGTACTGCAGAAGATTGTCGTATGAAAGAAGGACATTGTATTCACAAAAAAAAGAGAGCCCTTATCTTCTAATTATGACCCACTATCTCATAATTATGAGAAGGGTTTAAGGTGGTGATCAATCATTGCTGTTAGAGAAGAAAGAGAGATTATGGCTCTACCTGATTTAATTTGCCTTTATTTCCTCCTTGGTTTGAGACAGTGGGAGTATTAATGTCACAACGTGGATGATATCAGTATTTAAGAAGTTTAATTTAAGTAAGCCGATCTATCCATTAACACTTCATTTTTGTTATGTCTCATTGCATGTAGTGACAACTATCAATGAATTACTTTGATACTGAAGAAATCTTAAAAACCTGATGATTCTCAGGCAAGTTCTGCAGTGTTCCAATTCATGTCCCGTTAGTCTAAATGATCTTGTAGTTTTCTTGTAATTATGAGATAGTACTTTATAATTATGTGATAAGGTCTCAATTTTTTTTTCTTTGCAGATTTAATGTGCTTCTCTAGTATATGTTGCTGCATGTCAGACCACCAGTTCACCAGGTTTCAAGTTGGACCATTAGTTTATGTAGCGGACTGCTGATTTTCATGGACACATGGCAGAAACACTAAACACAAGGTTTTAAAGGTAGAACAAAGTAGACATTGATACTTGACTGCCGGCAGTAAATGGACTGAGAGAGAGAGACACTGCTGTCTGTACTGATGCTTGCACTCGGCTCATATTTCCCTGAGTGTTTTCACATGGTATTAAGACAAATAAACTGAGTTCAACAGTGGAAACAATCCACTTTGCTGAACTTGAAGGGATTGCATTTGCTTTGACTGAACCAACATGCTGCAGGATGGCAGGTTACTGAGCTGCTGTTCAAAAAACAGGCTACCTGCAGATCTGGGTGGGCTTAGTTTAGAAGCTCTGGTTCAGCAGTGAGAACCTAAACAAACAAGATAAAAATGTTTAACAAAATCAGCTTTTCCAGTTAGCTTCGAGTCAAAGAGAGCCACCTCTAGGCATGAGCACAGTCACAAAGATAAACATGGTTAAATACACTGAACCCTTTGTGGTAAATGAATCTAAAATGCAATAATTTAAAGTTAACGATACAATCAGAGAGCATGCATGCTATATACAAACAGTAAACACACACTCAGAGAGAAGCCAGTCATCCTTATTTACACATTTAGATGGTCATGTCTCATCAGACATCAATAGCATTGATCTCCACTGACCTTGCTCTCTCCTACACTGCAGTCTTTTAGCCTGCGAGGTGCTGCAGACACCGAACACCTTGTTAAATCTCTGTCTTTACTCACTCAACCAATGAATATGGTCTTCATATTGCCAAACAATATTTCTTTGCTTCTCATCTAAAAACACAGCAGATATTCTGGAACTAACTACCCACCACAGTTAGTTTCTGGATAAAGTTGGGTTAAGAGAGCATATACAATTTATATAGCACTTACATAACACTAAATCATGACAGAAGTTATCTCAGGGCACTTGTCATATGCAGCACATCTAGACTGTACTCTTTACTATATTATTCACAGAGACTCAACATTCCCCCATGAGCAAGCACTAGGCGACGGTGGTGAGGGAAAACTCCCTTTTAACGGGAAGAAACCTCGAGCCAGATGCCAGACTGCTAAATGTACAGCAAAACTAAAAGAGGAATTATAATGTCGACAACAAATAAATCAAGTAGACAATAGACCAAATGACGCTGAAAGGATATCAAGAAAAAGGCTGAATGGACCTGAAGAGGTTGTGACAGAAACACATGTAGGGGTGGGGGGGGGGGGGGGGAGAGAAGGAGGGAGGGGGAGGGGGGGGGGGGGGGGGGGGGGGGGGGGGGGGGGGGGAAGGGGG
>JBBMJY010000001.1:24600820-24638544 GCA_037833715.1 Toxotes lorentzi | reverse complement strand
CGAACCAGGGGCTTCGGAAGGGGCACAAGAAAAAAGGTTGAGGGGCCTGGAAGGGGTGGGGAAGAAAAACAGGTCGGCGGGGCCCCCCCCCCCCCCCCCCCCTCAGTCTCAGCCTTTTTTTCTGTTTGTTCTTATAAGTGTGTTTTAACAACAAAACATATTTAATGCAACAAACCATGGTGACAGTTTCATATTTTCGCTCAGGACAACAACACTGTTCTGCTCAATGGAACTGCCAAGCACAGTTTTGTGGGGGTGTGATGACTGTAACATGATAGTTGTATCCCTGCAATGTTTTTTTTTCCCCCAAAAGAATAACAATCTTCTCTTAAAAGTAAAGACCAGGGAAGCATTCTGACATGTTGAGATGAATAGCGTACTTGACACACAATTATTCCCAGTTGTTTCAGTCTGGTTTGCAGTTGTATACGGTGCCTTTTGGTGAACAATAACGCACTATTATGAACATCTGAACCCTTGTTGACACTTGGTCTGTAACTGTTGCCGCAGGGAGCAATGCTGCAGATCAAAGAAGCAAACTTTTAGCCTACAAAAAAAAAAAAGAAAAAAAAGAGGTATTCTCTTCACATCTTTGTTTTTTTGGTCATTTTTCTTTGATTCTGTATTGTTGTACTTGTGCTAACAGCTCAGCGACCACTGTGGCTGTGGATGTGGATTTGAACCCTGGTTTCTGGTGCACTCTGTACACCTGCCATAAACACCTGCCACCCGTAGCATGTGTTCGTTCATTCATTAAAATAATATTTTTTTAAAAATTCAGCCACTGACTGTTGCCACCACATCATAACTGGGAAAACAGTTTAGTAGTATATGGATGTGATTTCTAAGAGAAAAGGAAGGTGCTACAAACTGCCACCAGAACAGGATTGTTCCTCATAATTCTATAAGCTACAATAACATTTTAATTGCTGTAGGACCACAACCACCTTAAATCTGTATTAACTGATTTTTTTGGTCACAATTATCATGGAGCTCCATTAGCATTTATTTGGAAATGCGTTTCTATCTAAGCCCAATCTTCTCTCTCCTTTTCACTCTGTTTTTATTTTTTTCACCAACTGCTCAGTAAAATATCATGGTTCTTAGCTGCTGTTAGATGTTCAGCTTTCTGTTTGGTGCTGGGCAGGTAGTGCACCGTCTGTTTTCAAGAGCTTATTTGCTGAAAACTGCTTTTTGCTGCTGCTGCTGCTGTGAGAGAGAAAGAGCTGTGAGACTGAACCACGGAGTGAACGTGCTGATAAACTGAAACAATGAGATGAAGGTGAAAAAGTGAAAACTTGGAAAAAAAGTACAATTTAGTCAGCTTGAGTGACCCCTTCCACATTCCACAAAGTAATCTGATTTATTGTAATTAAAACTATTGATCAGTGGAGATTTGTGCACAACCATTTTCAGTCAACTACATGCTTTTTACAGTTATTACACATCCACTTTTTCACTGCGTAGGTGGAGTCCCTCTCAGCCAACCACTGACAAATCACTGTCAAATTAGATGTTGCATCAAGATCTCCAAACATTAAAAAAAATAAATAAATCATATTTTGGATGCCTCAAAGAGACGGAGATGAAAGAGAATTCTGAATGAAAACACAAATGACACTGAACGTAATTTCTTGCAACAATACTGAACTGTTGATTTGATTTCTAAATAGACTGGTGCTATAAGCTACTACATGGCAACACAACTTTGACACAAGGCAATGTGCACTCTCCGAAGTGATGTAAGAATACAGCAAAGGGCGGCCTTCTCTCCCAGCTGAGTGGAGGCTTGTGAAGTTGTGCAAATAATAAAAAAAAGAGAGAGAGAAAAGAAATAGACAAATAGTTTTTATTCAAATCTAAGTAGGTCATTAGTAAAGAGTGACTCCTGTGAAAGTGCAGACCGTACTTTAAACTCAGTACTGATGTCCTCGGGACTTCATTCGCCCTTTAACTACACCAGGCGAGTCAAAGATGGGCCATCAATTATTTATATGGCAGGGATACAAGGAGAGATAAGAGACGTATATGGAGAGGAGAGGAGAGGAGAAGAGAGGAGAGGAGAGGAGAGGAGAGGAGAGGAGAAACAAGACAGAGTGATGTGGATTTGAAAGAGAGAAGAGACATGGAGGTGGGGAAGAGAATGGGTGCAGGACAAAAGTAAACAGGGGAAAAGAGGGAGAGGACGAGCCCGAAGGCGATGAAGAGCAGAATATGTAAAAGCAAACACACTGTGTGTGCCACTGACTGTGGCAAACAAAGAAAGGGAGATTTCCATCTGTGACAGCCCAGGAGAAAGGACATTATGTTTGAAAGAAACACAAGAAAGGGATTTTAGAGGAGAGGAAATAATGAGAGGAAAAATGCCTCAATTTACTGGCTCCCTCCAGACAGTGGATATCCATTACCTGTGTCATAAATGTAGGAGGAAGACAGAATCAGAGATACAGTAATGTAGATAAAGGCCTTAAAAAAGTGGAAAGATATGTGATCGTGTTCCCTGTGGATTTCGCGTGCACAGATTATTTCACTATAAGACGCCAGGCTGCATAAAACATGCCCCACTTCATCTCCTGCAATGACGTTAACTGATTCTAAAAAAGGAGGATTTTAACATTATTGATTCATAGCATAAATTGCTGCCTTGAAGTTTGGAATTCATTACTGCGATGCCGACGGCTTCGTACCGCAGAAAAATCTCAAATCAAGGTAGAATGTTTGAAAATAAATGTTTGATTTTAAAAGTCATGTTTCAGTCGTTTCAGATACGTGTGATCTGGTCATCCGGCCGTCTTTTTGAGCGTACCTAAATGTCCCTCTGGGCTTTGGCCTTCCTTGCCTATTGGGTGCCCACACTTATAGGCAAGGACTGGTTTCCCAATAATACTTTCATTTTATCCGTCCTCCGAGGGAGTGCGGATTACGTTCCCTGGACTACGACCCAGTGTGGACCAAAGTGAAGGTTTTTCAAGGGCATTTATTTTGACTGCAGACTTACTAAACTCTAGTCTGACTTGATGTGCTTTATTTCCCCTGGCCTGGGATGTGAGCTTAAATCTTCTGAAGTGTTGCACTGCATTTCGAAAAGGAGTTATAGGGGAACGCCACCCTTCTGAAGAATCCACATATGTAATTCCTGCACCTCAGGACAAATCGGTCAAAACTTTTGAACTTAGACAACTCCCCTCTAAAGCTGAAAACTCAAGAACTAACCCTTAAATTTGTAAAGTGGGATGTGCTCCTCAGATAATGAATGGGCCAACCGAGTCACAAATTCAAGGCTTCTGTCTCTGACTTGTAATTTTATCTCAGGGCATTACAATGACATACGTAAATTATTAAAATGTGTGGAATTCCCCTTCAAGTGACTAATCTGGGTACTTAGCTGGGGCAAATCAATTACAATCCCAGCTCTTTTCCATTCTCTGCTTCTAATCAGTTCCTGATTAACACTTGGCAAACCGTGTGAGTAGACAATCAATGCCACTAACAAGAGAGAAAGCAGTGAACTGGCACAATGGAGTCCGTAAGGGATGATACTTGAATGGCCTTAATCAAGGTAACAGTAAGCTGAAGGATTCTAGACAAGATGCTGGACAATAGCACAAGGTCAAGGCTCATTATCTCAGAGATTCAACAGAAACTTCAACTGTGTTTCCAGTTTTTACTCCTTTATTCAGCACAGACATCCTCGTCTTTTCATGGCCTCATGGCTTTCAAAAATTAGTTTGATGCATAACTGAAATACTCCAGTAGCCATGTGCCTGTTGACAACCACAGGTGCATTTTTCTGAAGCTGGCATCTGCTGCCGTCAGTCTGTCCTGAGCTGTTTTACATCTCAGTAGATTCTGTGTTTTTCACCACTTTTCTGAGGTTGCATCACATCATCTGCTGCTTTTCCTTCACTGTAGTTTAGTCAGCCTGCTGAGACTGGAGACTGTGATTATTCTGTTAATGTAGAACATGAACAGCGTTGGTATTTGTCGTCTAGTCTTTGACCGTGTCACTCCTCACAAGGAAGCATCAAGCAGGGAGTGAGAAGTCCCGATAAAAAGATCATTTCTATCCCACAGGGATGTAGACTCAGTGGAGTGGAGGTACGGATTTTAAAATGCTGTATGAACATCAGCACTGGCAGCAGCAGCAGCGGAAAGGGACAGCATAGCTTTCAATGTGGGAGCAGGTCTGGCAGCAAAGAGAAGTGCACAATGTATTGGATAAGCATATATATGTATATATATACAGTGTAAAGGTTTTAGGCACTTCAGATGTTTAGATTGTTTTCCATCAAACAAATAGCAGGTGGGAAGTTTCCTATTGGTCTCTAAGTCATTCTGCAGCATGACAATGACCCCAAATATACAGCCAGAGTCATGAAGAAATATCCTCAGAGACAAGAAGAACAAAGAGTCCTGCAACAGGTGGTCTGGCCCCCACAGAGCCTTGATCTCAACATCATGGAGTCAGGTTGGGATAACATGAAAAGACAGAAGACACTGAGACAGTCTAAACCCACAGATGAACTGTGGCAGGTTCTCCAAGATGCTTGGAATAATGTACCTCCCAAGTGCTTTGAAAAACTGTGTCCAAGTGTAACAAGGAAAACTGGTGGTGTTTTAAAGGCAAAGGGTGGCCACAGCAAAAACTGATTTGATTTAGGTTTTTTTTTTCTGTTTACTGCACTTTGTATGAAGTTAACTGATAAATAGAAACTATTAATGGCATTATTTTTGAAAATATCCTCACCTGTCTCAGTTGACTGCTGCATGCACAGTCATTTTAGATGTAATTGTGTAAAATGAAACTTTAATTTCTGTTGCGTTTTAAACAAACTACAGCAGTTGGTCTCACTTTGGCTCGTCAGCTGGCTTGACTGGGTTGTGGCTGCCAGAAGGTGAATCCTAACGGATTGACAAAAAAAGGCCTATTAGCTGAATTATTTATTGTTAAGAGATATAAACAGAGGCAAAACCACAGCCACAACCACAGGGTTTAAAAGCTAAGGCAGGTAATAGTCTATATTTTTCTTATTGTCAACAAAACCCATGAAAAGACCAAAACCAAGAATGAATTGAGCCCACTAATAAGTGCTGTCTGTGGAGCCAAAGCCTGATAGATCTTATCCCACTGTGCCACAGAGCTTCACTGCTGAAAACACATAAACAAGACACACCGTTACACTGGGTGACGTGTTCCTTCTTTACAATGAACGTGGGCACTGTAGTTTAATTTTAGTGAATCCCACATGCACCATGTGGCTGCTATAAATACTCACTTGTGCACCGAATGTGTATTAATCTTCAGATGAAAATAGTCCGCCAACAAAAACAAAATGTATGTCTTCAGTAAGAACGAATGGGCTCAGGACTGAGAGCCGCAGACAGGGTTTATTTACTTATTCATTGCCTCCAAATAGTGAACTCTAAGAATTTTGACTCTAAAAATGATCAAAATCAGCCTTCTGAAAAGTTCTATGTGTAATTGTAGAACATGAACTGACCCCTCACCTCAATAAAACATTACTGAGGACGTGGCCTTGGTGTTTTTGATGGTAGCTACAGCCCTGAATAGAAGTTAGACATATCCCAACATCCAGAGCAGCATATCTTATTTTCAAGCTGAACTCGTGAACGTTATGTACTGAAGGGAAACTGTGAGCAGAGCTCCTCTGTAGTTTGTATATGACTGTCAGCGTCTCGTTCCCAGAGATGGATTTCCTTTTCCTTCATATTTAAAAGTCTTCAAAGAGAATTATTTTGTCTGGCTTTGGGAATTAAACTGGATGGCAAAATGGATTTAGAAATATTATTTAATCATGGCACATGTAACCAGCCAGATTTAACAATTTTAATTTTTCCAGCACAAACCAAGTGGAGAAGTAATTTTACTGAAAGCAGCCCAGTAACTTTATTTCCATTGTCGTTTATCCAGCAAAAGTCAAACTCCCAGCCTGTGAATTAGTGTCCTGCTCTGCATGTATTTAGTGTTAAAAAAAAAAAAACTAATACATTTTTTTTTTTGTTGACCTTCCTCCAAAAAGACTTTAGATTCAATCATCAGTCAAAAAGTGCAGTGCTTTTTGTATTGAAAACGTATATGTAACATTTTTTAGGTCTCAAAAATGATCTTTACCTATTTATTTTACTTAATTGCTTCATTGTGTCCCAAAACTTCTGAAACCAAGCCTCTGCCCTTGCATGTTTACATTATATTTTGTTGACACACGACCTCCTATTTAAACATCAAACACTAATGCAGTTAATAATTACTCTGTACTTTGCTGGCTGTGATCTAACTGATTGGGGTTCAGTTTCTCCCTGTATCTGGCTGATGTAATGTTTTTATGTTTATTCAAATGCATTTGTGGGCGTGTTGACATTTTCCAGCTTGCTTCCACCTGCAAAGCTTTGCTAACCTGCATTCCTTCCTAATACCGGGATCTTTGCCTGATTGCAATTTAAATTACTTTATAATTATGGTCTTTGCAATTGCTCAACATTATCTGCAGCACTCAAACTGCACATTCCCTTGTCACATATATTCCAAGACTCTACAAACAAATGTCTTGTCTGTTTACTCATCATCTCAATTTGTCTCTCATATTAACATTGCCCTGACGTGGGTGTATTTTAGTAATGTAATTAGCCAGGGGTGTTTATCTAATCGCATTTCTCCAGTCTACATGAAATGAAAATTTCCCAGGCTTGAAATGTATTCAGACTGCATATGCTGCATTTTGATATCTTGACAAGCTAAAATGTTTTGACGGCTGATGGTGGAACAGTAATGATGTGTTAAAAGTGGAGCTGTCACGCTTGAAATGGGATTTCAGAGGGTCTCACGTGTCGTTCGTCTGCAGTTTTAGATATATGATGCTTGTAGTTTGCTTTGCCACACGAGTGGCTGTGCTTTACCTGCATTTGAAGTAGTCTGTTCACAAGTGGATACTTTTTCAATTTTCTTCCCCATATCAAATTATTGCACAATTTTTCCAAGTTAAGTCTAACAACAGTGGAACAGAGCCAAGAAGGGAAGACAGTGATGTGAGAGTGAGACTGACAGCGGTACTCAGGAGAAATGATGCATGTAAACAGTATTTACTGTGAGACATCCTCTCACTGGAGAACCTGGATTTCAGTTTCAGATACATCCAACAGGATGAAACGCACAGAGGAAGCAGACCGTTTGTGAGTGCAGGTCCTCGTTCAGATAAGCATGAAAGATCACTTGAGATCACCTCGCATTTATAAGTTTATATATACACTTCATGAATTATTTACAGCACACTATGTTGTAGCTCTAAGTAGATATAAGAAAACCTTTAAGTGTTTTCAACAATTACAGCTTCTACAAAGTATGTATAACTCATGTATAAAGAGCTCATTAATAACTGATAACAGAACAAACTCTTACAGTATGTTATAAAACAAGCCTAAGAGTGTAAGAGTCATGTGGCTCTGTGAGGCTTCGAGCTAAATGCTAACATGCTCACAATCACAGTGCAACAGCCTGATGTTTATCTGGTGTAATGTTTAACAGCTGAGCCTTATGGGAATGTGGAAATGAGAACGTAGTAGCTGTTCAGACATTTCACCCAAAAACAAATGTTAATTTCGTGTTATAAAGAAAAAGTCAGAGAATCAGCATTCACAGAGCCACGCTAGCATGGTCCCATAGTGTTAATACAAGTATCTAAATAAGATGTGTGTTGAGCTTGAAGGTTTGTTCTTCAACACGGAAACTGAGGGACAAAACAATTCTTTAAAAAATTCTTAAAAATTCGGTCTTACTATATTTCTATATTACTATACTTACTATATTTCTCCTGGGGCTTTCAGCCCTGAGGCCAGAATCAAATGGAGTTAGCTCAGTTTTCATGAGCGTGAAGAGGCATTTAAAGATAAATAAAAATAAATAAGTTCTTTATAAATAAATAAAACAAATCCTAGACTTATCTGTTTACACACTAGGTGGACAGATGATTTACAGGAGCGGTTATAGTTGTTGACAAATACAGTGATAAACCTTTAAAAATGACCTTATCTCTACTTACAACTACATTATAGAGTTTTATAGAGATCCACAGTTTGGACCATGAATTAAATGTTTATATACTGCTTAGTAAAGGGGGCTAAAACAAAGTATTACTTATATTAATAGAAATGGTAACATCAGTAAGAGAATCATGACCATTACGTCTGCTGTTGTAAAAAGTAGTAATAGCCATGACTCATTTTAACTGCTCTAGTACCCTTGAGGTTAGTGGATGAGGTCTTTTGGGGATCCAGTCTGAACGTAGCTCTTCGTGACGTTGTTTTTACGGCGGCATTACCTCACCTTGACATGTCCCAAAGCACACAAGCAGAAAGGAAATCACCTCCACAGCTGCCCCATGACAGGCACCTCGTTCACCCGTCGACCACTGAGCAGCAGAGGAAATACCTCATGCTGCATTGACCTAATAACTAACATCACGTAGAGGCAGGGGCTCAGACAATCCTGGCAGGATGAGCTACACTGTTGGTACACTCCGAAATGAGGCTCGTGTTATGATGAAGCTGCAGCCGGGCAGAGTTCGAATGACTGTTTGACATTTTTATGATCATTTTAGGAGACAGGTGAGAGTGACAGAGGAGTAAAAGAGGGGTCATGCTGTCCAAAGCAGATTAGAAACCACATGAACTATGGACACAGTTTCACATCACAGAAGTGAATGGGACACACCGGGGTGAGTACCAAGGTTGGAGAACATTTGCCAGTTTTTTTTGCCAATAAAATACTGACATGTTGATTTAATAATTTATTTATTTTATTGGGCCTGTATTTTCCAGCAATTTCCCCCAAATTAGGAGATAATAATAATGTAAATTACAAGGACATTTTATGCAATTTAGTACTAAATATTATTATATTCAGTTTTTAAGAAAAATTAGGAAGTTATGTAGTAAGTTGGTGAAAAATAGTTCTCAAACGGACATCAGTATCCATCTGGTTTTCTAGAAAGACTGACAGTTAATTCTCAGTTGTATAGAAAATGTGCCACACTGAGTCATTTTGTTTTACAGGTCCAGTCTGTGGGAATGAAGGAGATAAATGTTTGTAAGTATAACTGCTGACAGGGTGAAAAGACTTTTTCTGGCAACTTTCAACAAATTAAAAGAAAAAGAGAAATCTCTCACCAGTTTCTTGAATAGATTGTTAACCTGAATAGATCATTACATGCAGAGGTCACAGCTCTCAACTACAAACTCTCACTCATGTGGCCAATTTTCTCTTTACTTCCTCTAAATGTGAAGTCATTCCTGTGAATGCGAATCACTAACTTTAGCAGAAGTCGATGAAACAAGTTGGTGTGAAGTCTGTGCAACAAAAAGGTGATTGACAACTTTTCCTCACAAAATAACTGCACTGAACACCACAGACTGATAACACAGAGCAGAGTATCTGAGGGCAGAGCTTATTTTCTTATTTTTTAACCCATTTTAACCCATCACTGTCAAAATGAAACCTTTTGCTACAGGGCTTTTCTTACAGTCTGTGTTTGAACTCAGACATCCCAGTAGATGCAGAAGTCTGCCGTGTATTACTTTTGGTGTCAAACGGGTATTGAATCTTAAATTGAAGAGTGATAAGAGATTTATCTGTCTGATTGATGTCTCTTCAGCTTCTCACAAAACACGGGATGAACCGAGACTGCGTCTATGTCTGAGCACCCATGAGCAAATATTGATATTTGGCTTCACTCCACAGTGGATTGTTGTAAAGCTACGATTTATATACACATCTGTTGCAATGCAAATGATTCTGATGTAATAAACCTTCCACACAAGTGTACACAAACACACAGCTTTTGGATCATTTGTATAGAAGACTCCATGTCCTATCAATATAGTTGCCCAGCACTTTTATTTGCACCTCAGGGGTGACTTTTCAAGATGTTGTGTAGCAAGAAATGCCAGTAATTTCTATCACTTGTATTGACCTATTCAGAGTCAGCATTTTCGACTGGCTGGTTTCCATCCTGTGCTCACTCCATTACTTGTGCTTTTGTTGAGACCTTTAAACATCCCTGCAGGGTGTTTGATTGGCAAATGAATCAGTCTACTACCTGAAATACTATTACAACAGCAAATATTTCTTCTAGCAAAACCACATTGTAAATACTCCATTACAATCTGCACTCAAAACAAATATGAGAAGAACTTTAATTAAGAAATGTAAGAAAATGTAAGAAAAATGCACCATATCAGAACTAGCAGTGCCAGAAAGCCTTGGCTATAGCTCAGAAGGTAGAGTGGGTTATCTGCTAATTAGTAAGTTGGGGGTTCAAGCCCCAGTTCCTCCAGTCATCATGTCAAAGTGTCCTTGGGCAAGATACAGATACTGAAAATCTGTTGCAGGTTAAATTTTTTTTTTTTTTTTTGAGCAACTAATCATCTTAGCTGTAAAACCTTGTTTGGTTTCTGGTTGCCTGAGGATAGCATGAAACTGCCATGTACAGTGTAGGTCAGCAGGGATCCAACAACAAAATATGGTCCTGCTCTACTACTACTACTGCGATATCAACAGTGACTACTACTAATAAAAAGGAATAGTTCTTTCTATGGTATTCACATAACTTTTTTGGAATCAAGCATCTCTCCCATGAGGATTTGTGCCTGTACAAATGAACACTTGAGCCTATTGTGCAACTTACACCTTTATCACTCTCATTAGTACACAGAGTTGGCGACATCTCAAGTTCCTGCATTGTTCTTCTCAGAAAACCTGAGCAGAGGTCTAATTAGACAGAACAAGTGAAAACACCTGTGTGTGTGTGTGTGTGTGTGTGTGTGTGTGTGTGTGTGTGTGTGTGTGTGTGCAGGGAGTAATTAACAATGGTCCAACCAGCCATTTGCTGAGTTGTATTGCTGCTGTAGTTGCACTTGTTTTCATAAAGAACCGAGCTTGTCAACAGTGTGATTGTGTGACTTCAGCACAGCTTTGAGCTGCCACATTAACAACTTCGTAAGGTGTAGTGAGACTGAACGGCGTGCTGCTTTTCAGAAAGAGAAGAGTTCAACTTGAATGAAAAATGTGTGCTTGTCTTGTGTGACGGCAACATGCAGAGAGAAGAGGAGGGGAAGAAAAGAAAAGAACTGGAGAACCTGGTAAGAGTCTATAGACTATAGAAAATATGGATGATGTGACACAATTAATCTGATAGTGTTTTATGTTTTTCCTCTTTAACCAAAGTTGAACTTGAACCTGAAATAGAACAAAAATGTAAAATGAAAATCACCATGTGAAGTTTAAGCAACCTCAAGCTGCATGTGGTTTGTCTGTGTGCTCTTTTAGTAGCCTGAGTGAAAAGCCAAGGCTTTATTCTCCACTTATTGGTCCAGAGATCATTGCTTCACTTCAGCAAGTAAGTTGTATTCGCTGTTTGTGCTAACATGCATATTGTGAAGTGATGTCCTGGCTCTGTTCGGTTGCTTTTTTGTGAGCTTGGCGGCACTGGCTATGGCTGCATGGATGTTGTCCCAAAGATCTGCTTTTGAGAATGTGTTGGTGTCTGCTGGCTGCTGCTTTCTTTTTCTCTTCTGCTATCAAACTAGCACGTGCTATTTGTATTTTTAATGAGAAGTCATTGCTTGTGCTGTTTTTTCCTTGTGGTTGTTGTTTGATATTCATGTTAAGATGCTTTTATGCTGTTCTGTTTACGCTGTAAGATTTGTGTACTACAAATATTATGAGTATTATGGCCTGAATTAGCTTTTTAGCATATTTCCCTCATTACTAATTTTCCTGCAGTTTTTTTGGGGGGGCCTTTCTGATTGACTCATAACAACAAATTCTGGTCTTAAGTAGCGGGAAATGTTTTAAATTGGCTTTAGGGATGTAAATATAGTTTTTGAATTGCACTCACTTAGAGTTCAGTTCCACACGAGTTAGCTGACTGAAGCACTGCTATACTGCAAGAAACCAACCAACCATCACAGTAAAAGCACATTTGCGAATACAAATGTGCATATTGTGCTAACAAACATATGATTAGCTACTTAGCTACACTTAAGAGGTCTGAGATGCTCATTAGACTTTAATTAATTCTAGAATAGCAGGAAGTCAATGCAGAGAGCTGTGAACTAATCGTGATATTAGATTTTTGTTCTCCCTCTTCTACTGCTTCTTATACTATGACTGATGATCACAGAGGACAAATGATGCTTTTTACGATGCTTGTAGATTGTTGGTAGACTCCTAATCCTTAAACAAAATATTGCTGGTGGTCGGCTGTTGTTATTGCTCCCTTTCAGTTTGTCTGGCGGGGTAATTTTCCCTTGAGGTGATAATAAAGCCAAGCAGACAAGGCTGTAAACCCACGCAGAGATAGTGAGTGTGTGTTTGTGTGACATCACACATCAATTTTCAATATCACACCTCTGAATCAGACTTTGGCATTTGGAGTCACATGGGTTCCACGGCAGTTAACCTCAAAGGACCTTTCCATCATCCTTAGGAACCAACAAAGTGAAACAAACGGGGACTCAGGTTTCAGGTGCGTGGAAGATCTGTGAACTGTTTGAAGTAGCTTCCAGCTGCATCACAGAGCTTTTATCAAGTCCAAAGCAGATGTAATAAACCGCGCCACCGAGCGTGACCATCCCTAAAGCCTGGGACGGAGTTCATCAACATGCATCTACTGCTGCACTCTCCTTAAGTGATGGCATGCGGAAGGCTTTTGCATAAAGGAGGAACGGCATCGGCTTGTTCTCCAAATGCAGGGCTGCTTCCTGGGAGTTACCATGGTGATGGAGGAGGTGAAAAGCAGCAGGTCCTGATAATCAGTGATAAACTAGAGCTCTAAAAACTGTGGGATTCTCTAGAAGATTTGGTATTTTTAGAGAAAATCTAGACCTTTAAACACTATAATATGAATTTAAATTACAGATCAATTCAACACTAAAAGTCTGTCATTTATGTTTAAAGGGTTTTAAATTCTTCAGTTTTTAATGTTAGAATTTAAAGACATTATTGTGGCATTACTGCTACACCTGGAGTTAGACTGATTTCATAGTGGGTTTAGTAATACCACAAAATCTGGTTTTGAGTAAGTAATAGCAGCACATGAATCAGCAATAATGACACCAAAACTGTTCATTATTAAAAGCAGCTAATGTACTATCATGTAGGAGAGAGTAAGGAGCCATGGTTTATGAGGTGAATACATTAATAGGACACAGAATACATTTTCATCATCATCAAAAGATTTGTCAAACATTTCTTTTCCCTTTTCTCGGTTAATTTCTTCATCACATGCATGCGAAATGACTCCACATGATGCATCTCTTATGTTCAGCGACCGTTCCACTTTAGCTTGTGCAATGCACACAGGAGCAGCAGAGAAACATAGTGCATTCATTAAGAGGCGGTTTGAAGCCCAGAAATGTGACTGAACATCAGGAAACGGTTTTTGCAGAGACAGTGTTTATATTTTTTGATAAAAATAACAAAGAGTAGAGGAGAAAG
The DNA here is from genome assembly GCA_037833715.1 of Toxotes lorentzi. Lineage (NCBI taxonomy): Eukaryota > Metazoa > Chordata > Actinopteri > Toxotidae > Toxotes > Toxotes lorentzi. Next base: position 24,625,034 of record JBBMJY010000001.1, on the reverse strand, counting down.
ATCTTTTTCTTGTTTTTGTTTTTGTATTGATCCTATTGATACTAGGACGGGAACCCAAAACAAGATTTAGTATTGGTAGCATAGTATCAGGTTGAGAGACAGCAAATACTGTGTCAAGTAGCTAAAAATGAGAAAAGTCATTTTATCTAATGGTGCACAAAAAGATAGGAAAGGCATGATGATAAAAGTATATGATCATCAGCTGCACTGTCTGCTTACCTATCACACCCATGACAATCATCTTTTCTGAGAAACCAAGAGCTTTAAATTGGTTTAACATAACTACAGGGTAGTATAGTGTTTTTATTCAATATAAATGATTATCTGTAATCTCAGAATAATATCTTTCACTTGGGTTTCTTTTCCTTCTTTTATTGCTTTTTCAAAAGTTTAAAGTCAAGAAGTTCAAAAAGTCCTGTCTTTGCAATATGATAAAGTGAACCATGTTGTTAAATATACTTTATGATATTATGCTGTGCTGTTTTTGTTCAGTTTTCCAGCAGGGCACACTTTACACAGTAGAATAAAAGTGAGAATTGTTGAGTCTCCTGCTGTTTAAAAAAAAATATCAGAGGCACTTTGGTAATGGCCACCCATTCTTTACTTCGAGTGATTTCCCTCGGTGCACCAGCTCTGCAGAATATCCAGACCATCCCTAACTTTTTACTCTGTTCTGTCGCTAATCGCCTCCTGGGTAGACAAAACTGAATTATTCAGAAGCTGAATAATGGGGTGCACTGAACATCAGGGAACATGGATACTGAGAGAAAGGTGAGTTGTGACAAAAGACAACATTCATTAAAAGCGAAACAGAGCAGTGCTGATTGGCTGAAAGCCCAGAAGAACGTGCCTGTCTTGAAAAACTCATTTGGTTACAAACTGTGATGGAAATACAGCACATTAGGCAATTAGGTAATCATGCCAGAATTACAATAACAAAGAGATAAAAGCCAGAACAAAGTATATACATGTCCAAGGTCTGCGGTCGCAAACATAATTCAAACAGGAAGAAGGGGAAGTATCAAAGTAGGATGTTGTTTACCAAAATGTACAAAGGCATTTCAGTCAGAGTTGGCCTTGGCCTAAGTCTGCAGGGATAATGTTCTCTGTCCCAACACATGAATAATGTAACGCTGCCATTGATTTATGACAGAGCTCTACACCTTGAGTCCGCTTCACCTGGTAGTGGTTATTCTAGGTGCCTCTAGAGGGCGCCCAACATACTGTACACTATATTAAATAACAGCATCCGCAGAGTTTGTCAGTTTTACTAGTTCATCCCATGACAGGTCACTCGAGCCCTGTCATGGGATGAAAAAACTGTTCTCATTCAGTAGAAACTAATAATAAACAATGCAATGTGAAGATGTCACCTCGTGCTTGTTCTGAGCATTTTCTGGTATTTTATTGTCCAAACAATTAATTGTCAAAAGAATATACAGTTAAAATACTCTTTGGTTGTGGCCCCAAATGCTATACCAGATTTGAAATGGTATTTTATTGCTAACTGACAAAGGATCAGTGACAAATTATACAAAGGCAGTCATTTGTTCAGTGCTGTTGTTGTTGTTACTACCGTGTTTGCCATGTTGCCTGTAATTTAATTTAAGTGGTAATGTGATTGAAACACTCTAATATATGCTGTGGACCTTTGATTCTATTATTGAGAAAAGCTCAGGCTCTTCTGTTTAAGAATCTAATTATAGTTTTAGGTGACGATGTGAATATTCAGTGCAGTCCTCCGACTGTGGCAACAGCAGCTTTACATTACAAGATATCACATTCATAATATTCAAGGCCCTTGAGGCATTTTTTTAGAAGGCACTTGGACCATATTTTGAAACTTTTGAGTCATTCGTAGCATCAACCCAGACTTGGGAATGTAATCCCCCCCCATCCCTTCCAAACTAATCTCACTAATCTCACAAAGTCTAACTAATACTCATTGTCAAGACGATGTTTGTTGTTCTGTCTGATAAATGTTTGTGGAGAGAACAGAAGACGCATTGTCAGTGCTCTCACATGGGTCTTCAGGGTTTAATATTTCCGATGCTATGTAACAATATGTTGTATTTGTCGTTAAATTTTTTTTAACGACAAATCCAAATCCAGCCCTCAAACCCTTAATTAAGATTACGATGGATGGAATTTAGCATGCCCTTTCAGTGCATTATTAAAACCTTAGCCGAAAATATGAAGGGATTACAAATTCATATTAAGAGAAGGATAGCTCATCCGCTTCTCTTCTCTTGCCTGACTTATTTATGTTTATGGGAAATCATCCAAAATAGATGAGCTGAGATAAATTGAGATTTATTAACAAGGAAAGGAAATTGTCATGGTGTTTCTTTTTTTTTTTTTTTTTTTTCTTCTCCCCACTGTAGCCCAGAGACATCTCCCCAAAGATTCTCAGGCAGTTTCACTAAACCATTGTTCATGCAGAATGTCAGCTGACATGCTCTTTTCTTAGCCAGCGAGCTACACTGCTTGTATGAACTTCAAAACAACCTCACTCCTGAGGTTTTACATGCCAGCTTCAATCTGAATCATCAGCAATCTGCATGACATATGAAGGGCATAGATTGTGCCGTCTTATCCACAGCCAGTTATTATCTTGTTCAGGTGGAGAAGATCACAGGATATAACATGAGCAATCAAGGTGTCTTACCTCATCTTGGTAGATGAAGAAAAGCATGATGGACAGAATCTCCAGGAAGAAGATGAGCAGGAGGAGGATGAAGAACTGTGGAGACACAGAGGGAAGAGAGAGGCCAGCTGAATCATTTAACACACTCAATGAATGTGGAGGAAAACATCCCAACAGTTAGAATAGGGTTAGGCTGTCTGTGAAGAAATGGAAGTATAAGTTGAAGAGCTGTGTGAGTGAAAGGAGAAAGGAAGAAATGGCCAAAGAGCGCCAAGGAGAAAGAGTTGGAGTAGCAAGAATGATCAAAGAGCTATGGATCGCTTAACCTTGTTATTTCTAGCTGACCGGTCAAGAGAGCAGAGAGAGGGAGGGAGGGACAAATCGGAGCAAGTAGGACGAACTGGGGAAGGTGATATACAGTTTTCCTCGATCCACTTTTGAATTTGTTGAAGGAGACACATTTCATTCCTTGCCAATCCCCACCCACTCCTCCTCTCTATGGTGGCCGGGATGAGCTGCCTGATGGGTGATACATCTTCTTCCTGTGGGCCCATGTGAGTGCTTAAAACAGTTATGAGCTCATCCATCAAATGCTCTTCTAGGACACGGCTCAGTCTTTCACACATGGGAGTGACTGTCTGTACCAGGGAGGGCTGAAATATTTTTAGAGACAATGGTACAACTTTCCAGAGGGTCACTATAACATCTTGATGAAATGGCATTAGATTAACTGATGGCTGTAAACGAATGCATCCATACACGTCAATGCTGTGCTGCATTTTGTAGAACAAGACTTATAAACTTCTTTTGGCCATACTGACATCATGGCATGGTGATGTTGGTCAGACTGTTCATCCACCACTTTGATCCAGACTGAAATATCTCACCAACTTTGACACTGGTATTGAGGCCCACGGTGTGGAGAGACAAATACTGATAGTGCAATGTGGGGACAAAAAGTTAGTTAATGGATTTTGTCACTCCTATTATTATTCTTTGTCCTGACCTTGATTTTGAGGACAATCATGTTGTAATTCGTGGAACTACCGTCCTTGTAATTTGGGGGCTTGGGTGATGAAAAGTGGTGGTATAATGTTGCTATGGAGTCAGTTACTTACATGTGGGCTAGATTTTAGCAGCAAGTATGATAATTAACTATTAGCAATTCCTGTATTGCAGTGTACCCTTGGATGTACAGACAGCTACCACTGAATGACTTTGATACAGGTATAGGTATAGGATACAGTTGATATAGGTACAGTTAGGAGTTAGCCTTTTAACACACAAGCTTAAGATGGTGAACATGCAAACCTAAACATATCAGTAAAACATTGGCATGTTAACGTTGGCACTCTGAGTGTGTTCGCTTGCTGACATTAACATTTAACTCAAAGCATTGCTGGGACTAAATACAGCCGCCCAGTGCTGCGAGCATGGCTTTAGACTCCTGGTCTTGTCTTTTTGAGAGTGAGGCACGGAAAGCGTCTGAGAGGGTCAAAACAGATTTCAAAAGTAGAGATGTTGTTTTTCAAAGACATCATGGCTACACGTCCTCTGTGTATTCCAGACGTTTGCTTGACAGTGGATGTGAGTGTTGCTAGTTCACAAGACTGGCATCGAGCAGGGCTGTCGGTAGCCCCTGAGGTCTTTTGGCAGCACCTGCATGAATGAATCACTAAGCTTGGAAAGGATCAAAGCCTCGGTGGCAACACTGGAAGGTAAGAGACCGACTGGGTAACAAACTGATGGCAGCACACGGTGCGTTTGAATCAGCCATGCTCTTTTCAAGAGGTGCTCTCAAATAACCATCTGAAATCAATTTCTGTTGTTCTGTCAGACTTCGCCGTATGAACGTTACGCTCTGGGTTGTGTAAAATTTCAGGTAACTCCAATTTGGAAAGATTCTTAGGTGTTCTCAAAGGATCATTTAAACTGAAGAAATATTTTCTCCACTGTGAATTGAGAAAATTCAACCTTTCGGGGCCAATAAATCTTTCAACAATCCACTGGGTAATGTGAAAATACAATGCAGTCGAGAAGACATAATGTTTTTTTTTCTATCTCTGAATATTTGACATTCTGGAGATACACATTCTACCACTGACAGTCACAATATTTGACGTTTTATTATTCACCACAGTCACACCACCACCACCCACCCCCCACCCCCAGCACACACACACACTCACAATAAAGTTTTAAAATATAAATATTTAGAGAGACTGGCAGAGTCACAGAGGCAGGTTTACAAAAATGGCAAAAGTCAAGTTGGAAATGTGCCCTTTTGTGTTTTTGTGTTATTTCTTGACCTACTACTGATCCTTGAAGGAAAAAACATTTTCCTTCCACTGTGTTAAGAGAATGAAGGGTCAACTGTGCAACTACACTACCAGAAATTCAGATTCAGTGTCTGGTTGAGAATTATTGAGCAGAATCGTGTTGCCACAGGCACTTAATTCTTCCTGTTGGATTGTTGTTCCTACATAGAGGTCCATAAATCAATCAATCTTGGCCACTACAAGCAGACAGACCAAGAATCCATGTGACAGACAAGCTCATTATCATTTAGCTGGGTTCTTATGCAGCCTAGTGTTAATTTCATTAACAAAAACTGTGCCTCAAAAACTGTGAAAAATGACAAATGTTTAAAAAAATGAAAACTTTGCCAAAATCTCTTTTTTGTTTTATGAAAAAGAGGAGATGGAATAGTATAGATTTATTTATTTTTTTTTATTATTTCTGTAACTTTACTAACAACTCGTATAGCTGTGACTGTCTGTTCCACATTTGTAGCCACCTTTAGTGAAATGAACATTAAAACTGCAGAAATAAAGCTTTTATATTCTTCGTTCTCTCTCCTTTTTACCATTTCATTCATTTCGGCCTCTCAGTGGCGCTGTACTGCGTCCTCAGCTGTTTCTTTGAGACCAAGAAATCACACCAGAGAGCAAAGGGACATTGTTTAAAAACGAGAAACTGATGCTCATCAGCACTTAGTAAACAAACAGACCCATCCCCCGTGGCTCTCCAGATATTTCCCCATTAATCTGCTCTTAATAAGAAATTTAACTCCTCTTCGTTAGACCACAGGCAAAAGTCATACTCATTAGGATCATTTGATGGTAGAAGACTGCGTTTTGCTTTTATTATACACTGCAAGAAAGCTACTGAATTAGCTTTAGGAATTTCCCATTGCTTTATTGAATGGGTTACCATTATCAAATGGGTTGCAGAAATTAACTGAAAATGATTAAAAAAAAAATCCATCTGTGAACTGTGTAGAAAGGCTAATAATAATCATAAAAGCAATAAATGTGCCAATTAAGTCAAGTGCAGATGAATCATTCTGAAGCAGTTCCATGATGAAACATAATTCATTTAAAAGGACAGATTCAACGTCCCAGTCATGTTTATAGTTATGACAATATGTAAACAGCTTGTTGAAACCATGTGTTTTTCTCTGAGTGAAAACAGGTTTTAATTGAGACGTAAAATAAAGAAAAAAGCTGCATAATTTGTTCCAAATTACTTTGCAAGGCTGTTGCATAACAAGACTGTAATGACAAACTTGTTTATGTGACACGCAGCAGGCAGTAGAAATACATTTGCATCTGCTCTTCTGTTATAATCATGGAAGCTTGTGCTTTAAGTACAGTTTGTGTAAATGAACACAGACATGGTATATATCTCAGCTAAAATTTAAAATTGAAGTGGGAGCTTTGTTGTGTTGTGCGCTTGCAGTCTCACTGTGATAAATTATTATAAACAAAGACTCAGATCCCATTACAAAGGGACCAAAGGAGGCACGATATGTTTTTCCTGAATTGTCATTATTCAAACTGAAATATGTTATTCTGTTTGCAGCAGTGGCTTCCAGCAACATAACTATAGGAAAGATTTATAGGAGATCGCAATAAGAGGAAACAAAATAGGGCCATAAACAGTGTTTTTATGGAGCAAAAACCATTACAGCTAACTAAACCACTGTCAAACAACATTCTTGTGTCCAGAGATTCTGCTGATTTTCAAACTTGTCACCATATTCTGTCAGTGGTAGAAGAAGTACATTATCATTCATCTGGAGTCTTGTTTCTGGTCACCACGGTGAATGTAGGTCTGACATTCTCTCTCTTTTAGCTCTGTTTTAATCTCCACTGGCTCTTGCTGTAAATATGCCTCTTTAGCTGCTAAATACTCTAATAGGTTCACCACCTGTCTGGTGTTTGGTGCTGGGCAGGTAATGTACAGTGGGTTTTTACAGTAGTAGTTGTAGCAAAAATTATGCTGAGAGTGGTGAGAGTGAACCAAAGCAGTTAAGTTGTGGCTGGACAGCTGAACATCTCTGTGAAGCCGACGGGAGCTGCAGAGTCTACTTATTCTTGGCCTACGAGTTGATTTTCAGATTGTACTTATTCAAATTATAATTATTCTGATCTATTGATTATAGCCACATTAAGCACAGTTTTTGAGTAAATGTAATTGGTTACTTTCCACCACTGTGTACTGCATAGTATGACATCCTCATATACAGTAGTCAACATTTGAAGTGGATCAAAACTTTTCATCAAAGTTGTCCTAAAACCAAAAAGTGGTTTTTTTTTTTTGTTTTTTTGTTTTTTTTTTACATGCATAAAATGTAAGTCTGTCATTAATCTGTGTTTTCATCAATGGAATTTCATGCCTCATCACTTTTGATGGTGCCCAGACATGAAGAAACATTTTGCATTGAGACAACCAGTCAGTAGTCAGTGTTACCACCTCTGGCAGTGATCACAGCCTAACATCACCTGTGCATGCTTGAGATGAGGTTTTGGATATTCTGTTGAGGGATGGTTTGCCATTCCTCCAGCAATGCTTTTTGCAACTCCACACAGGTTCCTGGAGGGACCTGCTGTGCTTGCAATCTTGACTGTAGCTGCGCCCAAATGTGTTCAATGGTGTTCAAGTCTGGGCTGGCCACTCCATCTGCATGTGTCGGTCTTGATTCGGTGTTGTGACCTATTGTCTGCCTCCACCATGCCTTAAGACTCACACTTCCAGACCTTCATCTGGAAATGACACTTTGAGTGAATGAACTTCACGAGTCATGCCTCCTTGCAGCATCCCAATGGCCCTGTTGAGGTCAGCATCCTGCAGTCTCACTAAATGTGGCATTTTCAATGCTTTCTGACCTCAAATGAAGCTTTCAGAGCATTAAATGATGATCAGTTCTCAATTAAGGTCACCTGTGACAGGTCAGTTGGTACCTAATGACAAACAATCATGTCTGGAGACCATCAAAAGCCATGAAGGATGAAATTTCATTGATGAAAACATTGACTAATAACAGACTTACATGTTATGCATGAATTCTGGAAAAAAAAACAAAAAAAAAAACAAAACACTTTTTGGTTTTATGACAACTTTGATGAAAAGTTTTGATCCACTTCAAATGTTGACTACTGTATAAACCATCACATATGCCAGAATTCTCTGTATCTTGTAGGAAGACAGCTTTCATCTTCAAAATCCTGACCCTGATAACGTATCACTGGCAGAGAAATAGCAAGAAAAAAATAATTTTTGACCTCAAAAGACCTCTCGTAAATATCACCAGGTAACACTATTTTCATTTCTTTCTTTTTTTTTTTTTTGCCACTGCTCTCCCTGTGCAGGCTTATGAGATAAAGATGGCACTGACACATGTAATGGTGCATGTAACCATGTCAGCATATGAAACTCAGTAAAATGGTCCTTTAAGACCTCTTTGTTCCATTACAGTTTTTGTTCCATGAGAGTTAATGAACCACAGCTGGTCTGTATCTAAGTGATGCCTTCAGGGAGAAACAAAAACCTACAGGACACCGACTCTCGAGGACTAGAATAGAGCTCCTCGGGGTTAAGCTTTTCTTGAATTATATTCATGTCTGCAGCTTGTTTTATTGCTGTAGAGTAGTTCATGGTTCAGAAAACTGTGTTGCAATTAGTCGCTTGAGAGTTGGGATTTATGTTGTGATATTTACTCTTACATTTAATCAGACTTTATTATATACAAAAAACACTAGCTTTTATTGGCCACTAAAGTCTAAATGCAGATTGCATGCATTATGAAAATTTATATAACGCACTCAAGAGGCCATCTTGCATATACTTGTGTATTTATGCTATGACTTGTTTGCCTGGCAGCGCTGGTATCCCTGCTTAGCACAGATTGATGTCTTAGCAGGGCTTCAGGATGAGAGCTATAATCAAAGTCCAGGCCCAGGGATTGATTCCTTTGTGTTCACCCATGCTGTGATTTCCACACCGTGTGAAAGCTACAGTGGCTCTTTGTGTGTTGACAGAGCAGTAAGACTGGTGAACCAGCCATGTCAGGCACACCAGTCCATCAGAGCCTCCAAAATCAATACCTTTTGGAGTCTTGCTGCCTTGAGTGTATATGGAGTGAAGCCTTTGAGGTGATAGCCATGGTCTTTTCATGTAGTGGATCTAATCATTTTTACAGGCTCTATATCTCAGGACCACTTAAAGTCGCTCAGTGTAAACAATCTGCTTCCATTTCCACCACAGTGATCTCACCTCTCTGACTAATTTGTGGGCAGATTAGGTCACAGACCCACTACACCTCCTCTGCGCCCTTTGACTTGCAATAGTATAGACTATCCAGACTCACTGGTGTGAAACATGACTTAATTACCCATTACCCTGATGAAAATTATATTTCTGGGAAAATTCAGTGTCCCCAAAAGGCCCTTATTTTCAAGTTAAAGAGACAGGGTATTGGAATTTTGTTTCAAAATCTGGTTTAATGTCTGCCTGGAGCATAACACTCAAATTATGAAAAGACTATTGTCTTTAAAAGTGCTACACTGGGGTCCAAATGTCTGAGACCACAAGACTGTATATGTAAGTATCAGCGCCACTTTTTCATCCTTTTATGTTGGACTGAGGGCTGGCTGGAGGCCACAGTGACTCACTATTGCCTCTTGAGGTACAACGTGGTAATACGAGATGGGGATCAAAAAGAATCAAAAGTGACTAATAAACAACAGTCAGAGCTACTTTTCAGAAACAAAAACCTTTAGAGGGTAACTGCACCCTCAAATTCTGAAAAAAAATTTAAAAAAAAAATGCAACAGAGGAATGAGTTGAAAACTGTAAAAGACGAGGCTTTGTGGCTTCGTAGTGTGTAGAGGGGGCGATGGTGACTGTGACTGACAACCACTCAGTGTGGCATGAATGGTGATGTAGTGCTAGTAGTCACAGTTAGCCAGCCATGAGAAGCTACTACTGCAGTCTTTGTGTTTCTGTAGGGAACACAGGGAGTCTGGTTGAGCGATGAGTCACTTTTTATGGCTCTTTGAGATCCACAGAGCGAGTACCTGTGTTGTAGCTGGGATATGGGCTCTGCTATGAGAGGCTCTATAGTGTGTGTGTGTGTGTTTATGTGTGTCTCAGTGTGGGAGAGTGTCAGTACATAGCCGTAGCCGTGCTATTTGTCACAGTTTACATTACTGTTCATGAGGCCTAAGTATTTTGTTAACCTCATATAGCACAGTTATTATTGGGCCTGTGTATTGCATTTTCTGCCCCTGCAGAGGAATCAGTCTCCTTTATGTACGAGACCGATTCCATTGTTTGGCGGTGCTTATGAGCTCTGCTAACACTACTGTGTGTGAGAGGCCCAAACAGGTGCTATGTGGTCAGCCAGTTTTCCTGCATTTAGACCTATGATTTAGACTTGTCACCGCAGCTGACCTACAATAGAAACACTGGAGTCTTTCTGTTTCATCACAGTTGGGGGGGTGGTGAGAGAATTTGACTGAACCCAAACTTCCAATTCTACAGGTCATATCTGACTTTCCTCCTTAAGTTAGCAGGCCTGTACCTTTTGACTTCTTATCAAAGAATCACATTTTGTAATGTAGCTGCTCATCCACTGTGCTGATCATTCAAGCAGGAGAGTTTCATATCCACCTGAGCCTTGGAGGAGCTCCAACGTTCACCTAATACTGTCTATGCAGATAATGAACAGGAATCTTACTTTCAGAGCTGCAGACGCATGAAATACCTCCTTACATCCTTTCACAAATTCTATTGTTCTAACTTTGTCCAAAAATAGTGTTTTCCTTTCACATAGTAAGAATCTGGTTGAGAAAGTAGGTCTTCGGGGCCTTTGAAAATGGTCCTATTTTGAGTGATCACTTTCAACAGTAATATTGCAACCCACATTCCTTTTTAGTAACTTTGTCCAAAGGCTGCTGCAATATTACTGCCAAAACACTGAGGCCGGAGCTTAGACGAGGAACTGACTGGCTGTGTGTTTAAAAGAAAAATGTTAGTATGAAATTTTACATTCATATAAAAAGCTATGAATGTCTTTGAAGTTATCCACATCACAGAATTGCAAAAGCATATTTTTGAACACTTTAAACCATTAACTCTGTTTTCGTGCTACAAATTACAAGGCTCACAAAAGGCAATAATAATTTTGCCAGCACAGAGTACAATGGTAATTCCTCGAATATCTCACAGTGATGTTCCAATATTCTGTGTCCCTCATCAGCGATCAACATGCTAATTAGCCCTGAAATTTGAAGGGAGAAGAGTCTTTTCTAAGCTGCATGAAGAATGGGCTGCTCTGTCACTCATTAGAGCAGACTTATAATTCTCCCAGTCTCATTAGTATATTGACACAGTGCAGGAACTGGTCTGGTCACTGTAGGGAAAATGTCATGGATCCTGCTAATGATCGACATTAAGACTGATTCCCACAGAGCTCATAATTGCTTACTCCTGCTGTGCCATTTTTGTAGTGTTTAATTCTATTTTTCCCCACACTGAAGTATTCCTTCTGATAAATGCTGTGCATTTTTGGTGAATGATTACATGAGTTTGTTTATGAAAATACTTATAAATCTTGTGGGGATCTGGAGTTCACACTTTATCAGTGATGCCTGCTTGGAATTCGAAGCTCATGCAGCCCATGCAGCCCATGCACATGTTGAATGTTTTAGATTTCTTTTTCTAAAAATATTAGTTAGTCCTTAACTGTGGCTAGTATTTAAACTTTTTGTGATTTGGCTTTCAAAATAACCAGCGTGCAAAACGACTTCTTGACTTGAAATACAATTAGGCCTATACAAGAAAAAAGAAAGATCATTGGAATTTACTGTACATCATTACCATGATGAACTGTACATTTTTCTGTACCCTTTACATGAGAGCTACTGTATTTGCATTCTCTAGTCATGGCTGTGTTTTGTCCATTCTTCAAAGCTCCGGTCTTCAGAGCTTCTTCTTCAGATTCGTGAAACAGCGTGCCTCTGGATTGCAATGCAAGTCAGAAGGTCTGCATATCTTAATGTATGTATGTAAAAAAGCAGCGACACAGCATTCAATTTTCAGCATAGATAAAGATGGAAATCTGGAGGATTTCCTGTGAAAAACAATTTCACAAAAGTACCATCCCAGCGCTTTGGGAAATAAGATATTGTCAGTGCACGTTAATGTAATGTACTGTAATGGAGGTTATATTGCTTAAATACATTAAGCATCATGTGCCAGGATTTAGCTGTTTGTGTGTTCTTATAGGCATACAGCAATGAAGTTGTCTTATTGTGAGCTATCTACATACGCTCCAGCACATACAGCATGGCTGTGAATCATTTCCACAACTGTTTGCAGTCTGGTCACCTATTTGGCTTTGTATTTTGTTTTGTAATTATTTGTATTATCTGTGCTAGTGCATTCTTCACGCCATCATTTACATTATCAACAATGTCTTACAAGCTGTAGACAGGCCATTATTAACATGGTTAACAACAGGCTCAGGGTAAAAATATCACTCACCCTAAATAAACGACTTGTGTCAGATCACATCATGTCATTTTCATTCAGTCAATTGGCAGCTAGCTCTATGGATGACGAGTGTGACGGCTAGTGGATAGCAGTCCACAGGCTGAATGTCCCACTCAATTTTATCATATTATTTTTCAGTGGTGACCTTCAGAAAAGAAAATCCCTGACATTTCTTTTCTTTTTTTTTTTTTTTTGACAAAACAGCAACACATCTAACAACCCAAAAAACTCATTGCAGAAACTGCTCCAACATATTGTAATTACTCAAGGTGCTTCGGGGTTTGATTTTGTGTTAAGTTTTTAGTTTCTGTCAGTACTGTTCAGTCTCTCCTTTGTCTGTGAAGCCGCAGTGATTATTGAGACTCAAGCTTTCATCACAAACAAACCTCAAATGTAAAATGAAAGACTTATTGTGCAATTGATGTTTTCGTCAGTGAGGCTCACTCACACAGCCGCTGTTCACCAGACTAAAATGTACAACCTTTTTCGTGAGATACAGAATCACTGAATCACCAGCGTGTCATGTCAAACAATTGCGGATTGTTTGAGAGCTGTATAAGAACGTCAGAGTTTATTGCTTTATTGGCAATCAGTGATGTTATTTTTCATGCCAGCAACAACAAAATGTTAGCTGAGAACATCATCACATCGACGCAGCCTTGACTTTAAAGTCAACGAACGAGGGCATCAAAAAACCATCCTGACAAATAACTTACCGTTAGCAGCAGAGGACGGCTCTCTTTGACAGCTCCCACACAGCCCAGACAGCCGATCACCATGATGATGGTCCCCACTGCGATGAGCAGGTTGGCTGCTGACAGGGAGGGAAGGGATGATGATAGGGTGGCAAAGTTTCCCTGGGTCACTGAGAGCCAGACTCCCACCCCCAATATTCCACATCCTCCCAACTGCAGAGGAAACACAAAGAGGCGTAAAGCTGTCAGTATGCTAACAACCTAGTCAAACTCATCCTAAACAGAAACACAATCAAACACTCTGGCGCATAAAAATATTTGCAGACTTGTTGTGGCTTTCTGTTTGTTTTTCAAACTGCATGCCGGAGGAAGGGTGCAAAGATTGAAGAGGGAAAACCAAAAGAACTGTTGTAAAGATCAACAGAGGTAGCAAAGCAAAGCGATCTGCCTCAGCCTCCAAGCAATCCAGTTTAGAGCAGCAGGTCTGCGTTTGGGGAAAATATGCTTATTTGCCTTTTTGGGAATTGCAGTGAGAATTGATATCACTCACGTCTTTCCTGTAAATATAAAGCTGCAGTCGGGAGCCAGTAAACTTAGCTTATCATAAAAACTGGAAATAGGGGGAAACAGTTAGCCTAACTATGTGTAGCAGCAACAAAATCCACCTACCAGCACCTCTAAAGCTCACTAATTAACCTGTCATTCCACGTTTGCTTAATCCTTAAAAAAAACCCAAAGTGAACAAATGACAAGTTGTTTTACGGGGCTTTATAAGTCGCACTTGCCAGCAAACAGTAACTGATTAAAGTCTTGCTCTGCATTAATGAGATATAATGTTTTTATTAGTGGGCTTTAGAGGTGCTGGTTGGTGGATTTTGTTACCTTTGCAGAGAATTAGAGCTGTTTCCACCTGTTTCTGGTCTTTATTCTAAGCCAGGTTAAGCATCATCAGTGCTATGTGGACCCAGATGAGTAACTGAAATTGGACTGGGATCATGATGGAATCATCTGGGATCATTTCAGAGTACAAGGCCACAACTGCCCTGAGTTTCTTATTTTAATATTCAAGTATAAATTTCCCATTAAACAGACTGAAACTGAGATTTTAGAATAATTATCACCTCCACTGAAGAGCTCAGGTCTTTAATACATGCGACCAACATATAGTTGGGGCCAGCGTTTGAAGAATTCATTTGCTCTGGGAGGAAATCTGCTCTTTCTGGACTCCAAAGCCAGTGTATCCATAACATGTTTGTCTTTAGAGGCACAAAATACAGTAACACATTTATTTGATGTTATGCACATCAGTAAGGATTTTCAGATCTAGCTATAGGAAGCATCCATCACACAGACACTCGCACTCTCTCTGCGGCCACTTGCCAGAACTCCCAAAGGCAACAGGATTTACATGGCTAAAGACACAATTATTGTTCCCCACACACATAGACACGTGCACGCACACACACACATACTCTTTTTTTTTTCTATTTCCAGTTTTAACACAAGATCTTATTTAATGAGCTCTTGAGCTGGAAGTAGGGCAAGGCAAAAATAAAAGGCATTCATGCAGGCTCCATTCACTGAGGCAGGTTTCTGTTCACTAACACAGCTGGGAGATTTCAGCAGCTTGCAAATGAAGGGTCTTTGGGTCACTGCCGCTCACGATGCACCCTTATTACACCCCAGAGTTTATTCTCTAATGAAGATTGGCCACAGTGAGGAGGGTGAAGGATAAAAAGGGGACGCTGGGAATAAATGATGGTGAGCATTTGGAGCTCAGATTCATAAGCTCATCAGAAAGGAGGATACAACAATGTGGATATAGTTTACTTTCTACTGACGTGCGAGACATGTTCGTCCATGTCAAACCCAGTCCTTGTAAAACCAAAATAAATTATCAACCACGCAAACATTCATTTTCATCAAATGTATAGCTATACAAAGCCAAATACAGCAGTAAGTGGAAATATACCATAATCGTAAAAAAATGATTAATTTTGCTATCAACTCTGACCTATGGGTCTCTTATGTAAATGTTATTCAATGTTTTTTTCAGACATGCCAAGACAATAGTGATTTGATTGATAATTGATTGTGATTGTGAGCTGTTGCACAGCTGTGGCCCTGTATTGTGCCCATACCAATAATTCATCGCATGTGCCTCAAACCATCATTGCACTGATGTTTCAGTCATTATTAAATGTCAGCAGGATGATCAGTGATTAACTGATAGAGCTCTTATTTAAACAGACTTCGTGAGAAACATAATTTCTCCCAAACACGTCAGCAGTGAAGGAAGGAAGAAGAGTATCTCTGTTCTCTCAAAGGCTGCATCGGTTAAAACTTAGTTTGCGGTTGAAATTGGAATTAACACTGTGAATGCCAGTTTGTCTGGACAAGTTGGTGTGACTGTGTTTTATCACACTTGTACATAAAACTTTTAAATATTTCAGGTTTTTTCCTCTCTGTTTTGACACTACCTTCTTACATGAGCTGAAGCAGCCAGTCAGCTTGTTTGAAATGCAAATCTATACAGTGCCTTGAGATGTGAGAGGTGTGTGTGACCTATGGTTGCCCATAAACCGTTTGTGGGTTTGCAGAGACGTGTGTGTGTCTTTGCAGAAGTGTAATTCCTGATTTACTAGTGAATTAGCTAATAACGTTTCCCATCATTTTCAGCTTTTATTTGAATTTTATGGCCTGTTTTACAAAGTCTGACAGTTCATAAGTGCAGAAACACTTTGTCTCTAAAGTGTTCACTGGATACTCATGATTTTGTGTTCCATTTATAAAGATCTAGTTCAGGGAAAAGCAAGAAATCCTCACCTTTCAACAGCTGAAAAGCAGCAGCAATTGTTTTTCATTTTCACTCAATGAATAACTTTCTATCAATTAACTAATCAATTCATTGACTAATTGTTTCAAATCTAGAATACTGAGTAAAGTGTTGAATATTGTAATGTAGAATTGACTTCTTGCATTCAATCGACACAGTTTCCAAAATGTGGTCTTGTCTATTGTGGTTATATGTGGTTAGTTTCTCAAAAATCCTTCCATCCAGCAGCTTTTAGAGGTGGTTTTACTCTGATCACAACCGTTCTTGATTAGTACCCGTCCCCCAAAAACAGCAGCTTAAATCTTTACAGTCACACGGCTTCGCAGTGTGTTTAAATTGATGCAGCCATCTGGACTGCCTCCCTCTCTCACAGCAGGTTTGAAGCAGAGCCTCTGATACTGGCTGCTGATTAAGGCCCAGGATGGTGACTGTTCTGTGTGCAAGAATATAAAGTTTTCTCCAATAAATACCTATTAACACAACTTCCTTTATTGCATCAGAAACATTAGAAAACCTGTGCACAGTGGAGCTCAAATATCTACGCTGATATCCTTTTGATGATGTAGTGATGAAAGGACATCTCTCTGAATGATTTTCCCACTGAAATATACATGTACGTTAGATGTACTCAACTCCCAGGCTTGCAATGCATAATACAGGTGGATGTTTTAATGACTACATTCACAGTACATGAATATCTGTGCTCTGATCTCATTGCAATTATGAGCGCTCCATCCAGGGCATGGGCCAGGAATACATATTGATATAATTATATTAGTATGATTAAGGTCACAATTGGAGTACTTACTTACATATATGAATAAAATGTGAAACTCTCGAGGCCAGTGATTCGTAAAAAAGAGAGTTTCAGTGGTTGAGAGAATGCTAGTTTGACTTTACATGCTGTATAAATTATGTCTTTGACACTTCGATGTTTGAATCATGTATTCAGTTTGTCCCAGGAGAATGAATCCTGGTCCTTAAATCTGCCCTCATAAAGTTTGTTGGTTTGTAATATACCTTATACTTTAGATCTGTATCACATTTGTAATGTAATTGATTTTTGAAAGCGGTGGGAAAATCTGAAAGGAGTATAGATTTCTGCACTGCCTTCTTGATTTCACAAAACTTAATAGGGTGTGTTGCAGTGTTCTGTTTATAAAGAACGCAAGTCAAATAATAAATAGTTCTTATGGCAAAATTGGTTTTAAGTAGAAAAACGAAAGAATCCCACTGTGTTTTTGTTGGTGTGTTTGAGTTTAGGCATCTCAGTCTCCCCCAGTTGGATTTGGCAGGCAGAGAGTTAGAGGTCATTCTGTCCAAAAAAGTCATACATTTTTAATTTCCACTTACACTGTGGACATTTTATGCATTTACCCTTATACCCCTACAATATGATTGTAAATTGTAAGTTGTGCCTGGGTTAGAATCACCTGTCCACCCCAGCAAACTCTGAGTAAAGATTTTTTTTTTACTTTTTACTTACTTTTTTTTTTTTTCCCCACTTGCATTTTCACCATTAACAAAAAGAAAAAAAGATCCAACTACTGACTTCCTCCTTCTGCAGACTGTGGTTCTCTAACATCTTTCCATTTACTGCCTTAATCCCAACTGTCACAATTACTACAGATACTATGTCAATTTCTAAGTCTTTACTGAAACAACTAATGCTGTTTTTCTTGGGAGATGAGTCTCTTTTTAGCTCTGGTTTGGTCTCCTCCAGTTTCTGAGAACAATTCCTGGCTCTTTAGCTGTTAGATGTTCATCTTTCAGTTGTTTACGCTGGAAGGGCTAGACTTGTTTGAGCTTCTTTCTTTAGTACAGCAGCCCATAGTTTTAAATGGGAGTTTTGGTGCAGTCAACCAGTCAGTTTACGCGCAGATTGAAAACCAGAACGGCGAGTTGAAGTTGGTTAAAATCTGTGCAGAGCCTGGGCTGGGTGATGATTTTCAGTGGGTTCAGCATCAGGAGCAACACTTTCACTTTACACAGTCATTTGATTTGATATGGAAAAAAAAAGTAACTTAATGGAAGTTTAAAGTGAGTTGCCTGATGAGGCACAAAATTGAACTTCAGTAATTTCAATTCTGAAAGGCCATAACATCTACTCACAAGTTAAATTTTAATAAAAGTTGGAGAGTTAATAGCTTCTGTAAGACTGCATTGGCCCCCAGGCATGCCTGTATCATTTCTGAGGGTCAACATGTTTCATTTGGTTAATGTTTACATCTGACATTTTTATTTATATCTACATGCAGCCCACGCGCTGATCGGGTGTCAGAACTGAACAACTTTTGAGAGCCAGACGAAGTTGCCAACATCAAACTTGCTGCCATGTGGCTCCAGATTGTGGCTGAGACAAACAACTTGATGGTATATTTTTGCTATTCATAAAACAACTCCACCATCAGTTCACATCACAGTGTGAAACACCAAGCCTTGTGTAATCCCTGCTAAAAACAACAAGCTCTCGTACACAAGTTAACAAGACAGGCTATTTGGAGGGAACCACAAAAACAGTGAATGTTTCAGGTCGACGCATATCAGCATTTTCTGATCTGCTGCCCTTATCCTGTCCTATCTTCCTCCTTTTGTCCTATCTTCCTCCTTTTCCTCCTTTCCTTTCCTTTCCTCCTTTGAATTATTAAGATCATGTTAACATTAAGTTTAGGAAACTAGATCCTGGTCATTATTGCAGTTATTATTTATATGGATGTGTGAAGAACACTTTGAAACAGACTTTAGACCTTTATGTTTGGAAGAAAAAGGGAGAAAAACTTAATTGAACAGTTAAATGAACAAGTAAAAATATGAAAAATTTAAATATTTTAAACACTTTTGGGACTTTTTCGTCTATTGATTGAACTTGGACTCATGTATTTCCAAAATTCTGGCAATGGCCATGATCAATTGGGAAAGGTTTTGAAGCATACTCTAAACAAATAGCATTACATCATCTTGATATCATGTAAGAGTTGGTCTTTTTCTTTCCCACTTGTTGGTAGCACTCAGCACTGTAGATCATTTTGGCTGCCACACAAATCCAACAGAGGCAAATAGAATTGAATTTGTGGTTCTCACAGTATTGAAAAAAAATCCATTTTAAAAACTCGGCAGTGAATTTTTCCTGAGATAATGTCCCACAGCGAGGTCTGTGGACACTTGTTTTTCCACTATATACCTTTAGAATAAAATATCTCCGCAGAAAAGTCCACAGTGAGGTCTGTGGATTATCCTGAGTAACCTGGATGTTCCTGAGTCCCCAGACAAATGTCAAGAAGGGCCTTTTTTTCTATCATGTCTCTGCTGCAGCAGGAAGAGCCTACAGGCTTTCAATGAAGGCATGTGGAAAACATATGTATGAATTTATCAGGGACAGCATTGTGAGGGTGATGGATCTACTGCGGTTCTTATGAAGCAGGGAGGGGGGCTGACATATTATATTATATCATGGGTGACATTCTATTTACACCAGCGGTGTGGATGGTTTAAAGACCCATGCACGGCTCTGTTTGGTGATTTTTCTTTATCAGCCTTTTATGGTGGTGTGGTTGGATAGCCAACACTATCCAGCCACATTTGTTAGCTAAAAGGCTTTTAAACTCAGGTGAATTATCAGCTTTACTGGCTGTATAGCAGACCTTCTTACTAACAGGTTATACTGTTCACTCACCAGCTCTCCTGAAGGCTTTGCATCTCCTGTCATATTTTAGATACAATCAGCCATATGTGTTATTAACTGGTCTTATAAGTTTGCTTGTCGTTCTTAGAAGATGGAAACGGTCTCATGTTGAATGAACTTGTGCTCTGGTCTGACAATTTTCCCCTGAAAATGGATGTTTAAAAAAAACAAACAATGACTTCATTATTGATCCTCCACACATGCAGCACCATGATCAATAAAAAGATGGTGAGCAGCTGCAAATGTACCTTTCTTGACAATACACTGACTTTTTAAGCAGATGCTAATTATAGTATATCTGCAAAACAGTTCTTTTTTTCCTTTAAGAATCTTTGTGGCAAAATTGTTTTGTTTTTTAACGGTCAGACTGATGTCCTCCTGACAATGTTCAATAAAAACAGATGGGAGAGATTCTTGAAGGTAGTCAGCAAGATCACCAGAGCTGTGCTCAGCTGGCTGAAATCTTTGAAAGGTATTTGCTCAGCATGGCAAATGCCATCCTTGATAGTCATGGTCACCCCCTAGTAGAGGAGTTTAAAATGTTTCTCAGTTAGAGCTTAATTGTAGCAGCAAAAAGAAAAAATATTTCTTTAATATAATCTGGTCTTACATAATACCTTCCCTGCGCATTAAAATGTAACAGCTTTGGCACTGTGATTATTTGTAGTACCTTTTTAACATTTTAAGTATTGTATAACACTCCACTGGATCTTAAAAAGTGTAATGCAGCCATGTATTGTCATGTAAATATTTCTCTTTTTCCACTTTAGATACTCCTGTGTTTTTAATACTGCCGCATGTCAGCGTAGTCCTTCATTAAATGTGAGATGAAGAACCATCTGGTAACAAACTAAAAAACCTTATGAGTGCTCATAACTTTAAAACCTGTTATTCCAAACAGAAAAATTAAATAAAAGTTAATAAACACAAATCATGCATGTTTTTACTAAAACCGTGTTTTTTCTAGTAAGCCGTTGTATAAACAGGAAACTGTGCTGCACCTGAGGCTGTTTGCTGCCTTCAGATTGGGAATTTGAAGATGCAAAACATCCTGCCCCTTGTTGCTAAGGCCAGCACAAACACCAAACTTCCCTCCAGCACCTTCCTTTCTGGTTTTCTCTGAGCTACTGTGCAGAGAGATGCTTCAGCACAAACTCAGTCCCATGCAGCTAGCAGCGCATTAGATGGATGTCATCCGCAGAATATACAGCAAATCAGGGCTGCTAATTAAAATATGACAAACTAACATCTTTAAGCCAATGTAGCTGAACATATGTTACCCAAATAAAATTGGTAATTGAAAACATTGCATATTTGTTAGAAAGCATGACTTCCTAAATCAGTGGGAGCTTTCTAACACCAATCAAGTTTCGCACCAGCCGCTCATTTGCAAAGACAAATTAATTCATTTGAACAAGTTCATCCCCTCCCCTCCACGCATGCATGTTTTAATTTGGAATTAATTCGCAGCTACACCCATTTTCCTCTTGGTTTTGACAAACAAATTGCAGTGAGAAAATGAGAAAATAATAATAGAAACATGCTTTTCTGTTTCCCACTGGAATGCAGCTGTGTGTTGTGCATGACTTGGGGGAGCAGGGATTCACGTGACTGAACCCTATATCTTAGAGTCAATTATGGAGCTGTGAAATGCATTCATATCACATTGATCTGGACCTTAGCAGGAGATGCGAGAAACAATAAAATACAGGATGAATTTACATAGAAAGTATTCAACTGTTTTACTCTCAGAACATTTGACAAACACAGAGAAGGAGGCCGAAGTTGCTTTGTAAACCTCAGACACGCAAACAAAAATCTGCATTTAAAAACTCTCTGGAGTCTAGTAAAGCTTTATTGAGATTTCCATAAACCTGCAACAATTCATCCATAATCTGATCACTCTGCAAACAGTTTGAAATGCAAAAGCTTTGAAGTACAACCGACGGTAAATTGTCTGTGAATGTTTGCTTTCTGAGAAAGTGACATGAGTGTGTGGTGGAATTTATCACCTCAGACTCTTATCAAATAAAGCACACTGTGATAATTTTTTTTTTTTTTTTTACCAAACTACAATTCTCCCTTCACCCAGTCACTCTTGCTCCATACTGTATGTAGGTAAATGTGTTACAGTTTTGGCCTGATGTAATTGTATCCAATCCTTATATAAAGAGATTTGTCAAGCAATTTTAGGGACAAAAATCTCATCCCACAAATCTCCTGTTTGATCTTCTTTGACTTGCAGCAGGAGAAGAAGTAAAAGCAATTATAAGTCAAATATGAGTTGCCTTTACTTCGGCTCCTGCTGCTTAGAAGTCAAGGCACCAAGCAGCGAAGATTAGAGCCCCACAGAAAGTCTAACATCTCCTGCAGGAAGTTCTTGTGCCACTGTGGCAAACTCTTCCTCCCACACTCAGGACTCTACAGTTCCCCACCTGTCCACCAATTGAAATCTAGTTTTGCCACCTCTGCAAATCACCTGACCATATAGCAGGAAGTAGGAGGAGCTACTTAAGGTGCCCCTGGCCTTGTAAGAATTGCATTAAAAATATCTGGTCCTCTGATTAAAGAAACGTCAGTGGTAAGATTTACTTCTCCATTTTTTGTTGTTTTTGCTGACCTGCTGTAGTTTAACTTCTCACCTTACTGCAGTGATGCAGAAGTGAACTTTTTCCGCTCGTTGTTCTTCTAGTTACTCTTTAAAGGCTGTTGACCCTCCTCCCTGGCCAGATTGTTAATTTAGCCACATTACACTGTTACACTTGTCGCCTCTTCTGAGTGAACTGTTCCAAACCTTTTCCTGCTCCGCTTGTTTGTCTTTATTTAGGTTCCTAATTGCTGTTGCCAGTAACTATGAACTTATGTGAAGGCGCTTGCTGGCAAATCTATGCATCTATGTTTAATCCACCAGAAGAGAAATACATACATTTCCAAATGTGCCCATTCTGAATTGGTGCTCACTGGCACAAGTTTTTCTGAGCCTTATACAGGAACCTGTTAATGCCAGGACTTCAAAGTGCGGCACTGTCACTGTGGGTTTACTTTGTGTGGCTGAGTTCTGGAAACTTCTCTGACACTGTACAAGTTTGACTAATCCATTTCCGCCCCTGACTCCCTCATACAACAAACAATCTCTTCCTCTTTTATTTACAGAACCTCTGCACAAGACACACACACACAGAGTTAGTGAGATAAAATGTAATGAAAGCCAGGAGGATACGATGTTATACAAACAGTGCCTACATTAATATAATACTGACACAATAAACTCCCTGTTAAGTGGGTCTTGAGCGTGAAGTTTAATGGAATTTAAGATATGATAAAGAGTTCAGTAAAGTCTCTATCAGTTATTGAATGACTAAACAGGACTTACAAGAGTATGATAAAAAAAAAAAAAGAACCTTCAAAACAATAGACAGGGTGTCCACTGGTCTTAAAGTCTTAAGGAGCACTGATTTCACTTTCCTCTGAGTTTTATACTCATTTTACATTAACATCTTCCAGTATATATATTGTTTAAGAATTCTTACTTATGTAAAATATATGGACCTTTGAATAATTATCTTTTAAATTCATTAACCCATGTAATAATGTACGCTGCTTATTTGCATTATTTTTAAATATGTTATCAGAAATTGTTGCTAAACTGACAAAGGTGTGAAACAAATGTCAATAAATTCATGCACTTCAACCCTGCTGCTTTTCACAGATATTTTCCATACTTTGACCCATATGGGAGTGAATCGGGTATTAAATTGCACTCTGTGTGACGATAACATGCCTTATAAACTCTTACATTTAGGTTGGTGACCCTGCAGAACCCCTGAATAACAATGCATAATAATAATAACATAATAACATAATAATGCATAGATAAAAGACTTTACAATCTGTTAGAGTTACGATGAAGTCTCTGTGAAGATCAATTCGTTCCTGATTTGTTTTGCTGAAAGACACTGTGAAATAATGTATTCTAGTCCATGCTGTATTTATGGCGTGCATGTTCAGACGTTAGTAGTGTAGTTCCCCATTGTGTGTGTAATGGAATTTCTGAAAGATAACAATGGATCTGATGAGGCCACAAAGCCACGTCTACAAAGTGCAGTACAAGAACAAAAGCCTGTTCATTTTCAATTAGCAAAATAATAGGCATTTAGTGCTGCTGCTTTTTCTGTCCTTCAATAATTTATTAAACACGTATCTGGGGTGAATATTTGCCCACAGGTCTTTCACAACTGTCAAACAGCCGTGTGATCTTTAGTTTCCTTCTTGAAGTCTTGATTTTTCAAAGAGTAAACAAACTGTCTGACTCACCTCATAGGTCTTCTAAGCTTTTTTTTCTTTTTACTTCCATCTAATTAATTTTTGGTGATTTTGCAGTTGTTTGAACCTCTGAAGGCTCTAAAAAACCTATTTCCTATTTCAACATCTTATTGTGGGTTGGGGGGGGGGGGGGGGGGGGGGGGGGGGGGGGGGGGGGGGGGGGGGGGGGGGGGGGGGGGGGGGGGGGGGGG